>CM031238.1:691786639-692229899 GCA_018340775.1 Taxus wallichiana var. yunnanensis
GTCGAATCCATGGAAGTGATGTTTTATAAAGATAAGTAGTAAACCAAGATAAGTAATGGGAAGGTTATATATGTCACCTTACACCAAAACCCTAACCAATGAATAATCCATGAAATTGTACCCAAAAAAGAATAAAGGAAAATTCAAAATTTAACCAATCAATCATGAGAAGATTTCCCATATAAACCAAAAATAAAAGTTCCCATAAATATGAAGTGTGTGGGGAGGGGAAAAATGAGTCAATGTGCCTCATTTGTATTGAAAATATCCCACCTACCCATAGGGATGGGAGTTACAACCTCTTTTCCATGCAAATGAGGCCTCTTGTTTGCCATTTACCCTTATTAAATGGAACATTTTCCCAAATCCGAGTTTGGGGAAAATGTGGCATTTAGGAGAGAATGTTAGGCTCACCTAATCCATGATTAGGTGGCCTAATCCACTTAACCTCAACACATCATCCCAAAACCAAAATAAGATGCTAGAACCACATGGAAAGGGTAACATTTAACATTAGCAAACAATAAACCAAGGGAACATAACAATTTAACAAGTAGATAAGCAACATGTAATTTCATCACCATGATGGAGGAAAGATAAGGTCCACAATATCGAATCCAAGTAAACAACATGACAATACATAAGAGAAAAGGGGGTGTCATAATCGATAAGAAGAAGAAGAGGTTTGGCCTTTAGGCCTTTTGTGTTAAGCGGTATGTGTTCCTTGAGTCCCACGTTTTCCTCATGATTTATTTCATATCACCTACACAACTCAATACAAACCTCATATCTACCCAATATGATAACAAAATATGATATGATCATATGCATCAAAATCAACATCCATATAAGTCATGCTAAGCTAGCAGTATATCAAAACATGAATCATCCACTAAATGAAATGATATAATCATCATCATACATCAAATATGGATCCAATATCAATACAAAACATGTCTATAATAACTCATGATATCATCATCATAACATAATATTTGATAATGAATAGTGGCATCATGTGCCTCATAGTCAACCTGTGAACAAGAGTTAGCATCCTAATGCTAGCAATACGATATCATGAATAATGTCATATCATAATGGTGTACTAAGTAATAATATCCCTATCAAAAAACCTTGTCATGTGATAATGTCCCATAGACATTGTAGACACCTGTAGTTTGGCCAATGCACTATTACGACTAATATTGCACTAGTTGTGCTTCTCCCTGCAAACCGATGATACACCGCCGGTTTGACCTATCTAACTTTCTTCCTACGACATCCCTTTTGTCATTTTTCCTCTTGTAAACCATTTAAACAAGCTATAATAGCTTCATTCTAACTACATTAGCTTCTTAATTTCTTCCGGTCCATTTCTCGCCACCTTTTAGCCTATCAATCCATTCCATTGGATTGATCTAACCCTTCAAAACTCTCTCCAAACCCTAATCACTTCCTAAACCTATTTAATTAAGCTTAAACATGGTTTGTCACTCCCTAAACCTAGTCAAAGTAAGCTTTGACTTGCTAAAAGTGTTTTTTGGAATTTAGTGTTTGTCCCACATGCACTCAAGTGTCCCATTTTCCCAAATGAAAAACTATATATAGGGCTAGACCCCTCTCTCATTTTCAAGAATTCATCCCTTCTTCCTAAGCATAGATTATAGTATTTTGCATCTAGGTTCTAGATTTCATTTCTAGGTTATATTTATATATTGAGCTATTTACTTCATTTTTGTATTGCTAATCCAATTTATAGGGTAAAGGAGAAAAACCATTGGCTTAAAGTCCTATAATGAGGAGATCTCTTTCTCTTAATCACTAAAATTGATTGCTTAGGGCTTACTAGGTTCATTATTTTAAGCTTTCAAGGAATAGAGGTAGTTTAATTAGCTTAAGTTTGAGTGTTTACTTCATAATGTATGCTAGTTAGAAAATCTTGCTCATTTCTTATCGGATGGTCCACTAATTTGTTGCTTGAAGCCTTTGGGGATTCTTTAGGAATTCTTACCCCAAAATTCATGGCTTTCAACACCTTTCTTTGAACACATTTGGCATGCCCGGTGGGACACTTATGTCCATCCTCCATTAATGGGGGTCCTTTGAGTTTTTCAAAGTCCATTTTCAAGTTTTTTAGTTTAAATCACTTGTTATTTTCTCATTTCTATTTTAAACCTTGGATTAATGAACTCTATTTACATGCATTTGTGGGTTTAACATAGAAATAGGAAGCTTTGACTAACCAATAACCTGTTTGCTCTTAAAATTTTGAAAATCCATGTTTTTTGTAGGTTTTTTACAGGGCACATGTAGGTGTTTTAAGGTAGCGCGTACGCGTTGAGATACATGCATCTCCATCGGAAAGGTCGTGTACCTATCAAGGTGTCCTCTGTGTTTATGAAATTTTTCTCTACAAGGACGCATCCACGTCTCCATTGATCTGCCCGCATCTCCATCTCTCTGGATGCATCTATGTAATTAATGTCACTGTGTAAAAATATTACAGACTTCTTTTTACTTGGGTCGCGTATCCGTCGGTAGGAGCGCATCCGCGTTGAAACCCTAGCATACCTGTTGGATTAGGGTGCGTAGGTGTTGGTGACTGTTTTAAATCTTAATAGACCCACGTGTAGGTGTTGGTTTAGGTGCGTACCCATTGGTTGGGGTGCGTACATGTCGGTTTAGGTGCGCAGTGTTATCTTTTCGAAATTAAAAAAATTTACAATCTATTTTAGCTATTTCTCTGACATTTTTTGATGCAGGTTTCTAAAAGTTGACAGGTTTAAAAACAGGGTTAACTCTTTAAAGTTTCAGTTTGCATGATTAAGTGTTTTTCATTCCTTAGCTTAATTTAGGATTGGTGAAACGTGCGTATGCTCTCTCCTCACACTTTTCAAAGTGATCTTGGAGATCAAAAGCACTTACACAAAATCTATTTTATATGTTAAAAACACTTGCCTTTTAAAAAAAGGATAAAGTAACATTTTTATGTGCTTTTGGTAGGATTTCCACTTTACGTATGCTCTTTCTTCATGCCTTTGGGTGATCTTAGGAATCAAAATCAAGTGTGAGTTCTCTTTTATCTTAATCGGAAAACAAGAAAACTACTAACCAACTTGTTATCTACATGACCTAACATTGAACAAGGAAAGGTGTTAAGAAACAAAGCGAAATTTTCTAATACACGTGTGTTTGTAGATTGCCCAATGGTCTCCACTTTTGAAACCACATTAAGATTAAAAAGATAAAAAAACACACCATATTCAACACAACATTACAGGTTTCAAAAAGGGTAAGTCCTCTCCACTTAACCTTAACCCCTTTGGCATAACACCTTAAGCTATAACAATGGGGGTGGTTCTAGGAACCCCAAAGTAGTCCACCGCTGAGTAACCTCGTGAACGAAATGGGAAGCAACTCACTTAACCCACTTGATTAGTTTTCCTTGTGAGATAAAGTTACAAGTTGTCCCTATGTGATTCTTTTAGTACATGATGGACACATTTACTGCCCACTGTACTTAAAGGAAGCAAAGTCGAGATACTCCCAAGATAGTCAAGACTGTTTGGGTAAATCGCCCGCTCATGGATAATTTTTGTAACACCTAGTTGAGAGAACCTATTAGGAAAGCCATTTTGTTTGGAGGCCAACTTTACTAGTCCATGCGCATCGTTTTACCATCACGAAGTGATAACTTGTTTAGATTCAGCACCTTATTTGTCAAACATGGTAACGAACCCATTCTAAGTTGGATCTAAGTGTTTTTCATCATGAATCTAGACGAATGTATTACTTAGCTTAGCTTCCTTCTCATTTTTTAAACAAGGTGAAGCTCTACCCAAGTGAAACTAAGTCTATTTTCACGTATTCTTGATCTACACCCATGTGTTCATACTTTCCATGTTGGAAGTCAAACATAGGCATATTTTACGTGTCGTGTCGAGAGATAGTGCTAGCTGCTTTTTTATACGCTCCATGTTTACGGTACCGGGTGTTAAACGAATAAAGCAGTGGTAAATTTTCACATCTTTGGCGATCTTACAATCTTGATTTCAGGAGCTTCGTCATTGTTACGGGTCGGTTTTGTCATTTGTCTCTCCCCTAGTTTGTCAACTTTTTGCTTGTATTCTAGTCATTCAATATTGGTATTTACATTACATTTCCCATTCTTTGGTCACGTAGTATAAATCCCTCTATTGCGTGGTTACGCTACTCGCATCATCCCAAACTTCTTGTTATACCTTTTTACTTGATTTTAGTTTTTACATCATCTAGGTTTCTTGAAGAGTGTTGATAATGCATTATATATATCATCATGACATTGTATTGATATCGATGCCTTGCTTTCTTGGTTGAGATATCTTAATGGGCATTGTTACACTATATCTAATCGCGACTTCCACTTTTCAATACACTTGGCTTGTTGTCAGTACTTGAGTTAGTTCTAGGTATACCTTGTTGGAGGACTTTGTCAGTATTGTGCTGATATTCAAGCCTTTTTAGATTTCTAACTTCAGCCCACATATCTGGTACAACATTATCATTCATCTTGGTCTTTTAATTATCGATTTGACATAACGTAAATTAGGTGAGTGATACATTTTCATCATCCATATCAGTATCCTTTGAAAACTAGTAAAAATAGTGTTACATCTAAGTGTCGGCTAGTAATGCCTAGACTTTTCAAAATGGCAAAGAAATCTAGTGAGCTTAATGCAGGAGATAATCCTTTCAATGGTTTCCCCTTTAGCGGGAACAATTTAGGACCGCTCTTCTCTCAAGTCAAAGATATGGAGACGTTAATCGATCATAGTGGAGAAGAGTCGGACTCTTTGGGAGAACAACAAAGGTTAGACCTAAACAAATTTGACGAGCTCTTATATTATAACAAAGATCAAGTACTCACAAGAGTCTTGGCGTTAGGAGCTAAACTTCCGCACAAGCACAAAGAAGAAACAAAGGTCATTGACCCTAACTTAGGAGAGCGAAGATTCATCTTAGACACAGATAATCCTTTCGATGTGGGATATGCATCCACTTCTAGGAAACATAAGGCCATTGTTGAAGGTGAAACATCACGTAAACCTCACTTTAAGGATTTGTGTAAAGTAAAAACCGAGAAGAAATCCTCCCCTCCTCAGAAATTCAATGAAAAGAGGATCCCACAGTTAAGGAGGAGACAAAAATTAGAAATTGAGTTAGAAATTAGTGAACCTAAGCACTTCAAAAAGAAGCATAGGCAAAGACAAAGACAAAAATAAAATTAACAAGTTTCAATTTGATCCATATACAAACTATTAGTGAACATATCTTGAAGTTGAGTTAGAAATTAGTGAACCTAGGCACTTCAAAAAGAAACATAGGCAAAGACAAAGACAAAAATAAACTTAACAAGTTTCAATTTGATCCACATACAGACTATACCTTTAAAGCAACTCAGGCTCAAAGGTCAATATCGCCTACTAAGGAGCAACTCATTCAGGATGAATTGAAATCTATGAAAGATATGATCACAACATTACAACAGGGAAATATAGGCCAAAATAGAAAGTATCTCTACGAAGAACTATGTCCTTATCCCTTCGATAAAGACATGCTACTGCAGCCCTTTCCTAAACATTTCACTATTCCAAAGCTTGACAAGTACAAAGGCAAAGGTGATCCCCACGATCACATCAAATAATTTTACATGGCTTGTCAAGAGGTCGCCTACAATGATAATTTTCTAATATGACTCTTTCCCCGTAGTTTGGGAGCTTTGGCGATTGAATGGTTCTATAGCATACCTAAAGGATCTATAACAACGTGGCGGCACTAGCAGAAAAATTTATGCAGCACTATTATTTCAATATTGAAAATGATGTCATGATGAATGACCTTTACAATGCAAAAAAAAACCTAATGAGACCTTTGCATGTTTCTTACAATGATGGAGAGCGTTGGCTAGTCGTTTCCCTTGTACTTTACCTAAAAACAATTAGTGAGCATTTTTGTTCCTAATTTAAACTCGGAGATAGCCTTCCATCTTCAGATGCATTGTGGATCTAACTTCGAGGAAGTTATAGAGAAAGGTAGTCAAATTGAAAAGGCTCTTATTACCAAAGGAACACTTAAACCCTTTGTCAAAGACAAACATGAGGCCAAATCTGTAGACAAACCTAAGTTCTTTAATAAGAACAAACACGTCGTCGGTGATGGAATTACTGACTCCAAAAGAGTCCAAGTTGTGCAGACAGGTCCACTTTTGAAGCTTTTGCAAGGACCTCGTCCCAAGGCACCTACAAAATGTACGTTCACAACGTTGAGCAAACCCCTGACTGCTATATTAAAACAATTAGATGATGTTAAAATGGTAGAGTATCCAAGTACCATAGTACCATTCCCAGAAAATGCTCCAAAACCTGGTTGGTATAAAGACCATGAATATTGTGACTTCCATCATGTCAAAGGACACAAAACAAATAGATGTCTATGGCTGAAACACTTCATACAAGACCTCATTGAAGAGGGAAAGATTGCCATAGAATCACCTCCTGATTCAGGATAGGGTCCTAATGAAAAAATGGGCATATACAAAGAACCTTTTCCCAATCACGCGGATAAAAAGAAAAGGAAACCAGATCATGAGCAGACCTCTAATGACTATCACATTGTTGCGTATGTTTACCCTAGTGATGACAGTCCATTCAACTCCCTTATAGGTTACATCCGTTCGCCTGATGAATGAGTAAACACAATCTGAATTCTTGAAAAGAGTTGTGCAGTTGGAACGTGACGCGCTCACTTAATCATACCTGATCCAATACCAACTACCCAAAGCCAATATAATTTACTAGACCAGCTAGAGAAAACACCAGCTAAAATATCCATTTTAGACCTTCTTAAAATCTCTACTACTCACAAGGATATATTGTACAAAACATTATAGAATTTCGAGTCTCTACTGAGGTAGATCCGCGCACTTGCAAGCTATGGTCACCCACCTTGAACCCGTTGATCATATCACTTTTGATCACAATGCTATCCCACGTAACAACCCTGAGCATAATTTGCCTCTCTATTTAGAAGTGGTGGTTACCCATCGTAAGATTAAAAGAGTGCTTGTGGATGGGGGATCTAGTCTAAACATATGCACATTGAAGCTGGTTAAGCAGCTAGGCCTTTCAGAAATGGATCTGGGAGCTAAAACCATCACCATCACAGCATATGATAATGAGGAGAGAGAATCAGCAGGTACTATTATAGTGCCCATGGAAGTAGGTCCCACTTGTCATGATACGACCTTCCATGTCCTTGATTTAGATCTCCCATATAACATGCTCTTAGGGCATCCATGGATCCATGCCATGCAGGCTATCCCTTCAACATTTCATCAGTGTATCAAGTTGTGCCATGAAGGGCGTATAGTCACTATCTCGGGTGATCCTGAGCCATTCACTCATTGTCGGGCATTGCATAGTTTCTCTCGTGCAGCCTATGAGTGCCCTTCCACGGATGTTGTCATCCCTCTTAAAATGGAAGCTATGAAGAATTGGGTGGACTCAGAATCGCTCACACCTTATAATCAGGACTTCCCTTCTTTGGTCAATCCTTTTGCATCTTGGGAGGCTACATCAGCAAAATATGGCCCAAGAGAGCCATTTACTCTTGAACAAGCATTATTAATTTCAAACTTATCACGGTTTACCTAGACACGGGGTAAGCTCTATTTTCACTTCAAAATTACACAGAACTATGTTCGTAACCAATGAATAAATTTTTTCACAAAGTGGCCTCCTATCCAAAGAAAAGATGTTGGAAGATCCCATTAATAAGGTGCCAGAAGGAACCATGGCCTCATGCCATCAAGCACCTCAATATATTAAAGGACACCGCATGATGTTTGTCATGGGTTATAAAGGATACGGATGTGGAGCCAACGCACAAGGCCGTCTAGAACCTATTCCTACTCACCATTTCAAATCTAACAAGCATGGTCTTGGGTTAAAATCCCAGGATGCTCAACCCGTCGAGGTTGATGCTACCTTTTCTGAATGTGAGGACGTTTCGTATAATGTAGATAGTGATACAAGTTCCCAATGTAGCCTCTACGAAGATTTGGCTTCCACAAACCTATTCCCAGTCATCCATCCTTACCCTATCTGAATCCATCCCTTCAACCGATTATCAAGTCACCCTGGTTTATCCTGAACTTGTAGATTGGGACCAATAACTTCACGTACCATTGGATATCTTTGAGAATGATGAAGCATTCACAAATTCATGGGATTCGAGTGATTCTCTTCTTATTGGGGACCACAAGAAAGGATTCCAAATTTAGTTAAACACATGTGCATACTTTAGAGAAGAGGCAGAGATGTGTGGCCGCTTGGGTAAGAATGTTGTGCATAAAAGTAAAAATACTTCAGAGTAACCTAGTATAAAGAATAAACGGAAATCTCACAGTGACAAACTCTTTGAGACACTTATAGAAGAACAAAATGAAAAGCATGTGGATAAAATAACTTATCCATTTAAAGATGATAAAGAGCTACCTCAGGAGGTTGATCTCACCCTCCCTCCTATCCTACCGAGGAATGGAGGATGCATCTAAGATGCTCATTGAGGAAACCATCGCAACATTGGTTCAGATGATTTTCCCAGATGATCAAGTTGGGGGCTTCGCTCTCAGCTCAGGAAAAGAAAACCTTTGTGGAACTCTTAAGAGAATACATTGATATTTTTACATGGACATATTCAGATATGCCCAGCTTGGATCTAGCACTAGTTGTGCACAACCTTGTTGTGCACCCAGATGCCAAGCCCATTAAATAGAAACTGAGGAAGATGCATCCTACAATTGCACTTCTTGTCAAAGAAGAATTGGAGAAACTCTTGGCTGCAGATTTTATCAAACCTATTGATTACTCAGATTAGATCTCCAATATAGTTACAGTACAAAAGAAACCCATTGGCATTAGGATCTATACTGACTTCCGTGACATCAATAAAGCATGTCCTAAGGATGATTTTCCTTTTCCAAACATAGATATGATCATAGATTCTACCACTGGCTATGAGATGCTATCCTTAATGGATGGCTTCTTAGGGTATAATCAAATAAGGATCGTAGAAGAGGATCAGCACAAAACTGCTTTCATCACTCCATGGGGAACCTTCTGTTACAAAGTCATGTCATTCGGACTCAAAAATGCCAGGGCTACTTATCAGCGTGCTATGACTATCATTTTTCATGATATTATGAATGATATTATGGAGGATTATGTGGATGACATATTAGCTAATTCAAAAAGTAGAGGAGAGCACCCAGAAGTGCTTAGGTGTATCTTTCAACGCCTCGGGATTACAAGGTTCGTCTTAATCCTAAGAAGTGCGTCTTCGGCGTATTATCAGGAAAACTCTTGGGATTTATAGTATCACAGAGAGGGATAGAAGTGGACCCCACCAAGGTCACTACTATTATAGATATACCTCCACCCACCACTCTTAAACAACTCAAAATTCTACAAGGAAAGATCCAGGCTATTCACCATTTTATTTCTCATCTTGCGGATAAATGTCATCCATTTACACATCTTTTAAAGAAGGATGTTGCTTTCAAGTGGGGGCCCAAATGTCAGAAGGAATTCACTCTGCTCAAGAAATACCTTGTAAATCCACCTGTGCTGATGCCCCCTACTCCTGGAGAGCCTCTCCTTTTATACATTTCTGCTACCCAATTATTATTGGTGCACTGCTTGCCCAATACGACCTTGGCCATAAGGAGAGAGTTGTTTATTACCTTAGTCGTACATTGATTTCCTATGAATTGAACTATTCACAAATTGAAAAGGCCTACTTGGCAGTCGTCTTTACATTTTAGAAACTCCACCATAATCTCCTTAACAATAAAACTAAACCTATTTCCAAGGTTGACCCTCTTAAGTACCTCTTATCCAAGCCCGCCTTAACAGGCCGAATGGCTAATTGGATCATTCTTTTGAGTGAATTTGAGATAGAGTTTGTAAATCAGAAGTCCTTAAAAGGAAAGGTATTGGTAGATCAGTTGGCAGAAGCACCTTTACCAGAACAAAGCCTTTGTGTCTGGATCTCCCATACGCATCTATGATGTATATCAAAGAATATGCAGAATGGCAGATCCATTTCGATGGATCATTTACTTTTCATGGATCAGGAGCAGGAGTGGTGCTTATTACTCCCATAGGAGATATTATACCAAGGGCATTCTAGTTGGGGTTTCCTTGTACCAATAACATTACAGAGTATGAGGCACTCATTACTGGCCTCAAGCTAGCTATCACTTGGAACATCAAATAGCTGTGAGTTGTTGGAGATTCTCAACTTATCATTAAGCAGGTCAATGATGAATACAAGGTAAAAGATAAAAAATTTATTCCCTATAAGAAGTTGGTCAAAACCCTGAAGGAATATTTTTCACATGTCATATTTGAACAAAAACCCAGATCTCATAATAGATCTGTGGATGCCATGGCTACCATCAACTCTCTCTTGCGCATCCCGCCTGAGGAGAGTAAGATGCCTTTCTTTGTGGAACACTTACAGATATGCTTTGGCATATGATATGTATAAATCCTATTTAGAATGTGAGGTTATTGGTCCCCTATCCCCATGGTATGACCCTATTTACCAATACCTACAAGATGGAACCTTCCCACCTGACATTACCCATTCAGAGAAAAAGCCCTTATCCACCGCATTGCCCATTATACCCTCCTAGGAGGCACCCTTTATCATCGTGGCTACAATGGGAACTTGCTTCATTGTCTAAATGTTACTGATTCGGTTCACACGATTAAAGAGGTACATAGTGGTATCTATGGAGCACACACTAGTGGCATGGTGCTAGCTAAGAAACTGTTGAGAGTAGGCTACTATTGGCCTACCATGGAATCTGATTGCTACAACTTCGTGAAGAAATGTGAACTTTTTCAAAAGTACGGTAATCTCATACATGCACTAAAGACTTTGCTTTAGCCTATTACAACGCCTTGGCATTTTTCAAATTGGGGTTTAGATCTCATAGGGAAGCTCCACCCTTCTTCATCAAATGGTCATACACACATCATAACTACCACCGAGTATTTCACTAAATGGGTGGAAGTTGTTCCTCTTACCTATGTCACCGGTGCATAATATCCAAGTTTATCATGAACCATCTTATATGCCATTATGGTATCCCCTCGGCCATTATCACTGACAATGGTAAATCGTCCAAAAAAAAGACGATGAAAGCCTTGTGTCAACACTTTCATATCCAACTTAAGTGGTCCACCCCCTATTACCCTTAAGGTAATGGGCAAGAAAAGGCTCCAAACAAAACTCTTGTGCACATTATGGAGAAAATGGTCAGTAAAACTGGTTGTAATTGGCACTTGCAAATCCATCCCGCCCTCTGGGCTTATCGAACCTCCATCCGCACCCCTACCGGTGTGACCCCGTATTCACTTGTCTATGGCACTGAAGCCATCATACCTTTGGAAGTGGAGCTTCCCTCCCTAAGAATATCTCTCAAGGACTACCTCGACAAAGATGAAGACTACAGAGTTGCTTGCCTGGCAGAGTTGGAACTATTAGATGAACGGCGTATCAGAGCACTTAATCACCTTAAAGTGTATCAAAATAGAGTGTCCAGAGGATACAACAAACGCATCATTCGTAGGGAATTTGATGTAGGTGATCTCGTACTTGAATAAAATCATAATAATACCACCAAAGACAGTAAAAGAAAGGTAAATTTGAGGCCAATTGGCTCGGCCCTATGTGGTGATTGCTAAATATGGATCAGGGGCATATAGACTTGCCTATTCAGATGGTGAAGAACTTCCAGAGCCCATGAACACCATTCACCTCAAGCACTTCTATGCTTAGGTGTGGCTGGAATACTTGAGATAAGAAACTAAAAAGTAGAAAAAAAAAAAACAAGCAAAAATTTGAAAATTTGGGAAAAAGTAAAGAAAACACAGGTTGTCCTCGTGTGAAAACCACGTAATTGTGATGCAGTGGGCATGTCCTTTTGTGAAAACTAGTTTCCGGCTCTCAAGGAAGGTCTCTCATACACAAGTCACTCTTGCGATAGGATGGGTAACTTTTACCACTTGCTAAATTCTCGCAGTACCCTGGCTAGGTCTAGGAATCCGACCTCGAGCTCCCTTGCAGGACCTGTGATCTAGTTTACTTACACTATATTTGTGTGAAGGATGTGGCCTATTTGTATATTCCCACATCGCACTGGGGGCACATTCACATTCCACTTCATTATACATTAACACGTGGCATTTGACCCTTTGTATATTCCCACATCACGTTGGGGGCATTCCACGTTTCTTTAAAGCTTGTACATTGCTTTCAAAACATGACCTTGGAAAATACAAAAACATTTAGAAAACAATACACAAAAATCTAAACATTTGGAAAATTTCCCTTTTCAGGGATAAAGCTACATTCATCTCACAATGTCATCTTAGGGAAACCTAGACAACAATGATGAACGCAGCTACGAAAACTTATCCTTCGTGATAAACTCAAAAACATTAGAAAATATGTCAATGTTGTCCCGCAAAAACAAAGTGGTAGTTAGATTGATTTTAGTTGTTGGTTTGTATAGTTTTGATGTACTTAGCTTATTGTGTTGTTTGTTCTTTGAATGATTCTTTGCTTACATTATATTAGATCTTGTTAGGTTTAATTGTGTGTTGCACTGCATTCATTATTAGGACTTTTATGCTTGTAATTAATTGTTGTATGTTTCTTTGATTGCTATGTGCATCTGTGGGATTTCATTTTTACTTGCTTAGATTAAAGTGTTAGATTAATCTTCATTTTAGTTGCATTGCATTGTGTTGCATGTGTATATTTGTTTAGTTTTGTTAACTTTTGCTTGTGTGTTTGTTTAGCACATTTGTTTGTTATCACATCTATCATCTATCATTTCATCACATTTATCACATCATTTACTACATCATATATACAAAAAATGCTAAGTATTACATCATGCATGTATGCTAAGCTAATCATCACATATCGTATCATCAATGGGGGCAAGAGGGGTTGCGCATAATCACTAATCTATCCCCCGCACCAATATCATCTAGTATCATCCCAAAATGCTAGCCATATGGAATCAAACATCTCATAAATAAAAAACACATGATATCAAATACACGAGTATATCATCACTATGAAAGAAAAACATGTACATCTCTACATTTGAAAGTATGTCACATACATGAAGAGGAAAAGATACACCATGAGCATCAATGAAACATAATTTCCATGATGATATATCAATACATGACAAGATATACAAGAAAATGTCCATATGGTACATGTATAATAAAAATCTCAATGTCAAAGTCCTGGTATATACAAAATGCTCTGTCCATCTGCCATATAAAAGGGGTAGGGATCAAATACTAAGCCTGCATATAGAGGCATGGTGGTACATAACAAAGGTACCTACATCGATCAAAATCGGGCCTTCATCAAGAGGCATCCGCAAAGAATCTAAAGAATCTATACATGGTCAAAACCCACCTTCATAAGAGGCATATACAAATGAATACATACATATATATCATGGCATGAGTAGGAGACTCAGCCGCAACTCTTGCCCTCACCGGGCTGCTTTGGGACCATGTCCTGGAGGATGGAATAATGGAGGCTATGATGGGCCTACCCCAAGAACTGCATCAACTATGGGGAAGACCACCGTGTACCCCCTCTACTGTGTACTCACACCAGTGTGTAGCAATTTTGTTGTCTTGATCCGGCCGACCTCCGTGATCTAGAGCTTGTGTGGCTCACATCAAGCTGGGCATAAGGCATCACTCACTCTACTACTGGAACTACTTGAAATTAGGTTGTCCTATAATAAAGGGCCTCGCCTGTGGCCCTGATAGTGTCATGTATCAAATCCTCATCTCCTGTGGCTAAGGCCGCCTATAAGGTGTCATCACACTCACCCAACAATCGACCTCTATCAACATCATCTCGCCTCGTGGCAGCAGCCTCTCAATCTCTCTCTAGGTGACACTCGTAACTCGACTTGGGCCTCGGTCTCTCTCCATCATATAAGTTTGTCCCTCGGCTTGCACTGGTCATGTTAAACCATGACACTTTGTGTAACCGGCTCTGCACTGGCCTAAGGCACCCACTAGGCCGAGTGCCTGCACTACCACTTTGTGTAAAACTAGCCCAGGCTCTGTCAAAGGCTATCTGTGGCCCCATGTCAAAATACTCACGCACCCTCCGTGCATACCACATATCAGGACCTGGAACATCTTGTGTGGTGCAAAACTATCGCTAGCATCTGTCCACCTGTAAAACTCCCACATATAGTTGTGGCTGCCCATGATAAAATGCTCCACGCCAGCTATGGATAGCTCTCGGGCATCCTCGGGCCACTGGAAATGTTGATACGGCCTCCATACCACGGCCACCTACTATAGCTCGTCAAGCTCTCGACGATAAGGATAAGGATCGCCCCTATAGGGCCGAACATCATCCCCGATTGGGACCCAACCCATGGTAGATGGCTCCTCTGGAGCCCGAACTCTCAGAGCGCCTAAGGGGTGCCCGATAGCAATGTGATCCCAGGCCCATATCATAAGGAGCTGCGGGACCTACCATCTTCTGACGGTAGTAGGTGATAAGATGTAAATCCCAATAAAGATGTGCTAGAATGCACTAGCCCCAGCAATAAGTCTCTCCCTGTATCAATCCAAGAATGACTCCAAGTAGTCCAAGTGGGAATGAGGAACCGATCTTGTCAGGGAGTAAAACTCCATTGATAAAGGCCATCATATATACCATGACCCGATCTAGCTCCGGATCCTCGATGCAGCACGATAATCTCACCGTCATCCCACGATGAGGTATCATCAAGACTCCGAACAGTTGTGTTATGCATCCATCCAATGTTGCTATGTCACTCACATACTGAATGGGCTAGCCAATGATGGGAATGTGCATGATGCGACAGAATATCCTCCAATGTAATGGTAATCTCCCCTATAGGCAACCCGAAAGCACTGGCTCTCGTTGTGCCATCTCTCTGCTATGGCCATGAGAAGGCCGTGGTCCAATGTGATCTGGGGCATGTTAGCCACATAGGCTAACCCTGTGACATAAAGGAGGATATCTAATATCCCCCTATCTCCATCCTTGAACTATGCCTCTATCGTCTCAAGGCAGCCATATCTCTCCCACGTCTGAAGTGTGGGTAATCTATGCTACAAGATCAAAACAAAGTGTTAGGCACTTATCTAACTTCTAGCTATCTTTCTAAGGAAAAATGGTTCATTAGTTTGTCCTTTAACTTACTAATTTCCCTTTTTCTTCTAAGTTCTTCTAATTATTCTCCTCTGCACTTTGCTATTTTATTGCTATAAGTGTATTCTTTTTCTTCCCGACACATGTGCACCTCTTTCGATGCATTTGCACGCCCTCCTCGACACCTACGCACCCTAACCGATGCATACGCGTACCCTACCTTTTTCCATTTTCCCGTATATGCCACACGAGATGCCAATGCACCCATTGTGATACATACACGTCCCTCCCAATGCACATGCATGTGCACACCGTTATCGGTAAAATTAGAAATTTTCCCCCAGCGCCTACATGCTTGGTCCGACACACACGCGCGCATCCTTGTTTTTCCCCCTTCGATAGACACGTGTGCACATACAAATTTTTCAACGCATATGCCCGCACTTATCCACTTTTTTGACACATATGCGTACGTGTTCTGTATTTTTGAAACATACACGCACGTGCATGCGTCTTTTTCCCCCAACCTACCCTAGAAATGACCTAGAAAGCATTAAATGCGTAAATTAAAGGAGAAAGGATAAACCACTCACGAAGGGTTCATCCGCGGGGTCTCACTGGTACTCTTGGATCCAGGTCTACTCGCCTCCATCTCGTCCGTAACCTCTCCATCACACTCCAGGCTCTCTCGTTGACACGTCGCGGTAAAAATTTGCAAGAGCTCTAATACAAATGAATTGATCGTGATTTTTTTACCCCGGGTGGGTATATTAACCCATCGTGATGCCCCTAGGGCATGTTTTCTTCGTCGTGATCATTCTAATCTTCTTCTACCCACCGTGATAATTATTTTATTATTAAAATGATCATTTTTATTAATTTTCACACGCTGGGGCACTTTGTGCTACCCTGCGACACTCCCTCTTAGCACTGAAATTGTTTACGAACCTTACAGGTGTTGTCCTCTATTTTCTTTTCTTCTTTTTCATCTATCTACCTCCCATCATGAGAAATAATTATTTAAAATAATTATTATTACCCTGCTTTTCTTTCCGTGGGGATACCTTATGGCTCTTTTGCGGCCTTGCCTTCCCCCGTTCGCCTCCGGCGTACTTTTTAGAAGATCTTTGATCTTTTGAATTCTTCTGACCGATCAAAAATTCAAAAATTGTAAAATTGTAAAATTGATTCAGAAAAATCAAAAACAATATAAAACTTTGAAAATGAACTAAAATCGGTAACTAACTCATTTTTTGGCTGAAATATGTGTCTCTTACATGGCACTCATCCCATATCCTACTAACATTTTTCACATGCTTTGAAACAACGACTTGCGAATCACCCTGATCTACAATCATTTACAAAAGACCGCTGCTTACTTTGTATGCGTACTGGGGCACTATTAGTTTCTGATCAATCTTTGTTTCGTCATGCACGTTGCTTTTTCATCAGACCCAAGCGTCCTCCGTCATTTCCCTTACATGTGCATATTTCTTGGGGCATCGTTCTTACCCTTGTCATTTATCAAAACATTTGGGACTTCAGCTTGATAACAAAATATTTATGCAACCTTCTTGAACGTTGTTGGTTTAAGTGTGTGTGACTGTACTTATTTCCCTGTTACATGAGTTTGTTTACTTCTCGTATTATGTTACATGTCTGTATGTTACATGGAGTTGGCATTTTGGCAATAGACAGTTGTTTTGTATCTTGGCTTTTCATGTCATTATGTGTTTATGTTGTATGCTCACATTTTTAATAAGGACCGATGAGGAGGTCTCTAAGCAAAATGATGATTTCAAAATTGAATACATTTGATTTGTGGATAGCTCAATATCTCTTTCCGTGTTTCTCATCTTCTTCTCTTCACACTTCCCCTTCCTCTTTCTTATTTTTTTTTTCTTTTTTGATTGTCGATCAATCTCTTTCATCACCCCATCGACACTCGAGGGGGCATCCTTCATCCTATTAATTTTTCTTCTATCCCTTCAAAATTTTCTTCTCTTTTATATTTGTCTACTTTCTTCAAAATGATGTAACTTACATCACCTCAAAGAGGGGAAAATGTAGACACTGTAATTTTGTCAATGCACTATTACAATTGCACTAGTTGTGTTTCTCCCTGCAAACCAACAATACACCGCCGGTTTGACCTATCTAACTTTCTTCCTACGACATCCCTTTTGTCATTTTTCCTCTTGTAAACCATTTAAACAAGCTATAATAGCTTTTTTCTAACTACATTAGCTTCTTACTTTCTTCGGTCCATTTCGCCACTTTCTTGGCCTATCAATCCATTCCATTGGATTGATCTAACCCTTCAAAACTCTCTCCAAACCCTAATCACTTCCTAAACCTATTTAATTAATCTTAAACATGGTTTGTCACTCCCTAAACCTAGTCAAAGTAAGCTTTGACTTGCTAAAAGTGTTTTTGGAATTTAGTGTTTGTCCCACATGCACTCAAGTGTCCCATTTTCCCAAATGAAAACTATATATATGGCTAGACCCCCTCTCTCATTTTCAAGAATTCCTCCCTTCTTCCTAAGCATAGATTATAGTATTTTGCATCTAGGTTCTAGATTTCATTTCTAGTTTAGATATTGAGCTATTTACTTCATTTTTTGTATTGCTAATCCAATTTATAGGGTAAAGGAGAAGAACCATTGGCTTAAAGGCCTATAATGGGGAGATCTCTTTCTCTTAATCACTAAAACTGATTGCTTAGGGCTTACTAGGTTCATTATTTTAAGCTTTCAAAGAATAGAGGTAGTTTAATTAGCTTAAGTTTGAGTGTTTACTTCATAATGTATGCTAGTTAGAAAATCTTGCTTATTTCTTATCGGATGGTCCACTGATTTGTTGATTGAAGCCTTTGGGGATTCTTTAGGAATTCTTACCCCAAAATTCATGGCTTTCAACACCTTTCTTTGAACACGTACATAATCAAATAAGAAATAATGTCCTTGTCATCATGATAGTATAGATACAATGAGTTGCACATGGCCAAAAATGGGAGTAATTAAAAATGTGGGAATTACATCCCCCTCCCCTAGGAACTGACTTCCTCCGGGAAGTCAATGGAAGAGGTAAGGATATCAGGCCCACAATGGAGTCACGTCCTCCCAAATAGTTATGGTCTCATTGTACCTAGCCCATTGAACTCTAACCTACTCCAAGTCATCCCCCAAAGGTCCAACCTCCTATGCTCTAGAATACGCACAGATCCAAAGTCTTATAACCTTCAACCTCCACCTACAAGGCCAACCAATCCAAAACATGAGTTGTATCAAGAGCATACTTTCACAACACTAAGATATGAAACACGTAGTGTTCATGGGATAGGTGTGGTAGCAGAGATAGGTGATAGGTAACTGGACCAATAGTCTCCAAGATCTTAAAAGGTCCAACAAAACAAGGGGATAACTTATATCCCTTTCCATAACAGATCATAATCTTATGCAGACACACCTTGAGAAACACCTTTTCACCTACAAAGAAGTGACAATCTACCCTCTTCGTGTCATCATACGCCTTATGGCATGCATGATCTTGCTCCAAACACTGACGAATAAGAACAACCTACTACTTAATATCCTAAAGATATGTGGGACCAATAATAATCATGTCATCTAGCCTATCCCAAATCAACGGCATCCTACAGGGTCTCTCATACAAATCCTTGTAAGACACCATTCCGATAGAGCTATAGAAAAGTTTTTATAAGAAAACTTGACCAGATAAAGGTAATGCTCCCACTTCATTTGATGATCCATCCCATATAGTTGAAGCATGTCCTTAAGAACTTGGTTTACCCTCTTAGTCTACCCATCTATCTGAGGGTTATATGTTGAACTACGCTTAATCTAAGTCCCCAAAGCTACCTGAAAAGAGGTCCAAAACATAGAAGTGTAGAATAATCCTCAACCACAAAATTTTTTTCCTATGTATACCATGTAATCTCACTACATCATCCATAAATACATGTGCAATGGAAACCACATTATATGATACCTTCGTCGGAGAGAAGCGAGCAACCTTGGTCAACTTATCCATTGTCACCATGATGGCATCATGATGAAACGATGAAGTGGGAAGACCAAAAATATTCCATAGATACTACATCCCACTTCCACTCCAAAATATCATGAGGGTATAAAATACCGGCGGGATGAGAATGCTCATCCTTCACCCTCTGGCACTCAAGACAATGGGCTACAAGGACAAAGAATATCATGGTGTAACCATGGCCAAAAGTAAATATGCCTCAAGTCCGCATGCATCTTCTTCACCCTAGGATGGGCAAAGTAAGGTTCCCGATGTGCCTATAAAACCAAATAATACTATCATACTACAAAGTACACACTACGTATTTTTCCATTAAGGACCATTGAGACTCAACCATATAACTGGAACCCTCATAGAATTTATCACCTAGAAGTTTTTGAAGTATCCTACCTATGAGATCTTATCGTAATTTCAAGGCATAAATCTCATGTTTCCACCTACTAAAAGCATCAACAATGACATTCTCCTTCCCCTTTATGTACTAGTTGTTTATTTCATACTCACATAGAAACTCCATCCAACATCGATGTTGGGCATTGAGGTTGGGATGCAAAAAGATATGTTGAAGGCTCAAATGATTTTTCCTCAATACAAAGGGCCCACCTAGAAGTAAATGCCTCCAGTGAACCAATGCGTGAACCACTATTAAAATTTCAAAACTCTGGGTGGGGTAATTAAGTTCATACTCCTTGAGCTTACGGGACTTAAAAGAAATAACATGATGCTCTTGCATAAGCACCGATCTAAGTCCCTTAATAGATGCATCGAGTGTAAACCAAAATGTAGGCCAAAGGATTTGGAACTATGAGGATGGGAGCAATATGTAATTACTCCTTGAGTAGCTGAAACTCATGATTGCACTTCTCTGACCAAAAACATTCTTCCCTTTGTACTAAAGCGGGTGAAAGGATTGGAAATCCTAGAAAAGTCCTGAATAAAATGATGGTAGTACCTAGCAAAACCCCTTAAAAATCCTAACCTCAATCACCGTGGTGGGGGCTGGTTAATCAATGATAGCACATATCTTTAAAGGATCTATTGAGATACCCTTACCTATGATAATCTTCCCTAAATACTAAATCTTGTCAATCGAAGAAGGAACATTTCTCCAAATTCCTAAATAATTAGTTGCTCCCTCAAAACCTGTAATACTTGCCTCAAGTGCTCTTAGTTCTCCTTAATTGAGTGAGAATATATAAAATTTCATCTAGAAACATAATGACAAACCTATCCAAGAAGGTCCTAAAACCCCATTCATGAGGCTCATAAAAATCTGCAGGTGTATTCATCAAACCAAAAGAAACTACTGTGAACTCGAAATACTCATACCGAGTCCAAAAGGTTGCCTTGTGGATGTTTTCTTCTATGATACGCAATTTATGGTATCCTAACTTTAGATATATCTTGGATAACACTTTGGTTCCCCTCATCTAATCAAACAAATTTTCTATACAAGACTAGGGATAACAGCTTCTTCATCGTTACCTTGTTCGGTTGTCATAAGTTGACACATAAACAAAGAGATGCATCCTTCTTCTTCATAAAAATCACTAGTGCACCCCAAAGAGACACACTAGATCGATGAGGAACTTATCTAAACACTCATATAACTGAATCTTGAGCTCATGGAGCTTAGGTGTGGTCATTCTATATGGAGCATGGGATACGAGTGCGTAACCAAGAACAACATTGATAGTAAAGTCCACCACTCACCATGAAGGCATACCCAAAATCTCACTAGGGAAAACATCTGCAAACTCTCTCAAAATAGGGTGCTCATACAAAGGATAAATTTTTGCAATCTCCTCCAATCTATCATCGATTAGGATAGCAAACATCTGACATCCCTTTTGCATGCTCCACTTGAGCTACATAGTGGAAATCATATGTAGGGACACGGGTCTCTAAACCTCGGATATAACTACAAAACTACCTATGTCATCCACACACTCAATAAACTTGTGTCTGCAATCTACTTTGGCCTGATGAGAATCAATCCAATCCATACCAAGAATGACCTCATAAGATCCCAATGGAAAAACATGGAGGTCTAAGGTAGTGGAGAATACACCTAGGTCTAGAATACAACTCTCCACATACAAGTCTACAGCAAGCTTGGCCCTAGTGGCCAACTCTACCTGCCACCTATCTACCTACCTAGAAGCCACCAATCCACACCTATCCACTAAAGAGGGAAATATAAATGAGTTAAAAGATCCTAAATCAAATAGTACAAGAATGTGTATACCCCTAATCATACATGTCATCTATTAGGAAATTAGTGCTCACATTATTGTTTGTAATAGTTAAATGTAATATTCATATATTACATTAGTAAGTTAGTGTGTTAGTATGATATTAATATTGTTATATTAATATCATATTTGTGTGAGAAAAATAAAAGTTTGTAATATTATTAATATGAGTTATTAATCAATTCATTATTAATAATATAGGATAATATGTATTAGTTGTGAGTTTGTTGAATAAACAACTCACGTAGCTATTTGGGAGTGATTATAGGAGAGATATGTGAGGATATTGTGGGATTAAAGATTGGAGTTGAATCCTTGTTTTAAGGAGTTCATTCTCCTATATATTGTAAGCTCTCTCATCATGTAATTGCTCAAGTTTTATTCTATCAATTATTTTCGATATTTTATTTGTCTTTGGATTTTTCCTATTTTCATGTGTTAATCTCAAATTGTTGTTGCTAAATTTTATCATCAAATCTAGAGTTTTGTTAAATCATCATCTCAATAATCATGGTTTGATGCTCGACTAGAAAGTTCTCCACCATGGTGTAGACACAATGAGTGCATCATGTGTTGCCAACAACTACTCGAAGTTAGTGCCTTTTTCCTCTCAAAAAAGATGGTCTCTAAGGACAAAATTGTGCATAATGGTCAAGCGTCCGCAAATGAAACAACTTGGTGCATCTTTGTGTGATTGAGACCCTCTCGTGCTCAAATGTACTAACCTTGTGGGTACCACTCTAGAAGAGTATTATGAATGAACCAGTTTAGGTTGTTGTCTACTCAACCTCCCGTCTTTTCCCAATATGTGGCCATGACGACCTTTACCTCTCGGCTATCCCGACTCAATCTAGTCCTTTGTTGTTGAGGATCTTTCTACTAAGATGGCTATTGTGAGTATATAAGAGTTCATGAAACCTACAAAAATGTTTAAACCTCTTCTCAAGGGTGGGGTAGATTTATATGATCTCTGGTCTTGTAATAAGTGAACTCTCTCTTGTAACTTTCCTCGCCCTATATTGAGTCTCATGAGTCCTCGGTCATGTTATCCTCTACAAGATAGGACTTCTCCATGACCTTATCTATGGTCGGGGAGATGAAATCCTAACTATTCCTTCTAGGTCTACATTTAGGTACCTAATGAACCTATTCACTTACAACTTCTCATCTTAGAGATAGTCGGCATACTAGAGAAGATCCAAATCTGCACTCATCGGGCCACCGAACCGGAACCTTGTTGGAAATCATGAAACTCATTTATACTCTTCGAATAAAGATCTCTCATATGTATTAGGACCAAGTGTTCCTCAAATATCTCAAAGGTAACAGATCTCATGGGTCAAATGGAACTTCTTCTCTTTATTCCTCTATCGAAGGCATGTTTCTTCGCGAAGGAGGTGTATGGCAAGGAAAGCTTTGATTTCTCTCTTAAGGATGGAACCCAAAGTAGTAATCTAAGCTTATGATCCATGACTCACTCAAAACCCATCTATCGTGCCTCCATACATAGGTGGGTAAATTCTAAGGAGATCATGGATGGCACCATTTGTCGACTACCCATGGGGCATGCATCAACCACCCTATAAATATGCAATAAAAGACTCGTGAGACCTATCTAATCAGGTCATAAGATCAACTGAAATCTTATGTGACCTTTTCTCTATGAAGAAATTGTATGTGAGTGGTAGAGTGAGAATCCTCATGTGGGTGTATCTCTCATCGGGATGAATATCCTTTGCGCCACTAGCTCGGGCCGTGTAGGAAGTCGATCCTAAATGACCCCCATCATCTGATGAAGCACGTCTAAGATTTGTGTCCCAAAATCAATACTAGGTGCCTCTAGAGGTGGTCTCCCATGACCATGAGTTGTTTTTGCACCTCATCTAGTACCGCACCCCTTCATCCTATGAGGGGAAAATGGTGCATTAGACCCTATGGAAATGATTTAAATAAAGTGGTCTTATTTAAATTTAACTATCAAAAATTAATTAAATAATCCCTAGAGAGTCCGGTGTTGAAACCATGATTCGACACCATATGTCGTACCTCCTTAAAACATTAGTTCTAAAATACGGTAAAAGACAACCAAACATCTCGATCGAAGATGGAAAAAGTAATAAAGGTGGTAATATTTTTTGTTTAATTTAATTAATTCTACGACGTTTATAGCTACCAAGAGACACAAGAAACACAACTAAGTCACAATGAAGTGTGAGACAACACCAAACCACACTCGCAAATGAAAAGGGGGTAGTGAAGCAATTTTAAACCAAAGGGCAAGGTTCATCATAACATCACTTCCTCACATTAAACTATTACTATTATATTTTTAAAGCATCGATGATAACAAAATCGTGATAGTGGAAAGGCTCGCGATAATCCGAAAGTGATAAGGCTTATCGCGTTGCGAGAGGGTAAATAAAAGTTTTTAAAATTGATTTACTGATAAGGTTAACAATTGTTCTAATAATGATTAGTATATTCTTATTTATTATTATTATAATGCCCATAATGTTAAGACACAACTACAACAACAATAAAACTAGAATAAATTTTTTTACTTTACATTGTTGTATACACGACACCACATGGGAACGCTTAGGATAATTCAACATCACACAAGACATTTATACCAACATGGACCCACACATAGTGCAAGATGATAATAAATTAGCTTCACAAGGAAAGATGACACACATAACCAAGCCTACCTAAGAGGCTTACATAGGGGAGAGGTCATCATTGCAACTACCCCTTATCCCTCCAAGAAGGGATCTTGGCTAGCCTTTGGTTCCTCCAAATCATACACACCACATCAACTTTGACAGCCCCCTTATCCCTCCATTATAACACACTCTTATCCCTCCACTAAGACTAGCCACGAATCCCTTTGTTTCCTCCAAAACAAACACACATTTCCCTTATTCCTCCCTTCACTAGCTACACCTTATTCCTCCAATACGTAATGATGAAACCTCACCCCAATAAGAAGATAACATAACCATATAAAACACATGATGCACATCATCACTACACTTCCCAATAACAAAGGACATACAATGATCACATTTCCTAAATGACAAGGACAAAAATGATGCAACCACAATATAACCCACAACTAGGCACTTCCCACGATACAAAACTTCCATGGTTCTTAATTATTACAACATGTTTCAATAATTAAACTTACGAGTTTAAAGGGCACTTAACATGAGTTCATACATTCTCCTTTATATTTCTAGACTAAATTTCATTTACATCATTTAACATTCAACTTAAGATGGTTTCATTTAATTTGGTTCATGTACCTTATTGCAATTAATTGTATAACTCATTTGTTAATAGGGACATTTGTATACACACGAGGGTACTAGTTCTTGTCTCTATGATTCATTTCTAAAGGACATGTTTATTTAGTTTAGCATCATACATTCATTACACAATATGAACTATTGTGAAAACAAGAGGGGAAAATTCTATCGTTTAAAGGTCTAAGGCTCATGATCCTCTCTTTTTATTTATACTTTAATAATTGGGTAGGTTCATTTTAACATTTACACAACATGAATTTATTTTCTCACAACATAGAGAGCTTAACCAAGTTACAAGAAGATCTAATTTCACTTTTCTCTTAGAATATCATTTCATGATTACATTGTCAAGACTAAGCAAAATTACAAATTTTGTTATTTTCCACAATTAAATCTTAATATCGTACTATAGGAAACCATACTGATAACTACATTAAGGATTAGGATTCATCCGTAACACAAAACCTCAAAATGTCTTTCAAGAGAAACTCCGACCTTAACACCTAAAGCCCTTCATTTTACACATGTGCCAGGTCAAGAGGGTTTACATTAGGCATTATATCGGAACCACATGAGGTACTAACTAAAGAGAACCTATTCACCTTATTACACACATGAAAAAAACATAGGAGGAGGTCCACATACTTAAGATAATGTTTGACCATTACCGTTCTTACTAGGTAGTTTTGTGACAATGCCGCTAAGCGTACATGATATTACAATAAATTGAATTTGGGTTCTTATTTCCCTTAAGCTAGGAGATTTCATCTAGTAGAAGGAACTAGGCTCAACCTATATTTTTCAGTCTCCAACGTCATGCAATGTGGTCGTATAAAGAGGTAATTAAGCACAAGAACCTTACTATGATTTTGATCGTTTATTTAGTTTTCCTTCCTACAATTTCAAGTAAATAATACAATACACAAGAGATTAAATCATAAATTTCATACTAAATCACAATATAAAATATCAATCCATTTTAGTTAGTATAACATCCACCCCTTTTCATTACAAGATCTCAAATCAATTTAACACCCATGATTAAATGCACATTTCCCCAAACACCCCAAAATAGTGACAACTCATACTCATTACAGAATTCAATAATTAACATTTCAATATATTTAACAACAGTATTGTTGATATAACCTATATAATTATATTTTCCAAATAACAAGTTACTATGAAATCACTAGTACACTTCGTTATCTCTCGTGTCTCGATACTTGTAACCACGTAATGGTCAAAGACAACTATTGGCATGACATCTACCTAAATATAGCATAATTAACATTTTTTATTTTCCATTCACATAATCAGAATACTTCACACAAAACCAAAGAGGGTTAGATATATATAATCATTTCATTGCACTTCATTTCTTAACTAAGGGAGGAGAGAGAGAAAGAGAGAGAAAGAGATAGAGAAGAGAGGAGAGAGAAAACACTATTTTTCAAAAGTTAAATTTCTCAAAACAAGCCACAAAATAGAGTTTCATATAGTTATTTATAAGTGTTAATAAGTTTTCATGTCGGTTTATTGACTTGACTAGGGTCCTACAACCTTCTTTTACATTTTCCTACTAGTTGTGAAAACATCCAATTTTAGCTCAAAGGCTAAGAACCCACATTAAAAAAATGAATTCTGATGGGTGAACACACAATGGGTAAATTCCTACATGCTCTCCTATATACCGAGAATTCACAAGAGTTGACAAAACTTATAACTGGAAAATAGATTAAAAATGGTGACTAGTTTTTCAAAGCCATCGAAGTAATTGGACTAGTTTGTTAAAGTGCCCAATTTTAGCTCAAGAGCTAAGAAATCACATTAGAAACTAGAATTTTGATGGGTTAATGTACAATGGGGAAGTTCCTAAATTCTCTCCTATATACCGAGAATTCACAGGAGTTGACAAAACTTAGAATTGGCGAACCATTTACAAATGGTGACTAGTTTTCTGGAGGCACCCATCATAATTAGATTAGTTTTGATCTGGTCAAACAAGCGAGGCCTAAAAAATCTATTGAAACACTAGCTAGCAATGTTTTTTTCCCTTGAACTAATGGTTACAGAAAATTTCAAGTAAAAATACTAGAGGTTTGTGAAGGCATATAAGCATTTCTTCGCTCAGGGTCCAAATGAGGCCAAAACAAAACCCAACTTTGACTTTCAAAATCTTCCTAAAACTATAAAAAGGGGCTAATAGGGATCCTAGAGGGGTAGTGAAAAAAACACAAATGGTCAATCAAGGTCAATCTAAGGCTTTATGTGATACCCCACATAACAAGGAACACAAAAGAAACTTGAAATATATTTTACGGGGTGCGGAAGGTTATTTTGTGGGTCTCCTAAAAACATGTTTTACTGAATTTACAAGGTAAACAAAATGGTTTTTTTAGTTGAAAACTCATATACTTTCACCACTAAAAGTGGGTACAAGAATATTTCTTGATAATTTTTCTTAACAATGTAAAAATGCTATGGTTTTAAGCATGGTTGAAGGTCAAAGTATCATTCGGTTACGTATGACACGAGGTGAATTTTTATTGTTTTGCACTACAAGTTTGTTTAAAAATAACCATTTGTATAATAATCCATAGGTTTATATTTTTATTTCATTGCAAATGAAGAACCAAACATACAATAATTATGAAAGATGAAGGTAATAGAGACCATGCCTAAGGGGAAATGAATCGGCCAAAGTTATGGAGCCCATTTTCACATCTCCACAAGGCATTTCGTCGAATGGTTTGGGTGCATCCAGAACACTCCTCCATTTTCCTTTACTTGAAAGTATCTAAATCCGCTTCAAAAAAACCATTTTTGCACATCCAAAAATCTAAGCATTCCATAAGGTTACATTTTTTTAATGTATTTTGACAAATAGAACATGAGCTTCCACATTTACATACATATCTTCCATAACACTTCCCCACTACAACATCCGACAACAAAGATTTTCCCCAAGTCTATTTCCAAGGTCTTATTTATAATTTTATTGGTTTGGACTGAATTTCATTCATCAAATCACAAAGAGAATAACCCACACAACCTCCATATGCTTTATTGGCATGTTTGTGATAAAGTTTAGAGTCTCCTCAATATACTTGGGTGGCCAAATTCATTTCAGCAAATCCATTAGTGCAAGTCTAGAAACCATGGCATTCAATAAAACTACCTTTCTTGAAACCTTAGCATTCCATGGGTGCATTTTCCTTAGACAACAAAAAAACATTTTGATCATACCCATAAATGACTCAGAGACCATATTATTTCATTTGTTGGGTGCCTATTACAACAACATGTTACAAGGTTATTGATTTGGGATGGGCACCTACTCTTTATATTTGTGTGGAAGTTTCTAAGAGTTTTTTTAGGAAATCCAATTTACTCCACACACCAAGTGCCCAAGTGCATTAAAAATATGACACAACTTTCACATATATTGTCAAGTCAATGTTAACACATAGCCAACTCATCCAAGGTTTCGACAATCAAATGTGGTCCTAATTATTTTTGAACTAGCCCATTTTTTTGCATATCCTACTTTGGAGATCCCTTTGATAGTGGATGAGAATGGAAAAACATAGGGTTTCACGGAGAGGAAGAGTGGAAGAGACAAATATTGCAAAGACATAAGTGGGATAAAGGAAAGGGAAATTTCAATGTCTTAATCAATACAAAAACTACTTGAAATAATAGATAAAGAGAAGAAAATAGAAGTGGTAGCATGTTTCTACCCCGATAATGGTGTTACATAAGCTATAGTACAAGTAACATAGGTGCTCAGAAGTAGAAGAAGCAAAATCAATACAACTATACATTACACCCAAATGAAGCACATCCTAATCCTCAATCTTCCTATTTTTCTTCTCCAAATAATTAAAAAATGGCATCAAGAAGAATTTTCCATTCTTCTTAAAGACATTGAACTCCGCTCGAATACGAGATATAGATCCAAATCAATCAATTTGTATATAGTAAAATAAGGATACATTAGGGTTACAGATTTATCTCCGTGTGCAGTGCTATTTTAACCCAAATGGTACTAATTTTAGGATGGGTATTAGTGAGATATCCATTTAGAACATTTCCCTATAACATTTTGTTTATTTAATTATAAGATTATAAAACCCTACTTTACCATTATTATTAAAGAAGGACTCTAACTTCTACACTCTCTGTAACTATCTAATTATTGTTAAATTTACAATGTTAACTTGGGTTTCACCATGGTTAATGCCTCTATATATCGAATAAAGTGCATGTATTATTATGTAAGAAAAATGACATGTCTCAAGGTTGTTTAGGATTCCCATGCACCTTGAACTCATCCACCGACACTTAAGTACTTATAATACTCGAGATCCTTTCTCAAGGTCTCTCACAATTTTCAATATCTATCTCAATCCACTATGGCATATGCAAGATCTTCTTGTAATCTAGCCACCACCGGCATAGTCCATCTCACTCACCCACCAAACCATCTCGCTCACCTACCAACCCATCCCTCTCCTCAATCAATATAGCGTGCTCACCAATAGTGTGGCCTTCTCGACCTCTTCGACCATGTAATAGTAGCCTCCAGCGATGCCTTGTCCTCAACATCTCCAACATCCTTACCCCCACCTCCCTCACCATCATCACCAATCATCTCTCCTACTTGCCTATCATCACTCACAGTTATGTCTCCCACCATGTAGTATATTCCTCTATAACTTTGGCATCATATACTACTACAGTGCCCCCTAATCATCAACTCCCATACCCTCTCCTAATCAGTGATAGTGCTAACTGCTATAACCACTGGTAATGGCATATCTACATCTCCATAATCATGCTTATAAGGTACAACTACCTTAGGAATATCATGTACCAATCTAAACTATCACCCCACATGACGAAATCAAATCAAATCCCACTTTCCTAGCCATTGGCCCTAGACCCACATATCATGTTGGTTAGCTATAAGCTCACCCACATCTCCCTCCCACTCTAGCAATATGATATATAGGTCTCCATCTCAAATCTCCATCTTGTAATCCAAATGAGAAGCTAACGGTAGTGCTCCTCGCCACGTACTAGCCTCACCTCCCCTCTATTCAATCTTCATCAAACAAAGCCATTTATCCCCTCCAACATCCCTACACCTCCCCATGGAAAACCTCTACTTTAATCCACTACAATGTGCTCAAACTCCCAACATTGTAACATAAAACCAGCATCGATCACAAACCTCTTCCCCATCTTCCAAGACCCTATCTCCCTATAAGTGTGCGTAAGTAGAGTAAGATTCCATATAAAGACAATCCTCTGCTCCATCATATCATCTAGAACACCCATCATAATCTATGAAAATTGACCACCAATTGATTCAATAAAAGCATAACAACTAATACCAATAATCATCAGAGTCATCAATGCACAACCCTTTGTCTAGGGAGCATACAAAGCCCCGTAATAAAAACCACCTAACAATAACTCTACTCCATCAGCATCTCCACCATACAATCTCCTTATCACTCCCACTTTATCTATATCATCAATCTAATATATCCTCTCCCCCTACACAAGCAAATCGTAAGATAATGTGTATATCCTCTAGGGTGATGGTCATCTCACCCGTCAAAGAACCAAAATGTACAAGTAGAGGGATCTAACATCTCTAATAGTATCAATAATAATCTCTTCTACCTATGAATCCATATGTAATGGAGTATCCTCCAAATGAGCCCAATGATCATCCGATAACCAACCTCACACATCATCTAAAATTAATGGTATCCTATCTCAAATCATCTACCTACCTCTCGCCTTCATCCACAAACACACAAAATATCCATTAGAACCTCATGTAAATTAATTTTTTTATCAAAACACAAACACAAAATCTAAAAGACAACATTCGATAGTGATTTCGTGCAATCATTGGCATTTATCCTTAATCACATGTGATTCACCAAAATCATCGGTGATTCCTGTGACTCCAACAAATGTCCCCTAACATGGACCTAATAACCTAAGAAATTAAAAAACTAGATAAAAACAAACTAGAAATGACAAAAAAGGTACTTACCTCTCCCGAGTTGGGCCTCCTTTGTCTCCATAATCTACCTACAACAGCCATTTTGCACTTATCACTCGGAAAACACTAAACCAAAGCTCAAAACACTATTATTGCACATGGTAAGAATAAAACTATTGTGTTCAAAACACACACAAACACATATATGGTGTTCATTTTTCCTACCCCGAAATCACCAAATATTCCTTCTAATCATCGCTGACTATAGATAATCACCGAAAACTACCTTAAATCACTAACAACCCATTTAAATCATATGTGATTCATCCCCCAACTATCCAAACCTATTTTTAAGATACCCAAATATTTAAGTTATTTGTTAAATTGTGAAAGCTATCCAACTAGCACTTTTTCAAACACGTGCCTCCTTTAAAGGCCCCAAACTCTTTACAAATGTTAATCAGCCATATGTTCATAGGTTTTGAACCCATTGGTTTCTATCACTTGGTTTCCTCATTCCAAAATTCCACATTTTTTCCACATCACAACATACCCAATGGGATTGCCCTCCCACATTCTCCCCTACAAGTCATATGTCTATAGGTCATGAACCCTTTGGCTCCCCTATCATTTGACTCTATAAGTGAGTCAAATCCATCTTTTATAGTTGTCTTGTTGTTATTCCTTGTCTTAGTGTAACCTAAAATGAAACGCACGTCAACCTATCCAAACAATTCTATCAAATTGTTGATTATTTTCACTTCTTCACAATCACCCCTAGTTTGAGGAGGGATCACACATCCAAGAAAAAGTAATCTATCTCAATCATTTTTTTCTAGCACTTTTCCTATCCCAAACCACTTGACAAAAGGGGAAAATGTAGACACCAAGTTTTTGTCACACCGCCTACTTCTGTATACCCCTCACATATATATAAAATATCACTATAACACTATCTAATTCATATTCCTCACCCACAAAATCAACTTTTATCTCTCCTAAATTACTTTTACTTCCTAAACCACTTAACCATCTACAAACCATCCCAAACCTATTTTATCCTAACACCCTAACCTCCCAAACTCACCTAACCACTTTACCTCATCCCCATACCCAAAACTTCCATTTGGGAAGTGGTTAAAACCACTTCTCAACACTTTCCCCAAATTTTCGTATCATCGGTGATTCTAAAAATTGCTAGTGATTATAAAACCAAGTTCTAGCTTCTTTCTCGGGATTTCAAAAATTATTCATACATTCTTGTATCCTTGTTTTCATCTAAGTAGTGAAGCTTTGTTATTTCAATGATCCCCAAGTCAAACAACATCATCCAAACCTTCTTTAAAGAGCCAACATACACCAATCTCTGCACTTTACTTTCAACAATCTTCCCCTAAGAACAACAATCAACAATCAATTTATCAACCTCAAATCATCATCTGCAGGTTTTCAGTGCCTCGTCAATAGTCCAAGGTACTCCTATTTATATTATCATTGTTATTTATCACATCATTATTTTCTAAATCAATCAATTTGATCTCTATTTATGGAAATTTATCATTTTTAGAGAAATTGATACTTTTTACAATAATCCTCACCGATTCCCTTAATCGCCCGTGCTTCCTTGAATCACCCATGAGTCACCCACAATTTGGCTAAATATTTTGTGATTCCTCTTAATCATCTCTGTAATTCTTGTCTATTAGTTCCTTTAACCAAATTTATAGCATTTTGTAAGTTATTATCAATATCTCTAGATTTAACTTGTCTTTTGTAAGCATGTCTTTTCTTTAGATGACCATTCCAGGAAAATCACACCCTATTACAAGAATTTACAACCTTCCAATCATCCAACAACCTTTCTTTTGGGAAAAATTCAACATCCTTCATGAGCTCACACTTTGTTCCATCCGATTTTGGCTGAAATTAAGGATCTTGAGGATCAATTCAAGTTCCTCCATGAGATCCAACAAGAAACTGCAGACTATTGGTATGATTATTTCAAAGTTATTCATAAATCTGCCACTTTATCCTAGGCCACCTACAAAGCTTAGAAGGACTTTCCTTTCAACCTAGATTTATAGCTCTATATCTATCATTTATCTATTGTTATCATTATCTATCATTTTATCATTCATATTAATTCACTTAATTGTTTAAAAATGAGCTAACATCCTCCAAGGAAGTCCTTTGGATTCTTGTAATCATCCTTTTTTAAGAATTTCATCTACCCATATTATCTAATATCTTTTGTTTAGTTGTCTTTAATTTCAAGGCTCTTTGCTTTGTGAAAGGAGGATCACTTATCCACTGTGGCATTGATCATACATCAAGTATCAATACCAGTCACCGCAAGTATCGGTAAGCCCTACCATCTTTTGAGGTCAATTAGTTTTTTTATTCCATTTTATTAATTTAGAATAGGAAAGCAAAAACTCTCTGCAGTACAAGAAGACAACAATGAGACCACACTCAACAATGAACAATAAAATGTGATCGGAATCATAAAGACAAACACAACATTCACTTAGCCCTAGCCAAGACACTGAGATGTGCACTTTGTGCCACCCCTTGGACCCACTCTGTAGACCATGTCTCATTTCTATTTAGATTGTTACAAGTATCCACCCTTTACCTTATATAAAAATACACAATTTATTGTCTTTTCTCATAAAAATCACATTACATTCATGTGATTTCCACACACTTACACATATATCCCATTTGAATGACTTTAATCCCCTTTATAGGGTTGAAAAGGTGTCTATTCACAATGGATACACCTTTCTATTTACACCTTTTGAATTTAATACCACATAATACTTTATTATTTCTAGCATAATGCTTTAACACCCTTTACCTTTCTTGATAATATATCTTTTATATATCACTTTAAGTATATTTACTCTTCACTTACCCACACTTGGGTAGCTTTTAAATGATTTAATCCTTTTTATTTACTAAAATATTTCCAAGGGGGTGTATTCACATAAAAAATAGTTACTAAAACCCTTTTTGAACCTTCCTTAAACAAGGGTATGATACCTATTAAGGTTTTTGATGTATGGATGAAGTGTAAATTAGATTTAAAATGACCTTTAAAATCTACCCAAAAATCTAGTTATTATACTAGTGTACTTGTATGTTTGATTGATGAAAAACATGTGCATTAAATAACATCAAATAATGCTACTAAATCTTGTTGTTTTTATTTTTAAATATCTACAAATAAAATTAGAGATAAACTCAATTCAAAAATTGTTTCCACTTGAAAAATTCATCTCACTATTTCTTATACAATTAATTAATTAATAAGGGTAATATAATCATTACAACCAGACTTGTCTTAATTTGGATGACATGTAAAATAATGATAATAGAACTACAACTCATAAAGTAAAATAAATTCAGCTAAATATGACTATAAATAGACTCAAGATGAAAATTATCATCTACTATTAATATATGGTCAACATGCATGAATCGAGCGTTAGTATAAGCGACACATGCATAGTCTATTTACACATTATCTCAAATATGTATCCTATCCCCACCTAAAAATAGAAATAGACTAAAATGATACTAAATTCATTCATATATATATATATATATATATATATATATATATATATATATAGTACTCCACATATTAGGCATAAATGGATAATGATTTGACCTCAATTAAGTACACCTCTAGTGAATTGCACTCTAACTAACACTTCTAGTCTAAAAATAGAAAATGTCTATAAATAGAATTCTAAAATTTGGAATTTTCCACAAATAAACAATATTTAAAAAAAACTAAAAAACACAACTAAAACTAATATAGTTGTAACTAATTAGGTTCCCATATTGGGATGATGGAAAACTTTAGTGGTGAACTTTTGTTAATTCATGAATATTCAAGTTTTTGAAATTGAGATTAGTACACAACACCATTTCACCTAAATTATTAGGATGAAATTTACTTTTTTATTTCATCTCACCTACAATTTAAAGTAAATTCCATACTTATGAATTTATATTGTTGCTACCTCAAATGGAAAATTGGGCACATTCATCATTATATATTATATAAGACTTTGAGGGTAGATCTCGCACAATCAAAATTATTCCCCGATTTACAAAATATAACTACCGAACCAAAAATACAATCATTTAATAGCATAATAAGCATTTATCTATAATTTTACCATCGTTACTTTTTAGATAATTTATGATGGATTTATAGGAAAATTCAAAATACAATATTACTAAATCCCATTACATATGAATGTCACCAATTAAGGACTTAATATATTTCTCAAGATCATATATGACACCTTTATTTAACTATAGGTTTGGGGTGATACACAAAACTAAATTCCAAGATACTATCAATTTTTTTCCACAAGGTTGTTCAAGTAGCTTAAGAAATTTGTGTCCCTTTCTTTGGTTATATTTTTTGGAATACCGTGTAACTTAACTCAATCAAAAGGATCTTAATCTCCATGTGTGCAAGAAATTCAATGGATATTTCATGATAACTAATTTCAATCTTGGTTGGTTTCTTCCAGTTTGTTCTGGATGTAGTAGTATCCAAATCGGCATCTCTTGAGTCTCGAAATTTGTTGTCTTCTCAATATGTTCCCTTCTCCATGCCACAAGATGAGCTCATTTGGCCTCTCTCTCCATCTGGAAGCTTATCTATCAAGGCACCCTATTTTTGTAAGCCTCACACCCCCTATGGCTCACCTCTTCACAAAATTTGGCCCTCTATTGTTACCCCTAAGATTGGCATCTTTTCTTGGCTTTCTTTCAGGGATGTTATCCTTTCTGGGGAGAATCTCAAAAGGAGAGGTTTCTCCCTTCCTTCCCGTTGTGTTCTCTACCTCTTTGCTTTAGAAACCACTTCTCACCTTCTTCTTCACTATCCATTCTCCCACTCCATATGGGTTATGCTCTTTGATCACCTTGGTGTGTCATGGGTTTTTCCCTCTGCTCTATCTGAAACTTTCTTCCAATGGATCTCCCCTTTCTCTCATCTGATTCTTTCCCTCACTTGGAAGCTTCTTCTCCCTCATGGATTATGGGGATCTAGAAGGAGAGAAATAGCGTATATTTAAAGAGAAAGCCATGGATTTGCCATAGATGATTAAACGTATTGTTATCCTCTTCCATGAGAACCTCAACAGCTTATATTTGGATAAAGCATAAACAAAAATTTAACTTCGTGGATCAAAGAATTGTTGTTAGCACATCACCTTCCAGGTAGGGACACACCCTTTGGCTTCTGTACAAGTGGATTTGGTTTAGACTCACCCTCTAGGATGGTTGAAACTAAACACTGATGGTGAAACCAAAGGGAACCTAGGTATCTCTGGGGGTGGTGACATCCTTCGTGATCAATATGGTTCTCTACTAGTTGTAACTACTAACAGTTTTGGTGTGGGAACCAATCACTGAGCTCAAGCTATGGAAATCCTTAGGGGGTTAAAGATTTCTCTTCAAATTGGGAGAGAGCATATTTGGTGGAAAGTTATTCTCTTAACCTCATCAAAATATTAAACTCCAAATAACTAGGTCAATGGACAATCCTACAATCCAGTTCTAGGAAATCAAGTATTAGCGTGTGTATAGAGAGGGAAATAAGGTTTTGATTTTTTTCTATCATGGGTGTTCAGTGAGCAACAAAAATATGGATCATGGAATTCCCAAGCAACCTTCTCAAAGCAGATAATTAATGATCACTCTCTCAAGAATTAATCTCATTTTAGGATTGTTTGTCCTTCTTGGCGGGTTGGATAACGCTATCTATAGTCAACGGAGTAGGTATTACATCCCATGAGGTTTTGAGGCAAAGGACTTAATGTGTCCATCATCATGAAAGGACTTCTAAAAGGTGAAGGCACATGCGATAGTGATGTTGGTTTAAAAGTGGATTTTTGGGCAACATTTGCTTTAATTTTTAGTAATCATACCCTTGTTCATAAGACACGTGTGAAGATCCATTCGAAGAGGTCACTTTGTAATTACAAATTCCAAGCCCATAGTGTTTTTCGGCATTCTTTGTACTATTTAGTATCATGAAGAGCCAAATTAAGCATATTGAACATACCTCTTATGCAAAATTCATGGAAGACATGAGGTCTAGGATAATATGAAGGATGGAGGAATTACCACATTCATGGAGCATCTTTTGGGACCCTTATTGTAAGTATCATGTAATGTCCTATCATTATGGAAGAAGGGAAAAGTGTGGGTGGGAAATACTAATTTCACCATTTCAACAAATGCAATTGATGCGGCAACTAGCTTTCCTTTAGTGGGTGCGGTCTACTTCAAGAGACCTTTATAGGAGGAATTGGTCAAATTCCTTGAGCACAGTGAACATTCCCATAATTATATTTATGGCTACAAGCGGGCTTTGTTGAATCCCCTTAGGATAGAGTGGGGGAGGTGATAATGTGGTACTTCACCATTGATGGGCACTACTGAGTTGATTTACGAGCCTCACCTTTTTCTTCTTTCCCACCTGCGTGTTATAGTAAGAAGGTTAATCTCTTGGATTTTCTGTTCCAATCTCTCAAGCTCTCTATTAATTTGGAAAGAGAAGGGGAGGTCTCCCTTCTACACCATGGTCTCGGCTATTTTTGTTTCAATTTTTTTCCTCTCCCTCCGAGCTTCTCACTTTCCCCCAAAATTGGGAAAGCATCACCTCTTACAAGCTACCTCCCCTCTCCGTCACTCTTCCCCATGCTTCCCCCTCCACTCAACATAGTAGCATTCATCATCATAAGTAGGTATCATCAAATTATAACTCATATGTGGCCATTTTTGGGAATTCCTTCATTACCTCTGGCTCTCCTTCCATTGGTTCCTCCCCCCCTCCTCTCTATCCAATCCACTACTTCCCTTATTCTCCCTCTTTCCCTGGACCTCCTCCTATGGAGAACCAACAATTTCCACATCTAAATAGCTTATTCTTGAAGCCTTATTGGGACTCTTAACTCTATACTTGGAATCTCTTGGCCTAAGCCTATGGAATCTCCCTATACTGCTACAAACAATATTTACATGAGATTGAGGAAATTCAACCCCAAAGAGAAACACCTTAGACGGATAGTTAGGTCAATGTGGTGACTTCCATTCGAGAAAAATCTCCAGCATTCCTTGAAGTACTCAAAACCGTGAAAGATTTCACGGATAGCACTAGAGCTATCATTGACAAAGATCATATGGAGTTGTTATCCCCGGTGACACTCTAGAAAATTAAAGCGCTTCTACTATAGCTAAGAATGCGGTTAAAGATCTTAAAAGAATTATATGATATGTTATGACTATGTTATATCTAGCTATATCTTTTTGGACTCACCTAAGGGTTTTGCTTTGCTATTTTCATTGATCAATCTAGTTGAATGGGATTTTTTATAAAAGTATGAGGGTCCTTTTAAAACTCCCATTTTACCCTAATCCAAAAAAACTCTCGATGCATTTCTAATGATCCTATGCTTACTAAATCCAATGTTACATCACTTGTTGCAACTTCTCCACCACAAGTAAAAACACGGTGGGTTAATTTGATAATGATTCATGATTCTCTTACTTTCTAAACTTCTATGCATGACTCATATGTTATGACCACACCTCATCTTGTTTCATCCTTGGGGAAAATCAATTTGCCTCTTTCCACATTTATGTCTATGATCATAAGGATTATTACATACAACTTCAATGACGTAATATTCCCAAATTGCACATATTTCCTATTATGATTATTTTATCTCTCCCTCATTATTTCTAGTTGATATTGGTGATCCTTCTAAAGCACTACATATGTTACACATCTCTTCACTCACACATTGATCCTTATGTTTTCACTTACTTTTTCCACTATTTCCAACAAGCCCAATGTTCCACCTATTCTAGTTTCTCTTATTGGACACACTCTTATTGTTTATACACTTTCTACTCATGCAATTGGGATCTTGGACTCTATAGGGTTTTCCCCTCACCATGTTGACAATGTTCTTTGGTAGCTATTATGTTATCCCCCTTGTTACCTGATGACACACTCTTGTTATAGGTTAAAACATGATTGTTGAGGGTGCACTTACCTACATAGAACTCACTTTACACACATTCACCGTGGGAAAGCTTTCACCTCTCTTAGGCATTACATTTCATATTCTAATAATTCAAAAACATTCAAATATTTACAAAAATTCAAAAATACTAGCTTACATATTGACCAAATGTATTCTTGCTTGTTTATATTGTTTTATGTTGTGCATTGCTTACCATGTTACTTTGATTCATAGTATGTTATATATTTTTTCCATATACATATGCATGTTCACCTGGTACTCTTAAGGTGAATGCAATATACTTACAAGTTGTCACATGATGTATGATGTTTGGTATTGTTATTAAGTCCCATTGAGGGTCTTAGGGGCATCTACCTTTCTTATTTCTCCATCTTCAGGTTATATCATTGTCATATCTACTACTTTGATTTTCAATTTCAACTAGATAGTTGGTGACATACTATCAATTTTCCTACATGCTAATGGGTGCTTCATGTGTGATTTAATTTAAATGGGATTAAATCTAATTGTAGAGTAACTATTGTAATGAATGATGTAAAAATTCTAATATATAGTAAGACACAAGTAAACAAGCATATATAAATATGAAACCCTAAGCAAGAGGAGGAGATAGAGTGACTTAGCTAATTTATGAGTAGTTTGGAAGTGATATGGGCAGGTGAATAGCTGAAATAGATCAAAAAGAGTATCGTCAATGCTCGTTGGAAGTTCTAAGACTCAATAACATGTTGAACAAGAGTGCACATAGGATGGCGAGTGCTTGGGCACTAACGTGCATTACGGATGCTAATGTATTTGTGAATGATCTAAACTTGGTCTTTTACTCATGCAGGAGAAGCTTCGATGCTAGTCTTTGTTTATCACTTTGGTTTCATTCCTTAATCACCGAATGTACCTGTAACCTACAAAACAAATCATTTACCTACATATGTCCACAAACCATGTCAAATCTAATAAAAAAAGATGTATAATATGGAGTTGGATTGACCCTTACAGTCACCCAAAGGGTGAACTTAGTACCAAGTGTTGCACTACATTTCAAACTCCATGTAGTTTTGTATGAGAGTGTGTGTAATGATGCCTTAGGATGCCATTGTGTAAGTTGCACTAATGATAGCGGGCCAGATCTAGAATGTAGTATTTGTATAGAATGTGTGGGATGAAATGGAATAAACTTCCCCTCCTATGGTGTGTATGTAGAAGAATGCATCCCTTATCCCTTAAATGAGTGTGCTAGATGGATGCTTTGAAGTGATTTTATGCCTTTGGATTCAAGATTAGGTGATAGTATGTAATTCTTAGTGCTTGGTCCCTTTATTTTAAAAGCATAATTATGTATTTATATAATTCCCTTGTTTGAATTTTGTAATTAATAACTAAAAGGCTGAGCTAAAGTAGTAAAAAGTAATTAAGAAGCAAAAGGGCTCGAAAAGGATAAAAAAATGTAAAGAAGGATAGGAGTTCCTGACACTAGTGTTCCAATTTGGCGCTAGTGTCCAAGGCCATAGAAATATAAAATAGTCAAATTCTGGCAGGAGTGCAAGATGTATAAAGCCAATAAAAGTGCATAAGACAAAGAAAAAGGCTAAAGGGAGTTGTCAATTACAAGTTTTCTTGCTTATGAATCATGTAAGTTCTACAATGATTTTAGGACCTAGAAATGTTCCTAAGTGCATATATTTTGTGTTTGCAATGTGTAGCATTTATCTCATAGGCTTACTTCCAACCATGGTTATTATATATGTTTGTATCTTGTTTATGCTTGTGTCTTGATTGTCATTATTTGCAAGCTATGCCCTATACTTGATTACATGTTTTCTTCCATAGAATTGAAGGCTTTGAGTGTTTTGTGACATCCTAAGTGGTGTCCCATGTATTCATCCAACCACTTGTTATGTCTTTTGCCATGTTATGACTGCTTTTGACTAGTTTCTATTACATCATGTCATGTTTTTTTATGACTAACACTTTTTGCTATCATTTCCCATTGTTTTGCATGTGTTATGGTAGTTCTGAGTGTGCATTCCCTATTCCCCTTGCAGGAGTTATATTTCAGATGTTCACATCAATTTTATCTTTCCTTGTTTAGTCTACGCTCACCTTGGATCATCTCACACACCCCAAATGAGTGGGGGCAATTATCGTGTGATTATTTCACCCTCTTAGCGAGTATAGAGACCAGGACATAAATTGGTACACATTAAAATTAGAATAAATAAGATATAAAATAGGTTCAGAATTATACTTGGGCCAAAAATCAATGCAAGAAAGAAGTGTCCAATACAAACAGAAGGTGAGTGTTAGTGTCCTACCCGAGTGGTCTTGTTCAAGGGAAGAAACATGTACAATACATGATTAACAAGGTTCTAGTGACAGGTTTCTCTAAAATCCATAACAATGTACTCAAAGGCTACATGTTACTATCAAGTACAACAGGAACAAAAGCAATGGCTAGTTACATATTTTGAGAAAGGGAACTAATTATAATGTCTTCTCCATATCAAATAAGGAATGACACCTAGGGCATATACAGGAAAATGATATGCCTAGAATGATGTGTCATTTGCGAGAAGTTTATATTGGGTTTGTGACCATCTGTAGTGGCATTTATGTATGGGGAAATGTTAACGGTTAGAGGGAAAATCCTACATCTCTCCCAATATTGTTCCTTTACAACAGACGTGCAACATTTTTAAATGGGATAATTCTTACCATAGATGATTTTTGGTAAATCCAAGCAACAAAATAGATTTATCCAAGTTCATGGAAATTGTTGTTAGAGAAAATATAAATTAGTAAAGAGAAGTGTGAGTAGGGTCTTCAATAAAACATACAATAATATGCCCTTTTTATACAAGATGGTTTCCACACTTTGGCACATTTAATTTATCCAATGTAACCATGAATTGATTATGGAGAAATGTGACTCATACCCAAGATAAAATACTCAATACACAACCTATCTCTATTTTATTTTAGAAGCAATAAATCTTCTAAAATAATTCAAGAGAAAGCACCCAAACTAAGCATCAAAACTTCATATTTTTATTTAATAGAAACGTAGATCCGACCTATGAAAACAGTAGTAAAATGGGGTTCGAAACCCAACAAAAATTAGAATAAAAATCTAAAAAATGAACTTCACACAATAACCACACAATAGCTTAACTTAATCCTTCAAATATGCCAAAAACTATTTTCAAATGGGTCGCTCCAGATGGAATAAAATAATGATTCATAAATCAAATTTCCTCTTGAATCTCCAAAAAAATATGAGTGCTTGGGAGGAGTTTTTTCATTCTTTCTATCACCTCTTCTAAGGGTTTTCGTCCTCATAAATTTACAACAACAAGTGTTCATCTTTACAAGCCAATTCGAAAATGTAATGGTCATAGAATTCCCTCTGATTAACTAAAATATGAATTTTAGAAGTTAATCTAAAAAGTAATGCAATGTAATAATTGATATAAATTGAAATATGAATGCTAAATAATTTATTTGATATTTTAAAAGAAATGAAATAATTGAAATAGGAGGGAAAGGGTAATAACCTAAAAATACCTTACCTCGCAACAATCTGGGACTGAACAAGATAATGAAAAGGTGGAACAGAGACTTTAAGCACATCTCAAAAAGTTACAGCGAGAGAGACAAATCTAGCCAGACTAGGGCATGGGGAAGGATTAGGGTTCCTGTATGCACCTTAGTCTACAATATGAGAACTCTGGTTTGTAAAAACAACTTGGAACTCCGGGTCTAAGTAGGTCATTATATCTTCACAATAACTCACCTTTTGTTGCATGGATGTCGCACTAGCTTCGTTGATGATGTCGTAGACATGTAATAAAGAAGTACTATAAAACCCCATATAAAGCATCAAAACCTCTAAAAAATAAAAATGTATATGAAGGTTTCAAATTGTCCTTAAGCAGCCTCAATGGTGGACTTACAACTAAGAGTTTCACTATATCTTATACCCAATGTAGTTTTGTGTGATTTTTGTATGCAATGATGTGCCTAGGGTTCCCTAGTGCCAATGACGCAAAGTTAGCGAGCAATAGCTAGATAGAATGTAAAATAGTGGATGGAATGGAATAAATGTACCTTTCTTATGTAGTGTGTGATGCAAATAGTGCCCAAATGTAGTCCCTTACCTTATGTAGATAGCTAACCCTTAGTAGAATATAGTTTTTGCATAAGATAGTAAGTATGTTCTACTTATATAGGGATCTCTTGCTCAAATTTCGACACTAATGACCCAACATGTCGATTAGTACCTAGGGGAATGAGAGGGAAAAGTACAAAGACCGACCTCAAAAAAATAAATTAGAATCACATACGAGTGGGACTAAGGTACCCCAAAATGAGAACTAGCGCACCCATGGGCACCCCAATCCCTCCCTAGGTGCCCTAGTCAAAGACTAGAGATGACCACTGAGTGAATAATGAGAGCTAAAACTCCCGGAGATACGACCATAAATCGTATGCGAGTAACTAAAAATTTGTAAGATAAACGATGGCGACGACCAAAAAAATGACAACGGACTAGGGGATATATCATTCTTGAATACTCTTCTTACACAAGATCCATATATAAAACAACATACTTGGTGGTATAATTGTAGTAGTAAGTGCATGATTTTGTGACTACATTTTCCCCCACTTTATGTTAGTGAGTAGAAATCTTGGTAACATAAAGTAGATAGAGATGTGTACCTGAGAGAAATATAGATAAGCCCATGTTGTAGTAGAATGCACAAATGTGGTACAAAAGCATGCCAAATGAACCATATAACGTGCCAAACCATGGATCAGTGTGTTGATCCATGCAATGTAGTGAGAAACATAATTTCATGGTGAAGTACACTAAATGAGAGTGGTGATTGTAATGTTAGATAATTGATGATTTCGAATGTGTATGATGACAATGAGATGGGGTAGGGAGTGATAAGTTCTAAACCCAATTTGCGTGTATACGAATAAACGACATGAGGATTTAGGCATCCTCTTTGCTAGAGGAAGAGTGTAGGGAGAAATATGTATTATTCCCCAACCTATAACTACATCCTAAAGATATAACCATTACAAATGGACTCGGATCAAACATTTGTTTATGGATCTAAATAATTTTAATCAAACAGTTGACCTATATAGGAGTGGTATAGGAAAGGTAATCTTGCCCGCACTCCATGAATATCACTTTGCAATGTGATGGCTTCCAAGTTAGGTTATCTAGAAGAAAACATAGAATGTATGATGGCTTCCAAGTTAGATCATCATCGGAAGAAATGCCAAATATAGAATAACTTCCCAAGTTAGGTCATCTGGGAAAGTAACACATGTAGCTCCCAAGTTAGGTCATCAGGCTAATTGTGTTGTATTGTATTAATTGAATGATATGATTTTGACTGTATTAGAGATTTGAAGCGTTGATTGATTGATTGATTAATTGTTTTGATTGGTTACTCATAGAGATATTTTATGCTAGTTGCCTCGAGGTTATTTCATTAGGGGAATCAATAGAAATTAGTGAATGAGCACTTTAAAGGATTTTAATGCTTGTTTCCCCCGAGTTAGGTCATTAGGGGGAAGTGATGAAATGTTGCATAGAGAAATTGTATGTTTTTACCCCCAAGTTAGGTCATTAGGGGGGATTAATGCTGAAATGTTGCATGGTTGATTAGTAAATGTTTGAAAATGAAAAATTGGTAGTGTTAATTGATCACATGATGACATAAGCAGAATTATAGGATGACCCCAATAGTATGCCCCCCTTTTTACAAAAGGGGAAGTGCCGATAGGCGAATGGTGAACTAAAAGTAAGCACGAGATGAATAGTGTATGATAAAGATTGCCAAAATGTGTATAGATTGAATGAAAGATAACATCGATGAGAGAGAATGCATGTATAATGTGTATGATACGATGGTAGCAGGATTCTAAAAGAACACCAAAATGATGTGTAAATTGGAGTAATAACGCTCGAGATATGACAAAAATCATGTAGTGTGTATTAGTTGTGGTAATAAGCACGAAATAATGACCATAGTAAAGTGGGTGATGAAAAGTAACTATAAATAGTAAGGTGAAAAGGTGATTAGTCACTTCATTTGTCTTTTGCGTGAGAGTGATAAGGAACTTTGAGTAAGGATGCCGCAAGTGAGATCAGCTCGTATTAGCTAGTTTGAGATGTTGGTTACCGCCATAGCATCACGTCAACCGTAGAGTTGGTAAGTGTTTTGTTTTTTCAAAATATGTTTGTATGTTAGTCATTTTTGTTGAATTTTTACAAATTTGAGATTGTGATAGTTCTCAACATTTTAGACACAGGACGAGTGGTGGTGAGGGTGTTAGTTACACTTAGGATAAGAGCTCCTGAGACCAGGCACTAGTATTCTGCTCCCCGGGTGCCTCGAGTCCTACATCTAGGCACTCTGGTCCAAAGAATGTGTATTTGGTCTATAATGATGACAATCATATTTCTAGTGCATAGTAACATGATAAATGAGCGTGTTTGGATTTGTATAGTGTTCTAATGTTACTTTTTTGTCATTTTGTGTTGTGCGAGAGGGATATTCACTCGAGAGAGTTCTATGGTGGTCATCATTTGAGTACTTTACTTGGGTTAGGAAAGTCATACAATGATTGGGATGTTATGGACTGTGTGAGCTTTGTGGCACATAGCGCGAGATGGGGAGGTGCCCCACAATATGCTTATGTTGATAGTGTTATATGAGAGATGGTATGTGGATAATTGTACATTTTGGTTGCCTACAAGTGAGATGATAGTTTCATTGGAGGAGGTGTATCATATACTAAGATTTTAAGTTGTTAGGAGAGAGTACAAGTTGTATCATTGGAGGATATAGAGAGACGATACGATTCGCTAAGCAATATTTTATGGCACTTGAGCACTGTTGGAGGCCCATATCATTTTAGATGTTATCTTGAGGTCAGGGTACCACATTTTTGGAAGTTCATAGTTGTTTTCATTTCTTAATCTATTATAGTAGAGGGGGAATCTGTTGGCATCTTGTATAAGATGCATGATATATGTCCCCAAATAGAGGAGAGTACTAGATATGCGTGGGCACAATGTGTGTTGACCCACCTATACAGAGATCTATACATGTTTACTCATGATGAGCATGGCGGTGGGATAGGAGCCACCACACTATTGCATGTATGGGTGTATGAGCATATAGCCATGTTAAGGCCCGTTGGAGGTCCACGAGTAGAGTGGGTGAGGCCAAATATATTTGCAAGGAGGTGGGTTAATATGTGTGGGTATTAGATGGGCACTAATACTTACAAGGCAATGATAAATAGGATGGGGCATGAGGTAGTTATATGGAGGCCATACCGCAATTATGGAGGATGACCAAAGGATGATGTAGAGTTATAATGTATACGTGGGGCTATATGGTTGGAGGATTGATTTCAAGGAGTATTCAAGCTATTCCATGTGAAGAGATTATTGCCATAGTTTGGTATGGCTCTAGACGTGCCCCCAAGTCAGTATATGGTTGAGAGCTATTAGAGCACCCAAGAGGGCCGAAGCTAGACCAAGGCCCACAACAAAGCAACTAGTACCTCCTGGTCTAGGTGAGGTAGATGTGACGATAGAGTTGATAGACTCAGATGATGTGGGATGTATTGAGGAGTACCGCATGTGGTGGGTGTCACATCGATGGGTATTTTTGTTTCCATTGTTCGCGGTCTGATGCAATGGGGATACCACAGGGAGGAGAGGGAGAGGGGTAAGCACATGCCCCCGACAACATGGCAACGGCTAGAGTAGAGCGTGAGTATTTGTATAGTGATTTTGTGTGTTTTATTTTTTTCCTATGTGATACCAATGGTGATCTAACATGTTCTATTTGTTTTGTAGGCAATGCATATTGGTCCTTAATAGTGGATACATCCATCCACACATTGATGCAGAATGTGCCTACTAATTGTCTCACGGGTGGAGGGATACTAGAGTGCATTGATGACATAGCATGCCAACAGTCCCATTTGTTTGAGCCAGTGGCCATAGCAATGATGACTTGTATTGTGTTGCTAAGTGAGAGGGACGAGGCATGTGAGAAGACTCAATGAGCTAAGGAAGTGGTGGGTGGTGGTCCCTTAGCACAAGATCTGTTGCACACTATGTCAAGTTCCAGTGTCGGTTTGTAGAGCATTCTACCGAGGTTACATTCTTTGTAGAGACAGGTTGAGAGGTATCGAGGCCGCGAATAATGACATAGATTTATAGGGCTCTCGCGATGTAGAGAGTGATAATGATGATGAGATTTGTCTTGTATTCTTGTATATGATGTAGGGAGTTACCCCGGTGATGATACATTTTTGTAATGATGATTGTATTCGATATATATATTGGTATATTTATGGATATATGATGTGTTTATTTTGTTTTATAGTGATGTCATAATGTGGTTCATGATGTATGCTTCAGTGATTATCATCGTAATGTATGTAATGTGTTGTATATCATTGTAGATGTGTATTGTGATGTTGATAATGAAAACAAAATGTGTAATGATGATAGATAACATATGTAATTTTATTGATGAGTTGAGTGAGATGTATATTTTTTTAATATAATTTGTAATGTGTAGTTAGTGTAATGATGATAGTATAATGTATGGAAAAAATTATAATGTATGATTATCAAACTAATGTGTCATGATGAAGGTATGTTGTACAAGGGTATAGTCCCTTCCAAAAAACCATTTACCAATAATAAATAAAATAGACGTGATATTTTAATGTGATCGTAATATGTTAGTGTGATGACTATGGGGGAAGATGAGCAATGCTCACCACTTATGGATGATTAGGTTCATTTATTTAAGACCCTCAAAGATCAAGAATGAATCGTGTAAAGTAAGAGTGCATCATTAGAAATGATTGAGTGTGCTAGATGAAATGATGAAGCGTGTGATGAAAGGTTCTTCTAGAAAAACCCTCAATAATTATGTAAGAACTATAAGAACACATGTGCATCATCGGGGTAAAGTGATAATAATAACCTACTAGAGACCAAGGTGGCGTGAAGTGGTGGAAGCATGTGGTATGGAAGCAGTGTGAGCATATGAACTGAACTGAATATCATGTGGAGCAGCGATGGGATGTGCAAATGTGGAGTGTTTTGGAAGCCAAAGTGATTCACGATACAAAGTGGATAAGATGATGAGGTAGATGTGGTAGATGTGATGGTACAATAATGTATGGGTGTGGTGGAGAGCACTCATGAGTGACATATTATAGTGATGGACAAACTATAACATGAACACTAAATGGAGAGGATGACTCAATTGGAGTAGAAATTCACTGACAAGGTAGAGGAGAGATGGACCACTCACGTGAGTAAGATCCAAAGGAAATGATGCCCTTATCCTCTAATTGTTGCAATCTATTGTGAAGGGTGAAGCAATCATTGTCCCTATGACCATTGATGTGATGATAATTAAAATAAGGTTGATCACATTGACTTTGTAATCGATGTTGCGGATGGTGCTAGTTGGATGGTAATTGATTGAGATGCCTATCAAGTAAATTATGCAACACATCATGAGGTCTAGCGTGATGAGAGAAGTGTAATGGCTCACGCGACATAGATGGAGTGGAAGGAGAAGTATCTTGTCGTGGAGTAGGAGAATAAGTATTCTCTTGTGATGGAGTAGGTTGAGATTGCTTGCTAGGTCGAGATGGAGATTGTGTAGGATGCTCAACCGATGTCAATGGAGGAGAACTATATGATACAATAGTAGTAGAGATACGTGGAGGATCAATGACATGTGTTGCAAGAAGATCTTGTTCTAGGTCTATGAATTTATAGCACAGAAGAATGAATGACTCACATGTATCATATTGTATCTTTACTTAAGCATGGGGTTCAAACCACGGACGAAAAATGAATTTCATCTCTAGATCGATAGGTTAAAACATTAGTTGATACATACAAGCATTGAATTGTAAAATATAATCCTTGATAGATTTTGATGAACCCTAATGTAAAGTAGGAAGAAGGTCATAAGTGACTCTAGGAAATTATTGATGATAAAGCGACAGAGAAAGGCATCCTCCATGTCATAGTAAGTGCTAATGGACCAAAATGAAAGATGATTGTACCATAGTAATTCCTTATCAATGAGTGTATGTCAAAATGCCTTAAGCAATAATATATCATTAGAATGGGATGACATAACCATTTGGTAATGTTGAAGATGTGCATAAGGGTCACCAAGTACCATCAAAGCATGTGAATAAAGGCATAATAAAGTCCTTAGGAAATGCGAGTTATGAATCTTCTTAGGGATAGGGTTACCATGTAATGAGTTGTTATCAATAGAAGCATAGTAAGCCCTACTTTCTAACATGAGTGACTGAGCCTGAGATTGTAATTGACCTACAACATGCATGAGAGACAAAGCGTCTTGTGAAGGAATAGTGGGAGATGGAACTAATGTATTAAGAGGTTGTAACTTGTCATTATGAGTGATCATAGTAACATCAAGAGAAGATAAAGGAGATTTATCATGTTTAAGGCACAATAGGGGTAGGTGTCGAAGAAGTTATCCATAGGTGGAATATCCATAGCGAGTGGTAGGACTAGTGTCGAAACATTCATAAAAGGTGGAACAACCGATGGAGATACAACTATAGGAGAAGATAAACTAATAGGTGTAGATGATGTGATAAAAGGAGATGAAATGGTAAGAGAAGAAGAACCAACAGATGGAGACAACTCATGCACTATGCTAGATGCAACCTCAGGAGAAAGTGACAATGTTGGGGTGATAATGTCAAGTGGGATCACCCACTTCAGTACACCCCAACATTATTAAATTTTGTTTAACTAAACTATATTAAAAAGGTCTTTCACAATTAAGAGTGAAGTGGTCTATCCGATTCACCCAGCCACATTAATGTGGGTGATCTCTCTCAATATTGGCTTTAGCAAATAGTTTCATTTGTACACTTCAACATTAAAGAGTGATATCATACTATAAGATACGCTAGCAGAGCAGAGTATGTAAGACACTAGCATAATGTTATATGAGTATTGTATAAAGTGATAAAGAGACATAGCTCTATAGAAGTATTGAAAGCCTGAGGAGTGAAGTGGAAGTGTTGGGTTAAACTTGTGTAAATTCTTAATATAGAAAGTGCTTTTATAGTGGATTTTTTCCTTTGGGTTTCTCCACTTAAATCTGGTGTTATTTGTCTCTTCTCTTGTTCATTATTTGTTTTTATCTCTTGTTCATTAAGATATGTTATTCACTATCTATTTCAAGTTATGTCTTTGTCTAAATCGACTGCATATCATAATCTATAATCTTCAACTTTAATGGTGGATCTATAATCTATGGATTATTTATCCCCTGCTAAATCTAACATGGTATTAGAGATGGTGATTGTGTGTGTGTAGGATTGACCTAGAATATTTTTGACTTGAAAGGGAAAAGAAGCTTTAATTTTAGTGAGAGATCTGCAAGACCCAAAAGTTTCACATCATGTTCAAGCTAACCAGGTTTAAAATTTCAGTTCCTACCTAATATTGTTTAAAATATTGGTTAAAATGGGCTAAATGGATATTTAGATCGTGTTTAAGATTTTGTTTTCTTAAATTTGTGATTTTGCATCTAGTTTCAGTCATTTTCGGTGTAAATTAGTCATTTCTAAGCTTTTTTTAAGTTCTCACATTATTTATGGTCTTTCGGTCATTTTTGAATTTGGATCAGAAAGATCTATTTAGATCTAGTTTGTTTAGGGGCTTTTAAGTTTGTTCTAGCGGTAAAAATCTTTATTTTTCACTATTTTTGTCTTTTTGAAGCTTGGACCAATCATTTGGTGTCATCTGTCTTCATTTTCCATCTTTTATTATCTTTTTCGCTAGTTTTACCTTTGTAAATCCTAGGCCAATTGTTTTGTGCCATCTGGCTTCATATTTTTGGTCATTTTCAATTTTACAAAGTTTGGAACAATAATATTGTTCCACATAGCTTTGTTGTTGTTATTTTCATGTTTGCGAAGCCGCACCCACTCTTAGAGTGCCAAGTGGCTTCAATCTAACATCCTTCTCCTTTTGTCTTTACAAAGCTTGGGCTAATCCTCATGTGCAATCTGGCTTCACTCTGTCAAACTTATTTGACTTCCTTTGACTGCAAAGCTTGAGCCAATCATATTACTCTAGCTAGCTTTGCATTTGTCAATTTTACGAAGTCTAAGCCAATCAAAAGGTTCCATCTTGCTTTGTGGTGTCGAATTGTGGCAAACGCTTGAATAAGGGATTTACGCATGTCTTTGCGTTATCAAACTTGGATTAGTTATTTCTAACATTTGCAAAATACAAACTATTAGAATTGTTCCATATTTCGCATTATATGTCCCTTGTTTCCTATTTCTGACATTTGTGAAACTTGAGCCAATAATATTGCTCCAAGTAGATCCTGTATTTCACATTTGTTAGTCATTCATTTGTGGTAGTAGTTATCTAATTAAAATTTTCCACCTTTTCACATTTTTCAATGTTTGTTAGTCTTATGAAAAGTGAGCCATTTAAAAGGATCCACATGTCTTCAATTTGCTTTAGTCATTTTGGTTGCACTGCGAAGTACGAACTAATAGCATTTGAACACGTATATATTTGTCATTTTTTTAGTAGACTTGAAAAGTGCAAGTTAATAGAAAAGTGAAACTTATCTTAGTATTTTCACGGTGAAGTTCTTTTTTTTCGCGGGTTTGCTAATTTTTTTTCCTTTATACCACGGGATCTCTAATTTTCTTCATTTCACGGGTTTTTTTTAAGTTTGTGTTCTGCAAAGTCTAGTCTAATTGAAAAACAACATGTGTATTATGCTTCTCATACTTATCAAACTTGCAAAGTGTAAACCAATTAATTTTTGACACGTATTTTAATTGTGTTAGCCTTTGCAAGTGTTAGGGTGTCGGTCTTTGCTTTGTCTTAGCCACTTAAATTGTGACATGTGTCTTATACCTTTTCTGGACAAGATCTTTATTTCAAGTTTAGTTTATAATTTTTGACAAGTGGCTTGTTTGACTTAGACTTTTCTTTCGCATTGTGTCAGAGTGTGAAATGCGATCCAATTAATTAAAGACACATATATGGTTTTGTTTTTTAATTAATTGTCAGTTTGTCTTATTAGTTGCATTAAAAATGTGAGCTAATTGAAAATTGATGCATGTAAATACTTTTTTTGTTGTTGTCAATCTTGTCATAAGTTTTAGACACGTGTTTATTTGTTTTTTGTCACGCTTTACAACTCTGTCAGCAGACTTGAAATGGCATTAAATTTAATTTTTTAAAGTTTCACATCCAATGAGGATCTATTTTAAAGTGAAACATGCCTCTCTTGGTATTGTTGATATGTGCCACATGTCGCCCCCCGCCTTGGTTGTTTATTAACTTTTTTATTTGGTAAGTATCTCATTTTGAGCTCATTTTTTAGCTTGCCCCTGTCGAGTTGCTAAATAAATCATTGAGCTACTCTAGCCCAACTCATTCCGAGCTCGGTTAGCTCATCTGTAAACTTGACCCCGACTCAGCTCTGTCAATTTGATCTTAAATTCAACCAATTCAACCTAATTGTTGATTAATTTAGAATTGTTGATTAATTTACATTGTTTGCATTCGTATAACAAACTAAAGGATATGTAGCTTGTTGTTTGTCTCTGTTTGACTTCCCGATTTGTTTTTAAGCTATTTTTGCCTCCATTGTCGTTTGAGCATTAAAAATGGCTAATTCTTCTAATTTTTCGATGGATAAGTCTTAGCTACTAAATGGAACAAATTATAGTATTTGGAAAGTGTGTTTAAAAGCCTATTTTATGGCTAGGAAGCTATGGGATCTTGTGAGGTATAAAAACATCCCACAAGAAGACAAGCTACCCCGAAAACTGAATTCATTTTCTCGAGATATCAAAGCTCTTTCCATCCTATTGCAAAGTATTAGAGATGAGTTCTTAATGCATATAGGCCATACGAGACTCATCTGCAGATGCATGGAAGTAATTAGAAACCATGCTGACCATGCATGAAGGCATCATGTTGTTTAAAATCATTAAACTGGTTTTAGATTTGTTCACAACTCCTATGAAGGGGATGAGAAAATTTTCAATTATTTAGCTAAAATTAAGAACATTAAAGCTCAATTAGATGGTTGTAACTATGAATTATTTCAAGATAAGTTGTTATATTTCATTATACAGATCAATATACATGAAAATTTTAGAAATTTTATCTCCATTCTTAACTCTAAGTATCAGAATGAGAATGATCTTCCTATTTAGACACTCTGTCTTCTTTGTTAATTCAAGAAGAGTGTGTTATGGAAAATTTTGATTCCAAAGAGAATGCTACTTAGGCACTTCTCACTCAAGAATCAAAAATTAAACCTTCTAGATTTAGAAATCAAAAACCATCTCTTAAACCCCCTTGTAAAGACAAGAAATTAGGAAACTTAAGAGTAAGTTTTGATGGTAGATGTCACAACTATGGAAAATTTGTCCATAAGAAAGAGGATTGTAAATCCAAAAAGAAGTCAAATTTCAGAAACAAGAAATGGAATAAATCATATCAAAATCAAGATGAAATTGATGAGAACAATCATAGAGCTAATGTAATAACTCTATAAACTATATAAAAAGTAATTTTTAAAGATTTTTCTTCAATTTTCTCCAATTATTTTTTTCTAATAACAATTCTTTTGTCAAAACAGTCATGATCTCTTAGTAGTAACAAGAATATAATTCTTAGAATCAAGAGAAGTAAGACAATGTTTTTTACTGTTAAATCATGTTTTTTGGCATAAAAATATGATCATATATGACATGTCTAGACTTCAAAAGGGTGCTTACATGGTCATTGTTCGAAGAAAATTCACATAAATCCATGAGTGTGTCCATTGTTTAATGGATCATGTTTTTCAGTAAATGCTTCATTACTCTTGAATGATTTGATTATCTGATCAGCTCAGTTATCTATCAAGTCTTATCTTTGTATAAAAGGCTTGGAATAAGATATATATGTTTGTTGATAAAACATTTTATGTGATTAGTAAAATATTATTATATGCATATCAAATGACACTTGGGGATGCCTTTTTGTTTGTATTGGAGATGTCTAATACTGATTGCATCTAATATATTTTACAAAGTGTAATATGTTGGAAGTCTTTCAACATATTTGGTAATTATTAAGCATAATGATATGTTAGTTGTTATCTAACTAGTGTTTAACCTTTATACTTGGTTAAAAGTGAAAATTTGTATGATTTCTATTATGCTTATTATGATATTTTTGATGTTTTGTTGGATATGCAATGGATTTGTGTTCAAGTTTTGATGCAGGCACCATCACCTAGAGTAGTAAAAGAACCATGTGGCTAAAGAGGTTGTTGGTAGTGATACACATAGGAGCTAAAGGAAGTATTCCTCCTCTGAGAAGCCAAATTTATCTTGATAATGAATTTGGTTCAAACATCAAAGATTATCTGAAGGTCATTGCATGTTGTGAAGTCTTGTAAGTTTTTTGTTGTATTCAGCCTATCAGAGTTTCCCTTGAGGGGGAGTGTGTATGGAAATGCCAACTCTTGATGGATTATTATAAAAGACCCGGGTCAACTTTTAAGAGTGGATCATGACCACCCGCTTTGTATGTAACAAAGTGATCCTTTAGGGATTGGTTACACATGGTTGTAACATTGTATGTGAACTGTAAGTCTCATGAGAAAATGCATAAGGTAGTTCATTGTAAACTTCCAATACTTCCTCCACTTTGTAATAAGTAAATGTGTCACTCTATGTGAAGTTACTTGTAAATCCCAGCAAATCTTTAGTTATGGGTATGCCTTATTTTATAAAAGGCTCCATAATCTGATGTAAGTTTGCATATATAAAGCACTAGTCTTGAGAATTTATGTATGGGAAGATTTGTAGATTTCCCTTGTTGGCATGCTAGCTTGAATCACCGATTCAAGGTCAATAAATCCTTTTGTATAAAAAGTAATTCTGTCTTTTCTAATTTTTCTTCCCACTTAACATTAAGGGGGAGTGTTGGGGTGATAATGTCAAGTGGGATCAGCCACTTCAGTACGCCCCAACATTATTAAAGTTTGTCTAATCAAATTGTATTAAGAAGGTCTTTCACAATTAAGAGTGAAGTGGCCTGATGATTCACCCACCCACATTGATTTGGGTGATCCCTCTTGAGATTGGCTTTAGCAAATGGTTACATTTGTACAGTCCAACATTAAAGACTAAGATCAGACTATAAGATATGCTAGCAGAAAGCACTATGTAAGACACTAATAGAATGCTTTGAGGCGAGTATTGTATTAACTAATCAAGAGACATAGCTCTGCATAAGTAGTGAAAGACTGAGGAGTGAAGTGGAAGTGTTGGGTTAAAATTGTATAAATTATTAATATAAACAGTGCTTTTATAGTGGAGTTTTTCCTTCGGGTTTCTCCACTTAAATCTGGTGTTATTTGTCTCTCCTGTTATTCATTATTTTATTTCAGCTCTTGTTCATTAAGCTTTACTATTCACTATTTATTTCAAGTTATGTCTTTGTCTAAATCAACTATGTATCATAATCTATAATATTTAGATTTAATGGTGTATTTGTAATTTATGGATTATTTATCCCCTACTAAATCTAACAAGAAATGGAGATTCACACTCGGTATAATGAAAAGTGGGAGAATCATGGCTATCAAGTGCTTCGTCACGAGAGAGATTCAAAGATGAGAATGTCACTAAAGATATTATCAATGGGATCATCAACATGATGTGAAAGAGTATGTAAACTTGTATGAAATGTATCATGAGAAGTAATATCAAAAGTAAGAGAATCATGAGATGGAACTATAGTAGTGGTTTGACTAGAAGGAGAATCAGTATGCACATGTGAGTGATTATCAATACCAAGCATGTAATCTATATGGGAACCATCTAGAATTTCCTAAGAAAGATTAGAAGGAGGATCACTAGTATTCATGTAACATGGTGTAAAATGAGTAAATGATATTAGATCCTCAACAATACTAATGCCAATGGGATAATATTCAAAACTAGTTGGCACATATTGTTGATGTCTAAGAGTTGTTGAATATCATCTAACATAGTAGGATTACTAGTGAGCTCAAGTGATGATGACCTCATCATAGATAGGATGGATGCTAAAATGAGATGTGATGGGCTAAGAAGAATATGAACTATCTTTACCCATTAGGATTTTAAGCGGATCTTAGGGAAAATGTTCTAAAGGTTGGATTCACCAAAATGACTAACTAAAATATGAATTTTAGAAGTTAATATAAGAAGTACCACAATATAATAATTGATATAAACTGAAATATGAATGTTAAATAATTTATTTGATATTTTAAATGAAATAAAATAATTGAAATAGGAGGAAAGGGTACTAACCTGAAAATACCTTACCTCACAATGATTTGGGACCGAGTGGGATGATGAAAAGGAGGAGTAGAGAGTTGAAGCAAACCTCATAAATTTGCAACGAAAATAGATATGGCTAGACTAGGTCACCCGAGGAAGGGTTAGGGCACTCTGGGCACCCTAGTGTGTGTAGTATGGGTGCTCTGGTCTATAAAAAGCTTAGAACCTAGGTGCAGTAAGTTGTTAGATCTTCACAATAAAAATCACTTTTTATCACGTGGATGTTGCATTAGCTTCATTGATGATGTTGTATACCCGCAATAAATAATTACTCGCAAAACCCCATACAAAGCATCAAACTCCTAAAAAAAGAAAGATGGATATGAAGGGGTCAAACTGTCATTGGCGGACAATGGTGGACTTACAACTAAGCATTACACTACGTCTCGGACTAATGTAGCTTTGTGTGATTTATGTGTGCAATGATGTGTCTATGGTGCCCTAGTGCCATGACACGAGAGATAACGATAATAACTAGATAGAAGGAAAATTGTTGGATTGAATAGAATGGAATTTCCTTTTTATGTAGTGTGTGATGTAAATAGTTCCCAAATGCGGTCCCTTGCCTTATGCGATAGCTAGCCCTTGGTATAATATAGTTCACGCATAAGATAATAAGTATGTTGTGTTTATATAGGGATCTCTTGTTCAAATTTTGACACTAATGACCTAACATGCCAACTAGTACCAAGGGGAATGAGAGGGGAAATTACAAAGATCAACCTTAAACAAATAAATTAGAACCAAGTGTGAGTGGGACCAAGGTAGCTGAAAAAGAGGACTGGGGCACCCATGGGTGCCCCAATCCCTCCCTAGGTGCCCTAGTCAAAGACTTAGAGACTACCACTAAGTGAATAATGATAGCTAAGACTCCCTAAGAGATGACCAAAATTGTGTGAGAAACTAATGAATGTGCAAGACAAACAACGACGCGACCAACTAGACCGATGACAGACTAGGGGATGTGTCATTAGTGAATACTCTTCTTACGAAATATCCATATATAAAACAACATACTTTGTGACCGTATAATTATAGTAGTAAGTGTGTGATTTTGTTACTACACCTCCAACAATTTGACCTCTCCTTTTTAAATAAGAAATGACTCAAAAGTAACGTTCAAGGCCACCAATCAACAAACAATGATGGGTAAGTGCATCAAAGCGGGTGACCAAAGGGGGTCAAAAGTGGACACATTTTTCCTAAAATCAACAAAACCTGAACTTCATCTAATAACTCAACATGCATATGCTCAAAATTTGACAAAGTGAAAAGAATAAGTATTGAAGAGCTCGAATCTAGTTTCTAAACTACTATTTTTTTAAATTAGTGAGATTAAGAGGATCAAATGTGGTGTGTACACAAAGTATGTATTTTTTGTGTCAAAAAGATGATAACCTATTCTATGTGTGCCCCCCCATTTTTTTGAATTCTATAAATTAATTTTCAAATCCCTTCGGTAGAAAGTTAGCTAAGACCATGTATGAGGTCCCAATAATTTTTCATAATTTTTGGATGAATATATAATTTTTATTAATTTTCAAAGTGCACACATCCCAAAAATGAAATATCTGTGTGTACACCCCCGTAACTTTGAGAAAAATAGTTGAATTTTAGTTTTTAATGTGTGTAGAATGGATTTTAGATGAGGCATTTTTTAAAAATTTGGATGAAAAAATCATAAATTGTGTACAAAAACGTATGCATAGGTTTTGGCAAGAAAAGAAGGCACTAGTAAAAGAAATTATGGATGAAAGCCTTAAACTAATTGGATTTTAGAAATAAGTATATCGTCACCAAGGTAAAACCGAGCTTGACATCACAGTATAATTTTTTTAATATTATATTATAACACATGAGATATTGGGGTGTACACGTTGGTGGTGCAAATTAACTTGTAGAAATTAGTATGTTGTTCATTAATCCATAGTCATTTAATTATTAGACTTAGGAACGTAAACTTTCAATATTGCCAATGATGTATGCACAATTATAGATATTGGGAGGTATAAGGAAAGTTGTTGTCACTATAACTAGAATATACAATGTTGGAAATGAACTAGTTTATGATTAGAAATGAATACTATGGCTATCATCAAAGCATGTAAAAGACAGATTGCAAATAAAGAATAAGTTGTTGCAAATCTAATCCAATCATGAAAGAAAATATAACAAACAAAGGAGAGGGTTAGAAGACCACAAGTGGGCCTTGCCTTGGGTACTAATCCCTCCTAAGGCTTGTTTCTAAAAAAATTTAATAGAACTCAGATTTTATTCAATAACATGAAGATTACAAATGGAATGTACAACAAAATTTCTACTCATGGATCAATCCCTTTTCTATAGCCTTAGCATTCTTTTTATATTCTTCCCTTTAGAAGAGGCATAAAGAGACTGCCTCCTTACTAACAGTTATAATTTGATTAAGTACAAGATCACTATTTCAATAGATTCTTAGTAGATTAATGAAACGGGTAAGGGTAGAAGGCCAAGGAGGAATACCTGTTGTAATATCGGTTGAAGGTCAAATGCGGCGTAGATGACTTCCAGATCGTAACATATGTGAGGGCTCCCTTTTGGATAGGAGGAACTACCTGTAGATACAAAACAACACCACCAAATAGAGTTAAACAAAACAAAGAGTGGAGTGCCTCACGGAAGCTAGATACAGGAAGCGTGCTACTTCCTAAACAGGGTGTCAATCCACTTTTATATAACAATAGTAATGCTATTTAAATCATACATGAAGTAAAGATCCTATTGGAATTGAAATGATTTACGTATCTCATGTACAAAACAATAAGAAAGGTCATGTAAAAGGTTGTTTAAGGTCAAAATGGGAGGGTTGATTGGTTGGTGTTGAGTTGCAAGTATGGTACAGCTCTGGGTAAGGTCTGGTAAGGATTAGAAATGGTTCTAGGCTATTGGGAAGTGGGTATTAGCTCGTTGGTCTAAGCTATATTACCATACATAGTAACCGGTGTTGATTGGTGACCGATGTCGGTTAGGAAGAGTGACCAACGTTGGTTGGCTAATCGGTGTCGATAGAGGAAATTAGTAGAAAGTTCTTAGAATTGGTTTTCTAGACTCTTGTGGTTCCACAAAGGGTTGGAAATGGTGAGGGTGGGGTCATAAAATGATTTTGAAGACTCGAGATGATTTGAGAGGGTGAAAATGGGTGAAAAGTCTAGGTATGATCAGGTGATGGGTTAATAGAAGGAAGGAAGTATATGGGTGTGGAGAGAAATAGACTACAAGATGAATAAATAAATCTACACAAGGAAACTAGAGATTCAATGTAGAGATGTTAAATACTTACTAGAAAATAGATTGGAGGATGTAGGTGATGAAGATGGTTCATAAAGATATCCGAAGAGAAGAGTCATTTATGTTCGTGTCATGGCAACTTAGACCTTCGTGCCTCTCTGTTGTGAATCCATGATCATGAAGAGGATGATGAATGGTGATCGATGTTGGTAGTGCTCCTGTGTGTCTTCTTTTTCCTGAGTGCTAAAGAAATTCAGTGTTCCCAAGTCTCGGAAGAATGAGATCCCGAAATGAAAATGACCAACCTGGGAAAAAGGTTGAAAATTGTATATATGGTAACTATGACAATCAAGGTGATTGGTATCACATTGTTGGTTAACCGACATCGGTTAAGGTGGGATATCCTAGGTTTACCAAAAATAGTAGATCTTGGCTATTTTTGGTGTGCTCTGCTTATTAATCCAGGTCTCAAGTGATGGTTAACGCTTAGATAAGCGGGAATGTTGTTAGAGAAGGAATAGGAATTTAATGTTAGGGTTAGACTAAGTCTCTAGTTGGTTAAGATAAGTAGAGACTAAGTCTTAGTTAATTAATAGGCTAAGAATAAGTCCATGGTGAGGTGTCTAGGTGATGTGGTAACCTAATTAAAGTAATTTAAAATAAATAATGTGATTTAATTATTCAAGTAATTAAATTAATATGAATGTGGGGTAAAGGGGTCATGATTAGGTGAACATGTTATTTTAACTACTTGAAAGGGGACCAAGGGGAGTGTGACCCAAATTTGGTGTCTACATTTGCCCTTTTTGTCACATAGCTTGTATTGATAAATGACACTGACAAAAATAGAAGTGGTTTCCCCAAATATAAGTGAGAGTGGGGTTGCCCCAAGTAGGGCTAAAGGTGAGGCTGCCCAAGTGTGGGTGGAGGTGATCCCCCTCAAACCAGGAACTAATGAGGTGTTAGATGAGTCGGTGAGTGGTTTGATAAATGGGTAAGTGATGAAAGTGAGGGTAGGTGGGTTATAGGGGAGGGTATGGGCACTTTGGGTAATGGTTTAAGGGTCATATTAGGTAAGGGTAATGGAAAATCAAATGCACACACATGAATAGATCGACATGGTACCAGATGGAAGAGCTTGCAAACTCTACATCATCCAAGGTCGATAGGTTTATCCAAACGAGGTGGAAGTTTTTAGGTATCTAGGGTACAAGATATGGTCCAAAACACAACTTAGGTTAGGTGCAAGAACATTTAGGTATGATCCGTTACACCAAAGGTTTGGTCATGATAAACATCACATGGAAATAGGCAAGGTAAGGTCATTAGGCTAAACAACACAGGGTAACAACATCACAAGGTATAACGAGTACACAAATTCCAATGTCACAAAAGGTGGTTCAAGTCAAGGTATATAGGTCATGGCATGGGTAAGGCCTAGGTATAGGTAAATAACATGTCCCTAAACATAGGTAAGGACATGTACAGTAATTTAGGCTTGTGGGTAGGGTGTAATAGGGGTTGGGAGGGTCAGTAGGTATGTAATAATTAATGTTTTTAGGTTAAAATGGGTATGAATGTGGGTGAAATGGTAATGGAAAGTGGCCGATGTTGGTTAGGGAATAACCGATGTCGGTTAGTTAGGGCATGACATGACCGATGTAGGTCATGTCAATTTGGGTCTAAAAAAAGAAAAATCATGTTTTACAGATTCATTTTGACTTTTTCCATTTGTAGAAAATGATAGAGGAGAAAGTGAGGCTTGGAAAATGATAGTACGAGGCATTGAGTTGAGTTGGCAAGCCACATAGTGGGTGATTGGCATTTGATTGGCTGGGTCCCAGAGATCGATTCAAGTGTTTTCATTGGTTTGGAGGTGAGCCATTGATTTGGTCATAGCAGAGGCAGGAGAAGGTGTGGGAGGTCCACCAATATAGAGACCAGGAGAGTGTCACCACGTAGAGCGTCATCGAGATGAGGTAGGAGGTGATAAAAATCCCTCTTTTGATTGAAAAATTATTATTAAAACCGTTTTTGGTTAAAATTGTGGGTGATATTTTGAAATTTGAAATCATGGGTAAAATTGAAGGAAATGAGGGGTGGGGAGGTCACACATAGGTTAAATAGGTGTGGGAACTAAGATAGGATAAGGTGGGATGGGTAAATGAGGGTGTCAGGTAAGCTTTGGTCAATTTTTGAGAATGGGGAAATATTTTTTTGGTTTTTGATTTACATGATAGAGACCGACATCAATCAAGGTTTGGCCAAATCGGTCATCTTTAGCCAAAGATTGACATCGGTCAAGTCTTAGGTGACCAACACCGGTTAAATGGAACCAATGATGGTCAAAAAAAATTGGTGATGGTCAAGGTGACCATGTCATTTAAGGTTAAGAGAAAAGAGGGGTAAGAAGGGCTAGGTAGGAAAGTAAAATAGGTGAAGAAGGGGTAGGTGAGGATGAATAGTAGGGGAAGAGGGTAAAATGTGATTTTGGTGATATGTGATAATTAGGTAATGATGGTAAAGGGTAATAGTCTTGTAGGTGAATCGGGTAAAGGGGTTAGGAATGATTGATGTGGTTGAGTATGGTTTAGTGGTTGATAAGTGAATTAGGGTAGTTAAGTCTTGACAATGTTGTGTTTGATGATGCAGGTAAGATATTAGCTTAGGATGCGGGAAAGAGTACCACCTCTTTGGTATGGATGTGGTCTAGTGTGACCACAGAGGAGTGGGAGCATATGACTGAGGTCAGACTTATCAGAGTCTGAAATATAGGTGCATTGTTTGAGATCATAGTATGATGGTCACTCTCATCAGATAGATGGGATTCCATGACCAATACCTTCCACTTACCAACAAGCAAGATGACCGTCACCTTAGAGGACGTGTATTAGATCCTATGGCTTCCTATTGTTGGGGAGCCAGTTTATTCTATTACTTCTGAGGCATCGGTGGAGCCGATAGTGGTTGTTTTTGGTGAGGTGATGGGTGAGCTGAGGTATCACAATGTGAGTCTCACTTATGGAGACATGTATGTAGCCTACCCACAGAGACAAGGTTGGCTATATTGATGATGGAGGCAGTAGGTTGCTTTGCACTACCAGATTATGAGGGTGGGAGATTCCCATGAGCACTAATGGGAGTGCTCCAGGATATGATGGAGGAGTGGGTCTACTTTGCTTGGGCACCAACTTTCCTAGTTCATCTATATAGGGAGCTATGGGATTATGGGAGATTGAGGAGGTTTGGGATGTGTTGTACCTTTTTACTACACTGTTGGGAATATGAGCATATCATATGTGTGTGCCTAGTTGGTTTTCCTTAACATGATTACTTTCCGAGGGTATGGCTTGCTTTGAGTTGGATATAGACGTTGGGTACCAGATGGTGGGCAGCCGAGGTGGTTAGGGCCACATATGATGTTATATACTACAAGTGGTTATTGGAGGGTTTTCGGGAGTTGACATTGTTTAGAGGCCTTATGTTGGCTTTCCATCTTATAGAGGCATGGTGGAGGAGTTAGAGGAGCTACATTTCTTCTAGGTGAATACATAGGGTGACATTTTAGCAGTGAGCACGAGATGATACCCATGGAAAGGGTTAGATGAGGAGTTTGGGCTGCCACAGGATGTACCCCACCTTTCCATAGTACCATCGAGATGACGTGGAGAGACCTATGTCTCCACCACATCCGAGTGTGCCAATAAGGAAAGAGGAGAGGGTAGGTGGATAGGTGGATAGATGATGTCGAGTCACTAATGGATATAGGCAGTGGTGGGCGGCACAACGATGGTGGCACCACCGAGGCCAGGGTAGCCAAATCTTGTTATGGTCATGGTTTAGAGAGATGCATTACAAGGGAAGGTGGCCACCCTATAGATATAGATCATAGGTTTGCACAAGTGGCCACCTTATAGAGCTCATGCATGTGGCCACCTGCGAGGATTAGGTGAGTTTACATGGTTGGCACAGTACCCACACAGGGTGGTGATGGTGATGGAGTACAGTGGTCACCTTACGAGGCACATGTGATGGGTTTGAAGGTCCAATCGGCTAGCCATTGCATATACAGGTAGTGGCCTTACAGGCCCATCTTGCAACCCATGTACCTCCACAGGCCCAGGGATAGGGTCTCATACTACAGAAGTAGTGGCGAGATAGGGTCCCACAATATAGGGAGGAGGATAAGGATCACAAGTATAATGACTAAGGCTAGTATTAGTAGGACAGGGCTCACAGGTTGTATTGAGACCTATGGCACCACCTTAGATGGTGACTATGGCGAGGTTCAAGGGATACCTTGAATGAGGCACATTACTATCAGGATCCACTTTACTATTTCTGAGATAGATGTCCCTTTTTATGTTGAGTACAGAGCATAACAGGCAGTGAGTGAGAGGACTAGATCCCACTCATAGTTCAAAGAGCACATGGGGCCGATGAGCCTAGAGATGAGGGTCAAGGCAAGGATACTAGTTCACGGAGGCCGATCTAGGTGAGGGCCAAGGGGAGATTATACCAAGACCCATGGGGTGGAGAGATGTTGGCAAGGTGGCAAATAGGGAAGGAGGAGGAGAAAGGGGAGACGGGACAAGAGGATATCAGATGGGGTGATGATTAGTCACTTGGTATGATTATTGTTTTTGAGGTTTTGATATATATACCGGCCTGTGTGCTGAAGATAGTGAGGCTATATATGATATTTTGAGATACTTGATTTTTATACCAGTATTTATGAGGTTATATCTTAGTGACTTGAGATACTTTTATATGTGTATTATGTGTATACACAGAATTTTTCCTAGTTATATAGATGATGATATTTATTGTATGGATGATGTACTTGTTTTAATTTCCATTGTTTATTTGTATATTGATGGAAACTAGGTGAATTAGGCATGATTGAGTTGAGGTCATGTAGGCATGATGAATTTGGTCATTAGGTGCATGGTGGAGTTTAGGTGAGTTAGGCATGGTGGAGTCTAGGTCATTTAGGCATGATGGAGTGAGTTTAGGCATGGTGGAGTCTAGGTGGTTAGGCATGGTGGAGTCTAGGTCATTTAGGCATGGTTTGGTCATGTTTGTGGGTTTGATTTAATTTCCAAGTGATGGGTAATATGGAAAATAAATGATGATGTATATGTATGTTGTGGTGTAAATTTCCAATTCTTTGATATAATGGAAATGTGAAATGTATGATATGATGATGTAACCAAATGGTAGGTATGTATGTTTATATGTTTGTTTAATTTCCAAGTGTTGTGTAAAATGGAAACTAACTAAGGTAGGATGTGAATAGAAAAAGGGGAAGATGGGTTAGGGTAAAGAGTGGCTAAGCTAACCTCCAAGGGCCCCATGCCCTCGAGTGCTTCCTACATAGCCCCGATGAAAAGGGGCCTCAAGCCAATGTAGTTCTCCCATAAGCTAGGGAAGAATATGATGAGGTAGAGGGATGGTTTGGTAGGTTTTAGGCATTTTTATTCTAGGTCATTTAGGCATGGTTGAGTTTAGGTGATTTTAGGCATGGTTGAAAGGGGAATCCTTAAAGTGTAGGTGTTAATGGTCTAGTCTTGTATAGGAAAATCAATAAGGAAGAAAAGAGGTGAATGGTAAAGGAGATAGTAAGAGCCGCCTAATTGACAAGAACCATAACAAGTCTATCATACCAAAGATTGGCTTATGAACATAAGACCCTAAAGGCATTGCATAATTGACTATTCTAAGGGTGAAGAAATCACATGATCACGAAATGTCACATCATGTCCCTTGAGCAGGTAGAAGATTAGGGTGAAAAGGTGAATGAGGTGAAAATAGTTTGGTTTTAGCGTAACTTGGTGTGAGACAACATGCCTATTTGGCAAGAGACCCAAGATCAAAATAGGAAGTCCATGATGAAAAAGTTATCTTTTTCTTTTTTGCTTTTTTTTTTATAGAATGATCGATGCGGGAAGTCTATATGGGATGAGTAGATTATCTCCTTGAGGTCTTCGTGAAGTGATCGATGTGGGAAGCTTCAAATATTTTATTTTATTTTTTTAGTCTTCGTTTGATGATAGACAAGAATAGTCTTCTTTTGATGATAGACTATGTATAGTATGGATAGCTTTGTATAGTTGTCCTTTAGGGGAGAGTCTATTTATAGAAAACTCACTAGATAGAAATATTAGATGTCCTTTTTGAGGGAGTCATATTTTTCTATAATTTGACTCAAGGAGTTGAATCCCATTTTACTTTTGAAATTGTTTTGCTTTTGGACTTTTAGGTCATGGACAAGACTATAGAGAACTCGAGCAATAGGATTCTTGTGTTAGACAAAACCAAACCATAGCACACAGAGGTTAACTATGAAAGAGAGGGTTTAAGTGATGAATGACCATGGGATTCCATCTTGAAAAAAGATGAAAAGTATCCATGAGAATCATGCCATGAGTAGAGTCATGGTACTCATATTGAAGATAAGGATGAAAAGTGACGGGTAATCACATGATTCTTGTTTAGTCGTTGATCCTTAAAATAGGTAAAATGGAAGGTGAATGGTGCTCAAGGGATGAGTGTTTTAACTAGACATAATGTGATATAGGACTTGATTTAACAATAATGAATTAAAGATGCAAGGCATTAAGAGGCTCAGTTTAGGTTTACCTTTGAGTGAAGACAAATGATAAGCACTTGATCCATAGGTATGAGTAACGATATAGGGTCCAAGCCAATTAGGAGAAAATTTTCCCCATTTACTTTTCTCTTCTTTTTTTACATGTTGATTTTCCTTTAGGATGAGGTCACCAACCTAGAAGGTTCATTTCATGGACACGTTTATTATAGGAATGTTTGATACATTTTTGTAGATTTGGAGGTGATCAAGAGCATTGAGACGATGTTCATCTAATAACTCGAGTTGTGTCAAATGGTCTTGGTGAAAGTCATCATCATTGAGCATCTCTTTAAGTGAGATACAAAGAGATGAATCTGGACTTCAAGAGGTAGAACAACCTTTGTACCATAGACCAAAGAGAAAGGCATGTGCAGCAAGTTGAGGTACGAATACTAGTGTGATAAGCCCATAAGGAAAAAGGAATGTGTGTATGCCAATCCTTTCTAGTATCATCAACTACTTTCATAAGAATTTTGTTTAAGGTTTTTTTTGGTTGATTCTACTTGGCCATTTGTTTGAGGGTAATAAGGTGAAGAAAAATGAGTTGAATGCCAAAGGTGTCACAAAGTTTCGTAGGGTTTTGTTTTTGAACTATTTTTCCATTATCAGTGATGAGGCGGTGAGGAACACCAAAGCAACAAATGATGTGATGGTTGATGAATTCACATATTTTCTCGGATTTTATAGAAATAAGAGGTATGGATTCAACCCATTTAGTGTAGTATTCAGTAGTAGGGTAATAATCCATTGATGATGTTGTGAAGAATGAGGATTGATCTCTCTGACAAGATCCAAACCCCATTGAGAGAAATGCCAAAATCTCATGTGACTTTTAAGGCATGACTAGGTGTGTGATGAAGATTAACATGTTGTTGGACTTCACAAAATGTTTGACATAATCACAACAATCATGGTTTAAGGTGGGATGGTAATATCCTAGGTGAATAATGTGCGTTTAGTGATGAAAGCTAAACCACTGAAGTGACCTCCACAAATTCCATTGTGAACTTCCTTTATGGTATAGGGAATTTCAAAACTTATAAGACATCGTAGGAGGATATCATCAAAGCCACATTTATAAAGAAGACCACCCATGATGACATAACGAGAGACACTTTTGAGAAAGGCTCATTGTCCATTGTGAGTAAGATCTGGAGGCAAAATGGAAAGGGAAAGGTAGTCCGTAAACTACTTATACCAAAGGTCACGTGGGTCAATTTAAATGGTTCCAACAAGGTTGACGTCTCAAAATAGATAGGAAGGTGATTACAACCTTTATACTGTGACAAATATTTTTGAGTCGGAGGGTGAAGCGGGATCTGAAAAGCAAGAAAGCCATGGTATCCACAAATTTATTAGTAGAATGCGGGGTGGTTTGAATTTCAAAGCAATCAAAGGTAGTCAAAATCGTGTCAACATGATGTTTATACTTTTGATGTATCTCATTATGACACGGGTATATACCATTAACTTGGTTTACAACCAGTTGAGAATCGCCAAAGATATTAATTGACTTAATGTTTAAGGAAATGGTGGTTTGAATGCCTAATATGATTTCATATTCGAGATATTATTAATATAATCAAAATCTAGTTTGAAAGATAATGGCATAGGCTCACCATCAAGAGGAATGAGGATAACTCTACACCACCCCCACGCTAACATTTAGAACCATCAAAGAATAAGGTCATCTGGTAAATGGTATTGTCTAAAGAGAGGATATCAATAGATTCATCTAGAAAATCGAAGTTAGAGGATTGATTACCAGAGAGAGGCGCATCTACAAGTTGGTTAGCGATGGTTTGTCCTTTGATATTTTTGATGGATGAATTTGAGTTCTAGGTCTATAAGAATCATGAGCCAACGTGCAACACATTGATGTTGGTAGGCTTAGTGTACATATAATGTAAGGGGTATGTATTGGAGATAATGAATGTTTTTGGTTGGTAGGTAATGTAAAAGTTTAGTGGTGGCAAAAACTAAGGCTAAGCAGAGTTTTTTTAGCGTGAGTGTATCTAGTTTCGTAGTCTAAAAGTTTATGTCTTATATAATAAAACACTTGATCAATGTTTCTCATCTATGTATGAGGAAAGTCATGACACCCAAGATAAATTAAGGTCATGAAATCTAAAGGTAAATGCGAGTCCCCTATCATCTTTAGGTGGAATGAGGACATGATGTTAGAGATCCATTGGGGATAAGGCATCAAATGTTAGGATTCAGGAAACCATTTGAAGGCGTTGGATTTCCTTTTTGAAAGATGATGAAATGGGTGGATGCATTTTCCGTAGATGTGAATTAAAGTTATGAATAGTTTGGCTTACCTTGCAATACTTACGATATTATGGACCATGATGTTTAGGTCAATATTGGGGTCATATGCCACACAAAGTAAGACCAAGCAAAAGCATTGTTTATGATCTTGGAGGAATGAGGTAAGAGCTTCCTGCTTCAGGAGAACATCTAAATATTTTCCTATCTTTAAAATGTGCGGGTCATCCTAAGTGTGATATTCATTTCGATGGTCAATCATCAACATGGTCTTCCAATATCATGCAAATGTCATGAACAATTGGTGAATATAAGAATCTTCTCCACCAAGGTAGGTGAGAATAGACTCGCCATCCCGACATTGAATAACAAGGTTAATAGAAGGTGTATCATCATCGATCATGTTGATACAGGGAAAGTAAGAGAGGGTTATAGCCATCTCATTGATAAGTCGAGGTCCCATGAAATGGTGTTTATGAAAAAAAAGGTAGAGTGGATTCTAGATCCATTAGGGACTCCGTAAATTAAGGTGGTGAAGTTGGCGGAGATGGGGTGAAGGAAGGTTCTTAGAATGAGTTCAATGTGGGATTTCTTAGAAGATGGTTCGAAAAAAGCCAATACCACTTTAGTCTTTATGTTTACATGTGGTGTATGGGATGACAAAGCATGGCACGGCCTTGTTCATAGATACCAAAGCCAAAACCCTTCCATTCACAATGATGAAGGAAGGTGTGGGCGAAGTAGTAGTTGGTGAGAGATTGAAGGTCGATGAAAATGGTCACATTTGGTAAGGTGGCTCTTTGGTGCAGTAAGTAGAAGTATCAAGTCCCCCATATGTTAAGTTAGTACGAAGGTGGGGAGGACCATAAGGGAAAACCTCACCTATGCGGTGATCATAAAGATTGGATGTAAAATGGTGAAGGTTACCATACTCTTGAGGAGTAAGGAATGTGTTGATGTTGTATAACGTGGTACTTCCCCATAGTGAGAACATTAAAAAGACCTTCTAAGGGATCGAGAATGGATATGTGGGTAATGCATAATAGATGAATCACTCAGGTGATTGGATAAGAAGAAGCATTGGTTGGTTGAGAAGTAGATGGGTTAGTGGATGGGCTTAGTGGAAAGGCTATAAAGAAATGGGAATAGAGGAATTAGGTGTGGGAGAGGTAAATGCGAAGAAATTTGGTGGATAAGGGGACTATGGGTGAAGGAGAAGTGGCAGCGGTGGGGATGCCTTAACTGGTATAAGGACATCATTAGGTCTATACAACATGTTATAGTTTTTTAATGGTGAAGGGTCAGCTGGAATGGTATAGTTATGTCCTTCATGTTCAAATTTTACACAACAATGTAAAGTTGAAGGAACACAACCCATGATGTGGATCCAAGGTCGGCCAAGCAACATGTTTGTACTGGAATTCCCCCTCTAAGACGTAGAATAATTTTGGAATGGTATGGGGGCCCACGTGAATGTGGAGAATGATGGTGCCAAGGGTCAAAGTTATGGCATCATTGAATGAACATAACATAACTAGGTTATTATGCATGTAATTGGTGGGGATGCGCATTTGGTTGTACGCATGGAAGATATAATGTTGATGTTGGCACCTCCATCAATCATAACGCGTCAAACATGTATATTATCAATGTAGATGGAGATGAATAGGGTGGGATCAAGATCATCTGATTGGAGAGGTACAATCTCATCATCAGAGAAACTGAGAGTGATACTTGATGAGTGGTAGTGGGTGTAGAGGAAGGTGATGAAGTGGTGAGAGATGCCACATGGTGAGGAGTGATCATGGATGCCACAGAGTTGGGTCATTAGGTAAAACCTCAATAGATTGTAGAAAGGGCCTGTCAGTGAGACTCAGAGGTTTGGACAAGGTCATACAAATAAATTTTTAGAGGGGATTGGTGTAATTTTTTTATCATCATTGTATATGGGACCCCGTAAAAATAGGGTATGTGGGTCCCCTGAATGGTGATTTTTGGTGTGGGTGTAGATGGTATATTAGGCATAGGATTGGCGGAGGGGTTGGTTGCCTTCTCCTTTCCTTTGTCTTTCTAGGGAGTGAGCAACGACTTGGATCATGTTAATCTGAGGAAGAGAGGTGGATGGAGAAGGTGTGTCATGAAAATTATAACGACATGATGGACAAAAACCTAGTGCGGGATAAGATCCTTGTGAAATGAGTAGAGTGCACTGGAATTTTGGTGGGGTTTTGGCTAACTCTCTTATACTGGACCATATTGATCTCAAATTTTGGAGGAGGATAAAAGGGTTGTGATGGTGTGATGCAAGGTCATTGAATAGTAGTGGGATGAGGATGTGTGGTGATAGGTGGAGGTAGAATAGGGTCCTCATCTAGAATATCATCATCATTAAAATTTTCTTCAGGAGGACATAATTGAAGGAGAATGGTTTTAAGAGCCTTACAATTTTCTACATCATGCCCTACACACGATGGTAGGTGCAAAATTTTAGTATCATCAAACCCTTTTGGTTTGGTTTGAGTGGGTTCATAAGGTCTAAGCGGTGAAAATGTGATGATGACAAGGTCTCTAAAAGGTTAGCTAGAATGTTGGCGTAAGACCCTACCAATGGATCACAATGTGAGGTAAGTGTGGGTCTAGATTGAGTGTGGGTGATTTTGGTGGGAGAGGCATCACGGGAGGTGGAATTTGATGTGAAATGGGTTTGACCACTAGTTTGGTAGGTGATACTATTTTAGATTTGGGTTGTACCTTCTGGGTAAAGGCGTAGTAGATGAACTAGAAATAGAAGGTGTTATAGGCTTAACTACCTTTGGAGGGTAGTGGGTTTTTCAATTTTGGTTACACCTTCCTAGGTAAAGGTGAGGAAGGAGCATGTGATGTGGAAGGGAAGGAAGATGGTGGAAGAGGATGAGTTAGCCAAGGTGATAAAGGAGGTGTGGTGAAGGTTGCTGGAAAAGGCAAGGTGGAAGGTATGGGTTAAAGAAAAGGAAATCTCATAGGTACTAATGAGGTTACTGTAGGTGGTGGGGGTATAGGTGGTAAGAAAGATGCGGGTAAAAAAGAAGGTGTGTGTTGTGTAGGTAAGTTGGGTGTAATAAAAGATCGTGATGAAGAGGGGGTTGTAGTGCTTTTGGTTTGCCTTGGATAGGAGGTTGCTTATCCAAGTTCGATAGGTGAGGTCCTAGATGGAGGGAAGTGGTGAAGGTGATAGAGGAGTAATGAGGTGAAACCGATGTATGCAGCCTAGAAGGTTGGGTCTTCCTTTTAGGTGGGGAATAGTTTTTGCATGAGCTTGGGAAGATGTGGCTAAGTCCAATTTGATAGAGGATGGACTAGGCTTGATGTCAGCATGACTCCCAATGTGGTGATGGTTCTGGATGTGGGGAAAATGTAGGTACAGGTAGGTTCTTAGGCATAGGATCAAGTTTGATTGTTGGTAAAGGTTTAGGTGTAGGTGAGGGTGATGAAGAAGAGGTTGTTATGACCGGTATGGGCATGGTTGGTTTGATTGTCTGAAATACCTTTGGATAAATCATAGAGGTATCAACAGATGACATTTACATTTGGGTTGAAAAGGGTAGCCGAGAGATCCCCAAAGCATGGAATTATCAACATAATCCAAGTAGTCTGCCAGGTGTGAAAATGAAATTGTTGTAAGAGGAGATGATGTTGATTTAGTAGTAATCCCTATAAAGTATGTCTGTGAGATAGGGAACTGGTTGGCTTTGGACTCTGGGTAAGAGAGTTAGAGAAAATCAACTAGATCCTGGAAGGCTAATGGGGAATTATCACCAACAGTAGTGGCGCTTCTAAAGGATCCTCTATTGGTAGGGGAGATGACAGGTGGGATGAGGTAGGTTCCTCTTTTGGTGGAGAGGGAGGTGAGCATGACTCCCATGGGTAGGAGAGTTAACACCACAAGTTGTTCATTAGGTTGTGAGGGGAGTGATGAAATGGCATCGAAAGATATTGTGGTCTCCTCCATGGGTGAAGGGGGAGATAAAGGGGACTCCTCTATGGGTGAAGGAGTAGATGAAATAGGCTCCTCCATGGGTAAAGGAGCTCATGTTAGAATCTCCTCGATGGAGGGGATAGGAGGAAATTGAGGAAGGGCTGGTATGAATTTGAAAACAACATGAACTTCACGGACATTACTATCATTAGTCACAGTTTTCTAATTTGGTTAGATGATAGGGTGTGATTAGGAAATGGATTCTTGAAGATATGTAAGTTCTAATTAGCCGGTGCATTCAGGTTGTCTAAGATGAGATCTTTGTTTTCTAACATTTCCTTGGACAATGTTTTTTAAGGTTATACAATTACCATCGCTATGACCTTTAACATGATGGTAGTTGCAAGTAATCATGTTCCTTGTACCATATAGGCATAGATAAGAGAGTGGGTCAAAACCAATATGTGGTTTGATGGGTGGAAGAGCAATTGCTCTATTTTAGAATTTTTCTAAAACCGATGAATAGGGCTCTCCTATGGGAGTGTACTTTCATTTTCTTTCCCGAACTAGAAAGCTTGAATGAGAAAGGTTGGAAGAAGGTTTTGATTGATTGGATGGGTGAGATGGGCCAGCTTTTAAAACTACCACATTGGCAGATCCTTTGCTTTGGAATAATTGTTTTGGGGTTTGGAAGAGGAAGAGGCCTCATTTGACTTGAATGTAGCATTTTTGTTATGCAATTGAATTTTCTTCTCTTCTATGGCATGGATTTCAAGTTTTCTAGCCATGGTGAACACTTCATCAAAGGTATGGAAGGTTTGGACTTGGAGATTTGGTGAGATGTGCCTAGCACAAGCCCTAGTGAACAACTCTATAAGCTTGGTTTGAGGTAGTGGAATGTAAGTTGGTTGATGAGGCTCCACCAACGAGTGACAAAATCTACGATAGAATCGTCGTCGTATTGTCATGTTGAGTACAAGTCAGTCATGGTGACCTTCTTGATGATATTGATTGAAAAATGGTCTAGGAAGGCTTGAGCCACTTGGTTAAATGAGTAAATGAAATGTCGAGGTAAACCACTATACCAATCCAACGCAAGTCTTGTTAAGGACATTGGGAATGTCCACAAGAGTAGAGTGTCATCATGAGTGATTAAATAACACCCATGTTTGAAAGACTTCAAGTGTTTCCGTGGGTCATCTTTGCTGTTAAACCGATTGAATTTGGGCATTTCCCAATGTGTAGGGTATGGATGAAAATGGGAATATACAATGAATGGGCTCATTACAGATTTCATCATATGTCAAAGAGTTGTGAGAGCTAGAAAATGATGCTTCTAATGTTTGCATCTTCTCCATCATCATTTTAATAAGGTCATTGGTAGGTTGTGATGACTAGGCACACCCCATGTAGTATAAGGGGTAGATGGTGAATGTAGGATGAGGATGACATCCCAGTATATGGTGGTGCTAGTACGAGAACTATGAGGGGGAATAGATACAGTGGAAAATATCCCAAATAGGTGATAGATGAGATAGGTGGTTGTTGGTGATATGTGTAAGTAGGTGGGGTGGATGTAGTGATTCTTGTAGTGATTGGAGGTAAAGACTATGGGATGGAGAGGATGATGTTTTGGAATGGAGTATGAGTTTCCAACACCATGGGTGGCTATGATGCAATAGGTATATACGAGGTGGCGGTGCAGGACATGGGCTATGCTCAAGGTGGATGATGAAGGAATGGTTGACACCATGGGAGAAATTGATGTCAAAAGTATGACCAATGTTACGTAAATGTTGTAGATATTGATGATGTGGGGTCAAGTTGGGATACTATGGGCGGTAAGGTGGAAGAAGGTAAGGCCAAGTTAGTACTAGCTTGATGCGAAAGTGGGGGAGGGGTAGGGGATGGACACATGCATGTCATATACTAGTTTTCCTAATGAATCCCGAGTAGATGAATGGGAAAGATAATGTTGTAAGGAAACAGGGTTTTGGTTAAGGAGTCTTGTGAACTCCTCATGTCACCAATACTGATGATAATGGGTTGAGTAAGATCCATAGGTGACAGGATGGAAGGTGGTGATGGGCTAGGTGGGAGCGGTGAAGGCTTGCATGTGGAATACAAGGGTGTTGGCTTGACTATGAGTCAAAACCATGTGAGTTGCATAGGCTTGGCAATATATTCTCTATAAATGACACAAAAAATAGAAGAAATGGAGAAAAATAGTTCCAAGGTGAAAATTGATGTTGTTTTAATTAAAAATTTAAAACACAGAACTGATGGTGGTTGGGTTAACCGATGATGGTGATAGAGGGTGATCGATGATGGTTAAGGTGACTGATACCAGTTACTATGGAAAATCAAAAGCTTTGCAAATGAGGCAATAACTAATGAAAAATGAAGTAAAACCTAGATTTTACAGTGATTTTAAAAGATCCAGAGGTATGATGATGTATCTGAGAAGTCCCAGAAAGAACAGAAAATTGATGAGTGTTGTTTTGGTGAAATAACCCAAAAAATAAGGAAAATGACAATGGTTAGGTAAACCGATGATGGTCAGATGTAAACCGTGATGATGGTCACTTGGACCGATGCCTGGTCACTGTGAAATTTGAAAAGATGAGAAAAATGGGATTTAGTGACTTAGATCAGATAAAATACCAACCTAGAAACTTGAGTATGGTAATGATGAATCCTAACACACTCAAAAAAATCGAAATACACCAACTATGATTGTGGAGCGTGAAAGGAAGAAAGAAAATGGAGAAAATGACCTCACAACTCAAAACACAATTCAAGAAAAACTAAGAAACACGAAATCCTATGGGTGAATTTTATGTTTTAGCTTATGCTATTTTAGACTGACTTGTGAATAGAACATATTTTTGGTTCGATAGAAGGTGTCCTATGAAAATCCAAGATCTAAGGATGGTTTCAGGTAAATTTTTGGTGGGGTGGTCCTTTCTCTGAGATAATGAATGGACAGAGAAACCAACTTGGGTCCACTATCAATCCTCTGATCATGTGATCATTGACAACTTCTTCCAGGTAGGAGGATGTTTAAGAAGATGTGTAAATTATTTAAGTGGTTTGGTATAGAGAGAGTGTGCAAGTGAACTACGATTAAATTAGTCAACCATCAGTTGGGCATGACTTCCAGCGTATAGGTTTCCCTCAAATTAATGTGAGCTATAATGCAACAAAACCATAATGAAATGCAAATGTTTTAAGCCCAAATCCATAATTACATTCAATGTAGAAAATGGAGAAGAGGAAGAGGAATGCTCTTTCACTAATGCAATGCAAGAAAAAGAAGACGTGTTCTTTTTAAAGCACCAAAAGTATGATTTATTTTAGTCAATAGAAAGAAGGAGAAGATTCCAAAGAAGAAAACTTAATGTGAATACTTTTCAAAGAGAAATAAACACACAATTTTTGCCTAGGAATGAAAAATGCAAAGGAACCCTGATGGGTCCCAATAGAAAGAAGGAGAAGATTCCGTGAAGAAAAATGTTACTTTTCAAAGAGAAATTCTTTTTAGAATTAAATGAAAGGAACCCCTGATGGGTCCCACTGTATGCCAAGATGTTTCACCAGATTCTTAGTAGATTAATGAAATAGATAAGGGTAGAAGGCCAGGAGGAATACCTATTGTAATATCGATTGAAGGTCAATGTGCATGCACGTAGATGACTTCTGGATCATAACGGATGTGAGAGCTCCCTTTTGGCTAGGAGGAACTACATGTAGATACAAAACAATACCACCAAATAGAGTTAAACAAAACAATGAGTGGACTACCTAGCGGAAGCTAGATCCGGGAAGTGTGATACTTCCTGAACAGGATGTCAATCCACTTTTATATAACAATATTAATGCTAGTTAAATCATACATGAAGTAAAGATCCTATTGAATTGAAACGATTTAGGTATCTCATACAAAAAACAATAAGAAAGGTCATGCAAAAGGTTGTTTAAGGTCAAAACGGGAGGGTTGATTGGCTGGTGTTGAGTTACAGTGTCTGTACAGATCTGGGTAAGGTCTGTAAGGATTAGAAATGGTTCTAGGCTATTGGGAAGTGGGTATTAGCTCATTGGTCTAAGCTATATTACCAGACATAGTAACCAAAGTCGACCGATTGACTGACAATACCGGGATTACGAAGAGTGACCAACGTTGGTTGGCTAACCGGTGTCGGTAGAGGCAATTAGTAGAAAGTTCTTAGAATTGGTTTTCTAGACTCCTTGTGGTTGCACAGAGGTTGGAAATGGTGAGGGTGGGGTCGTAAAATGGTTATGAAGACTCAGAGATGATTTAGAGAGGGTGAAAATGGGTGAAAAGTCTGGTATGATCAAGTGATGGGTTAGTAGAAGGAAGGAAATCTATGGGTGTGGAAAGAAATAGACTACATAAATGAGTAAATAAATTGACATAAGGAAACTAGAGATTCAGTGTAGAGATGTTAAATACTTACTGGAAAATAGATTACAGGGTGTAGGTGATCAAGATGGTGTCAATAGAGATCTAGAGAGAAGAGTCGTTGTGTTCGTGTCATGGTAGTTCGCACCTTCGTGCCTCTCTGTTGTGAATCTGTGATCATGACGAGGATGATGAATGGTGACCGATGTTGGTAGTGCTCCCATGTGTCTTCTTTTTCCTGAGTGCTAAAGAAATTTGAGTGCTCCAAGTCTTTGGAAGAATGAGATCCTGAATGAAAATGACCAACCTCGGAAAAAGGTTGCAGAACTGTATATATGGTAACCGATGACAATCAAGGTGACCGTTGACAGTTGTTGGTTAATCGACATCGGTTAGGGCAAGAAATCCTAGGTTTACCAAAAATAGCAAATCTTGGCTATTTTTGGCGTGCTCTGCTTGTTAGTCCGGGTCTCAAGTGATGGTTAGCACTTAGATAAGTGGGAATGTTGTTAGAGAAGGAATAGGAATTTAATGTTAGGGTTAGACTAAGTCTCGGTTAGTTAAGACAAGTAGAGACTAAGTATTAGTTAATTAATAGGCTAAGAATAAGTCCATGGTGAGGTGTCTAGTGATGTGATGGCTAGGTGATGTGGCGGTGAGGTGTAAATTAATTTAATTAAAGTAATTAAATTAATATGAATGTGGGGTAAAAGGGTCATGATTAGGTGAACATGTTATTTTAAGCTGGCTTGAAGGGGATCAAGGGGAGTGTGACCCAAATTTGGTGTCTATAATCACAACCAAGCAATCCAGAGATTCTCATGCATGCAACAAAATTATTAAAAGGTGTCCTCATACAATGACATAACTTAACAAACTGATCGATTTAAACAACCAGTTATCAAATTAAATCAACTAGTTCCTTGTTGGAGTTGCAGAGCATAATTAGGTGATGGCATTGAATCTTCTTTGTGTTCTCATAACTACTCCTTTAGCAACATGTGAAAACTCAGGTGAAGTGTCCACGTTGCTCAAGCTTTCCAAAATTACGATCTTGTATATGCGTGTGACCTCCTTTGGCTGCAGGTGCTTTACTAAGGATGAGTCCCAGTTGTTGCAAGTCGATTTTGTGGACGAGTCCCTTTACATTGTGAATGAATTTCTTTGGCTACATGTTAGTGGATACACATAACAACTCTTTGCAATCAAGGCTGACATTTATTCAAAGCACTATTTAATCATCATATTGCATTCAGAAGAATAAATGCATCCATAATCCACAAAATAAAGTAAATTTAGTAATAATTATATTAACTAATATAAGTGTTGTAATTTCAAGATATAGCGAATATGTTCAAGCAGTATACATGAAACACAAGTTCGGGGTTACACATGGATAGACAAAAACAAACAGATGAGGCATTTTAACTAGTAAATAAAAGGGCTCATCACACATGAGATTTTAATGTTTTTTGTCAAACATGGATTTATTCACAGATTACACAGTCCAAACCTTAGGTTTGGATATCCAAGGAAAATCCAAGCCTATGGATTGGGAATTTCAAACCTAGAGAAGATTAAATGCGAACACGCTAAACGCAATACTTGTAGCATAATATAACATGAGCACGATATAACGTGAGCACATTATAACGTGCTCACATTTCTATTTCTAATGTGGAATATGTCCATTTGGGAGGGATAACATGATATAACACATTATAAACAGAAACACGATCACGTTATAACGCGATCACGTTTCATCTTGGTAAATCTGAGTCGTAACACGCTCGCGTTATAATGTGACCTCGATTTTCCCATGTTGCATTATAACGCAACCAAGCCATAACAAGAGCGCGTTATAGCCAAAATGGCCAAAAAGAGGATCTTTGTCTGCTTTTTGGTCCCTCATCTTTGTGCACTTACCCTGATTATTTCAAACCATATTCCACCCACTTCCCTATCTAGGCCAAGTCACATTTTCCATAGGGAAGATACAAAATAATATGGCCATTTTTTCTTTCTAAGTTTCATTATCCTTCCTTAAGGAAAGTCACCATTTCCCTTAGGAAGAATAAAAAATATAATTAGCCCCTTTTACACAAATATTTGCCCCTCAAGGCAAATCGCACTTTCTCTAGAAATTACAATTTTTATAAGTGTTTTCCTCTAATCACTTTATAATTAAGTCAAATAAATTAATATAAGTGCTCTATTATTTTTCTTTTTCTATTTGGCACTTTATAATAATTTATTGTGACTTAAGTCACCCTTGTGTTCACCCTTTGGCCATCGAGTAGACACAATAGGCCAAAGGTCTTCGATAATATTATTCTAGGAAGAGGGACATTTCAAAGTAGCATTTATCTATGGGGAAACGTTAACAGTTGGAGGGAAAATCCTACATCTCTCCCAATACTCTTCCCTTTACAACAAGATGCCTAAATTCTCAGTATAGTGATAGGACACTTAAATCCTTAGTTTAGTGACATGATGCCTAAATCCTTAGTACTATTCCAACCATCTCCAAGGAAATAAACATACAAGAACAATTTTATCTCTTCTCTCACGATATACAAGTGTATTATATCCTTGATTCACTTGTTTTCCAATACACATCCTATTTTCACATTTACAAAGTTAAATTTCAATTTCATTTATCATGAGAATTGACTACACTTATCTTATTTTACAAGTCCGACCTTACTCCGAAAAAAGGCAACACACAAATGGAACAAGGAAAAATTTCAAGCACAAGACGCTCATGCGCAAAGACAATATTCGAGAACAAACGCATGCATCGTTTCTACTAAGCACACAAGGTTACCCTAGGATTCTTATCTTCTCTTAGATTCCATGATACACATTCTACAATCTCCATTCAACGTGATATCAAGTACAATCCTCATTCGACACGCTATCGGTTATAACTCCCTTCGGCTCTCCATAAGGTACGCTCATCTTATCTACTTTATGTTACCGAATATTCATTCACCAGCATAAAGTGGGGGAAAATGTAGACACAAAATCACACACTTTCCATGTACATCACGTCTCTAAGTATGTCATTATATGCATGATTCATAAACAAGAAAACTAGACATTAATAACTATTGTTTTGCGTTTATATTACTTTATCCTTTTGATACTCTTATCATTTGTTTTTCTCTAACGATTAATTTAATTTTAGACATTGAACAATATGTGACCCAAGTGACCCAACTTTGTAGTTTAAATTTTGTCCTCCGAGCATCCATAACAATACAGCCCATTAAGGAAAGGAGCGCCAAAGCGTTGATATCCCCTTTGGGCGCTTTTTTCTTTTTTTTGTCTTTTCTCAAATTTGAAATGCCACGTCATTTGTTATCTTTTCTTAATTACTACCCATCACTTGAGGTAGGCCTTTTTCAGTTGTTAATGATTAAATTCAAACAAAGGAATCATATATATATATGACTTACTCACCATTATTTGGGGTTGGACAATTTTGGATTATTACTTACTATCAACTACTTGGGCAAAAACAACATTCAAAGATCGCATTTAAGATGCATTATTCATTGCATAGGAGGGGTTATTTCTAAATTCCATCTCACACATTCATCTTGGGGGAAAAGTAGTTGTATCCCATTATCTTGGTGCGACTAACACAAGGACAACCTAGCTTCAAGGGACACGATTCAATCACACACACATACTAGAACTACATAGAGTTTGAAATGTAGTGCAATGCTCGATGATAATCACATTGGGGTGATCGTTGAGGTCAATATGACTCAAGCATATGTATTATTTGTTTCATCTAATGTTTGCTTGAGCCTTGTGCAGTAGCTAGGGTTTGTTTTGTAGGTTCATGTACGACACATGAACCCTACAATGAAGCTATAACGACAAAGAGTGAAAGGAAGAAAACAATATTATACTCTAAGAAGATCATAAGTGGAATATTTTCCAAGAAACTAGCACCTAAGCGGTCATGTTCTTATCTAGGCGGTTTTGTCTAAAGAAGTTTCAGAATCTAGTTCTCCAGATGAAGCTTACTCAATTTAGATCTAGCTTATTACAATCGGTTTCCAACCCAAAATCAACCCAAATCTCTGAATACAAGCTAAGTCACTCTTATCTCACTATTGTTTACACTTGTTTATCTTTGCGCATGATAGATCTTGCTTGTTACTATTATATTCATTTGATCTCATTCCTCTTATTAAGATTTAATTTTGTTTAATCATAAATATTAAAACTAGACCCAACAAACTTTAGTGTTCTAACAAAAATGTTTCGTGGTGTTTGGGTGGCAGAGATGGTGTGTCATGGAAATTGAGGGAGCTTGTACAAACCACCTCTAGGCAAACCTCCTTGTGTGGAGCCTAGGTGGTACCTAAGTGACTGTTTTCCCCTTAAACCCATTTGGTAGGTGTTGGCTAGATTTTTACATAGCTAAAAACCTAGGCAATCATGAGATAAATCTCTCTCATTTACCAAAGGAGGCTCACGTGTCGATTTGTCAATAAAATATGCTAGTATTTATATGGGGATTTTACTTTAACCATGTAGCTCATGAACCATAACTGTATAGTTTTGCAGCAAGTAAGCAACTATTTAAAGAAAGGAAATATTTAAAGAAGAAGGGAATAATAAAACACAGGGAAGAAGTAGGGAAGATGTGCAACCCAATCAATAGATAACAGAGTTGATTGCATGCACATAGAAAGAAACCAATAGATATCAACACACATAATTATAAGCAAAGGCAACTTCAAATCTAGATCTAAAATAACAAAAAGTTTATAAGTAGATCTAAGACAAAAGCTAGAAAGAAAATGCACCGTGACACAAAGTTCTCCGAAAATTTGCTCCTTTGTATTTTTGCTTCAAATAGCTATCGGGGTTTTAGCACAAAGTCCTGGAACACAAGAATACTACTTACAAATTTTGATCATTAACCCAAAGGTTCTTCTCTACTTATAGAATGTAGAGGGGCAATTATAAGTTGGAAGCTTTTAGTTGAATCGCACATGTGGAAGTGGGAAAGGAAACAACTAGTAATCTCTCTCCCGAATTCCTCTTTGCATGACATGCATGATTTGCAACATAACCTTCTATTTTTCACGTTTGCCACCTATCTCCAAGTAGTTGACTTCTTCAAGTAATGGATTTTAAACCAATCACTTAAGTTGTATAATGTAATTGATCGCTCAATTACTTTGTCGGAGGAAATAAGAGGGAAGAAGAAAGCTGTAGTCTTGTTCTTTTCATATTTTACATGCAACCGATTCTTTTGCCTTTGATTCTCACCAAACTAGATCAGGCGGGCTTCCGATCTCGGAAGGCTCCGGATCCAGAATTTTGCCTTCGCCTTGTTTTCCTTTTATCCTTAAAGCTTTTACAATTCTTCTCCGTACATGCATCAAGGTCAATGTTTGCCATAAATAACTCCTCATTTTTATTTTTAATTGCATATGAGAAATTAAAAATTGCGAAATCACTCCGGGTGAATGCAAACTCAATGAAGGCTTCAACTAGAAGTTCGGAAACAAGAGGATGAATTTTCCACGTCAAGCTTCTACATGGGTCGATTATGAGATATGGATCTAAATCTAGATTATGAGATGATCTCGGCCTCTGATTTGTGTTTGTGTCTCCGATGTCAACAAATCTAGAAGTAATGCATGATTCCGCCGCTTTCTCATTCATCCCGCTTTGCCATGGCCGGAGCGATCTTTGTCTCGAGTAATTCTTTTTTTTTTATTTAGCGAGAATTTTTTAAAACCGTGCGAGATCTGGATAATTCTTCGATTCGGAGGATATGTTTAATGTATTTGACATTGATTTAAACTCCCTTTCTCTTATAAAAGCACTGTAATGAATTCTTGCAATTAATTCGCACAAAGATGGCAACCGAACATGAATGTAGGATTTTAATCATAAAATCTACATATATCAAACCTCACTTGCCCCACAATTTGATATTTTAATTACATGCAAAGCAAGCATGAGTTTTACCAACTTCACCTTAGCACATGTATCACTTATCCAGACAATTATTCAAACACAAATCAACCTCCTTCAAACCTAGGTGCCAAATTTGGAAGCTTTCAAATTAATTACACCTTCTTCTAAGTAAAATTTCTCTCCAAATGGGACGCACTTTTGTCCAGGCTGCACTTCTCTGCTTTTGAATTAATTAATTCATCCTTATGGCAGCCCACGCTTATATAATTTTCATAATTCTATAATTAATTAATGTCTTTCCTATTCCCGACAATTAATTAATTATTTAATAAGCTTTACTTGTTCAAATGGGGTGCCTATTTTGGGCATGTTCATAGTTGTCATTAAATAAATTAAATTTATTTAATTTTAGACTTCTGGCTTCCAGCTTAACTTAAGCCTCACAATATGCTTTGACCTTAGCCCACTTTGAAAATAAGAATTAATTAAATCAATTAATACTTAAAAAGGTATTATTTCTCTCCCAAATGGGGCACACTTTTTTTACTTGAGCAATTTCTATTTTTAAAAGCCAAGTAATAATGGGATTATTCACCTGCACCGCAGCTCCAAAATCCCATGATCCACTTAAGTCAATTTGTTTGACTTTCATAATATGATTATTTACCTGCAAAGCGTAATAAAATCTCATTAATACCTTAAGTGATTTTTCTTTTATTTTACAATGGGAATTTTTACCTTGCAAGGCAGGTAAGAAATTTCCACCTATCTGCTGCCTCTAATTTTCCCATTGTGACTTAAGTGACGTTGCTTCCATGGGAAAAAGTACCCTATTAGGCAAGTACAAAAATCCCACCTACCTGCTGCTACCAAAAATCCCATTATTCACTTCAAACCCTCTTTTTCCAAAAATGTGGCTAGCCTAGAAGAAGCTTTTTGGTGCACGACTTCGTCTTTTCCAAGAGAACCAAACCTCCGATGGCGAATTCCTTCTAGCACAATGTGCATAGGTGATCTCCAAATACTCTAGGCCAAGAATCAGGCCAAACCTAGCAAAGGAATTGATCTAGAGAAATTTCACAGAAAACAAAATGGGAAAACACCAAAAACACAAAACGTTGCTAGAAGTCACAAATAAAGCCTAGAATTCATTCTTGGTTAAAACCCTACTGGCATATGGGAATATTGACATATACGGTCACAACAGTGAGTTAAACCTGGAGCACAAATGGCCTCAAACGGGCTCAAAATAATTAAATACACATTTCCCGTAGGGAAACCCCAGCGACAGAATAAAACAATTTTGGGCATCTGGGTATTTGTCGAAATTGGCTTATATGGCCCTTTAGGAATATCTTGACACATTACAGAAACTTTCTGGCAACAAAAACACAAAACGACCCATTATTTTAAAAGTATGATTTTTTTAAAAAATAGGGTAGTCTCAGATTTCAGGGTTAAATTTGGGGACACCTGGCCACTCCGTTTGTGGACATCTTTGCCTTTGTCAAAATGACAGGGGTAAAGATGAGATCCCAACATCTCTGGTTTCGTGTCTTGTCCATTGGGCTTAGGGTTAGGCAAACAAAACAACACAACACAAAAACAAAACAAGGAAAAACAAACAAAGTTTTATTTATATACATATAGGTTTTACCCTACTTTTTATGTCCGGAACAGCTTCAAGTGTTGCCCGTTGAAAGGCAGTGGTAACTCAATTCCATCCCTAGGCAAGGAAGAAAGTGTCCATTCGACATCTCTTTTGATCATGAAGGGCCCTTTCCAGAGTGAATCAGATTTGACTTGCATGCCCTTCGGTTCATGTCTCTTGTCCCACCAGAGTACCCAGTCTCCGATCTCGAACTTCCTTTCTCTGGCCTTCTTATCAAATACTGGGCAAGTCCTTATCAACTTCATTTGGTGGTGGCTCATCCTTTCTTCTCTCTCGTGGTGGGTAAGTCTCGCATCAACTTGCTCTATTCCCAAATTTATTTTGCTGTGCATTTCGAGGAAGAACTATCACCATATTCTTTTTTCTTCTTCTAGTAATCGATCATGCTTGTTAAAAGTCTCCACTAAGAAAACCAAACCCTTGGGGATTTTGTTACCTTTTGGCTGGATTGCTCCACTATTGTCATCATAACATGGAGCAACTTTTCATGTGATCAAGTTTTTCGTGGTGGTGATTTACTCCCTTCAACATGCAGGACATACATATGTTTGTTTAGGGATTTTGGGGTGCTAGACCATCTCCACTTTATAGTTTCCTCGTCTGAATATGGATGGTGGTCTATCTAGATTCAATAGTGTAACTGTGACCGCCAAAGAGTCTGCCTTGGAATTCTGATTTGTTAGAATGAAGTTAATAGAGAAGGTTGTAAAATCGAATGTGGTAGAAAGTACTCTATCTCTATAATGCTTCAACTTGTCTCTTTTGACTTGACTTTGCCCTCGAACCTGCTTTACTAGAAGTTTAGCATCTCCCTAGGCTTTGAGGAGTCTTACTCCTTTCTTTAAAGGCTTGCTTCTATTCCTAAAAGCAATACTTCATACTCCGGCGTATGATTGGTGTTCTCAACATCACTTGTGAGAGTATGGAAATATCTCATGATCGAAGATATTAGTAGAACGCCACCTCCCGATCCAAAAGAAAAACATGTGTCTTTAAACTCCAGTCCAAACTTTTTCTTCTTCTTTTGCTCACGACTCGCTCTGGTCAAAGTTACGCTCTGGAATGTCTTTATCCGTTTCTAAGAAATAGACCCCATGGTTAGATTCTTGAAAAGAATCGAGATCTAGGATCCTCGATTTTATAACCGTACCTAGACTTCTTTTCCGGCTCCAAACTTATAGTTGATCCCTTTGATAAGAATATGTGCACTTTGGACCAATCCATCTTTACTTCTCCTCCCGACTCTTTGCAAAAGTTTACGCTCAAAGAACATCCCGTAGGAAACAAGAATATCTCAGAACTAAGATTGTCATCTTTAATCTTTTGTCAGAAAAGCTGCCATAACAACTTGTGCATCTTTGATTTGTCTCGATTAAAGGGACTTGTCTCTCCATGGAGTAGCACCTTTTTATGGTCTTTGTCAAGGTAAGCCCAAGAGCATCTACAACTTTAGCTAACATGACATTGTCAGAAGCACCCGAATCTAGAATGTAATTGCTTAACTTGAAACCATTAAGCAATAGGGAAACATAGAATGGTTCCACTCTTTCAGAAGATGGTGAGGATTTAACAACTGCAGTGTTGTTCTAGGGAGGAGTATCCTTGGGCTTAGGCAAAAGGCCTTTTGATGTATTGGATTGTCCTAGTGATTGTACATATTTGACTAGCCTATTTAACTGCTTAGGAAAAGCTCTCAGGTATTCGGCTTCTGACATTTGAACTTTAGTTTTCTTGGCATGATCAATAATGTCAAAAGAAGGTATAGATACCTAAGCTTCTTTCTATGGTTGAAATGAAGAACTCACATTCTTATCTCTAGGAGCTAAGGAAGAAGTCAAAGGGATGCCCCTTCTTTGTTCATCAGCTAATGCCTCAACTTGGTGAGTTTGTGATCTTGTAAGTATTGCATATGCATGACCATGATCATCTTCAAGAAGCCCCTCATAGTCATGTTCAGATTTTTAGTTAAAGTAATTAATGTTGGAGTCGCCAGTAGGACATACAAAATCATCATCTTCAAGCTAATCAACAGCATCGGCCTTCCGGTCTTCATCATTCATCTCCATGTTGTTTCTAGGAGCAACTTCAATTGCTAATCTTTGGGAACCAACAATGCAGTTCCAATTGTTGTTGTTGTTGAAATTTTGAGTAGGGGCAGTATTGTTGCTTTGAGCCATTTTTTTCTTCATCTGCAACATCTCATTTGCCAATTTTTGCAGTAGTGAATCGGAAGTAGTAGCAGAGGATGAACTTTCAGCTCTAGAAGTGTTGCTCTTTATCTTTCCAGCCATGATGAGGTTGTCTTCAATTTCAACCGCCATGTTTTGAGTTGCTAACAAGTCAGCAGGACGTGCTCTTCATAGTTGATAGCTTACTTCAGGAAGTAAAGCATTGATGAAGAATACCTTTTGATTCTCATCATTAAGAAGCGAGATGCCGAATTTTGTATATTAATCTTTGGAATTTTGCAATAAAATCCCGCATGTGCTCATGTGGCTCCTTCTTCAACTAGTCGAGTTGAGTTATCAATGTACTAGAATCTTCGGCTACCTTGAATATTTTCAGGAATGCATCCCACATAGTAGCCCAGTTGGTTATGGTACCAGGAGCTAGCCGATAGAACCATTCTCCAACCAAGTCATGCAGAGTCTCTATGAAGAGTCTGACAGATACATCTTCATTTTCAACTGCAAGCACTCCATAAGATATGAAAAACGTAGCCAAGTGGTCATCTGGATTCTGCTTGCCATCTCCAAAGAATTTTGGGAAATTATTTCTCGTCCCTTTAGGTAGATCATGCATAGGAGGAGTCAGATTTAGATGTCCAAAGGTTGCAGACCCCCCATGGACAGGTGTGCGGGGGCAAGTGGCTGATTCTTCATCATGAAAGGAGCACGTCTTTTTGAGAATAGACTTGATGAATAATTCCAGCTGCTAGATTATGCTGAAGATGATCCGGATCTGGATGTGTTTGCACTCTTCTTCTTGGTGAAAGACTGGATTTGCAGCTTCTAACTTGAGAAAGCTCTGGTCTGCTAATTTGTGTTGTTCCCTAGTGGAGTCGCCAAAAATTCTTTGGCTAGATTTTCTGCATAGCTGAAAAACCTAGGCAATCATGAGATAAATCTCCCTCATTTATCGATGAGGCTCCCGTGTCAGATTTGTCAATAAAATATGCTAGTATCTATATGGGGGTTTTACTTTAACCATGCAACTCATGAACCATAGCTATATAGTTTTGCAGCAAGTAAGCTGTTTTAAAGAAATGAAATATTTAAAGAAGAAGGGAATAATAAAACACGGGAAGAAATAGGGAAGATGTGCAACCCAATCAATAGATAACAAAGTTGATTGCATGCACATAGAAGAAACCAATAGATATCAACACATAGAATTATAAGCAAAGAAAACTTTCAGATCTAGATCTAAAATAACACAAAGTTTATAAGTAGATCTAAGACAAAAGCTAGAAACAAAATGCATCATGACACAAAGTTCTCTGGAAATCTGCTCCTTTGTATTCCTTTGCTTCAAATAGCTATAAGGGGTTTCAGCACAAAGTATGGAACACAAGAATACTGCTTACAAATTCTTATCATTAACCCGAAGGTTCTTCCTCTACTTATAGAATGTAGAGGGCAATTACAAGTTGGAAGCTTTTAGTTGAACCGGCACATGTGGAAGTGAGGGAAAGGAAACAACTAGCAATCTCCCTCCCGAATTCCTCTTTGCATGACATGCATGATTTCATGCAATCGAAATATAACCTTCTATTTTACACGTCTGCCACCTATCTCCAAGTAGTTGACTTCTTCAAGTAATGGCTTTTAAACCAATCACTTAAGTTGTATAATGTAATTGATTGCTCAATTACTTTGTTGGAGGAAATAAGAGGGAAGAAGAAAGTCATAGCCTTGTTCTTTTTCATATTCTCGCATGTAGTTGATTTTTTTTGCCTTTGATTCTCACCAAACTAGATCTAGAAAGCGGTAGATCGGAATTTTGCCTTTGCCTTGTTTTCCTTTTATCCTCAAGCTTTTACGCTTCTTCCTGTACATGCATCAGTGCAATGTTTGCCGTAAATAACTCCTCATTTTTATTTTTAATTGCATATGAGCAATTAAAAATTCTGGAAAGCACTCCGGGTGAATGCAAACTCAATGAAGGCTTCAACTGGAAGTTTGGGAGAATTTGCACAAGATCCTGGAAGAAATTTTCCACGCACTGACTTCTACACGGGTTGCATCAGAAACAAGAGGATGAATTTTTGTCGGAAGCTTTTGCAATTATGAGATCTGGATCTGGATCTGGATCTAGATTTGGGCTGGATTTGTGTCTCCGATGTCAGCAAATCTAGAAGTAATGCATGATTCCGCTGAGCTTTCTCGTTCATCCCGCTTTGCCATGGCTGGAGCGATCTTTGTCTAAGTAATTCTTTTTCTTTTTATTCACTTAAAATTTTTTAAACCGGTGCAGATCTGGATAATTCTTCAGATTCGGAGGATATGTTCAATGTATTTGACATTGATTTAAGCTCCCTTTCTCTTATAAAAGCACCTATAATGAATTCTTGCAATTAATTCAGACAAAGATGGCAACCGGAACATGAACAGTGGATTTTAATCATAAAAATCTGCATATATCAAGTCCTCTTTTCCCACAATTTGATATTTTATTTACATGCAAAAGAAAGCATGAATTTTACCAACTTCACCTGAGCACCTGTATCACTTATGCAGACAATTATTCAGACACAAATCAACCTCCTTCAACCTTAGGCGCCAAATTTGGAAGTTTTCAGCATTAATTACACCTTCTGAGCAAAATTCCTCTCCAAATGGGACGCACTTTTTGTCTGGGCTGCACTTCTCTACTTTTGAATTAATTAATTCATCCTTATGGCAGCCTCTGCTTATATAATCCTCATAATTCTATAATTAATTAATGTCTTTCCTATTCCTGACAATTAATTAATTATTTAATAAGCTTTACTCTTCAAATGGGGCGCCTATTTTGGGCATGTTCATAGCTGTCATTAAATAAATTAAATTTATTTAATTTTAGACTTCTGCTTCCAGTTAACTTAAGCCTCACAATATGCTTTGACCTTAGCCACTGAAAATAAGAATTAATTAAATCAATTAATACTTAAAAAAGTATTATTTCTCTCCCAAATGGGGCACACTTTTTGACTTGAGCAATTTCTATTTTTAAAAGCCAATTAACGATGGGATTATTCACCTTGCATCGTAGCTCCAAAAATCCCATGATCCACTTAAGTTATTTGACTTTCATAATGGGATTATTTACCCTGCAAAGCAGGTAATAAAATCCCATTAATACGTTAAGTGATTTTTCTTTTATTTCACAATGGGAATTTTTATCTTGTAAAGGCGGTAAGAAATTCTCGCTTTGCCTGTTCCTCTAATTTTTCCATTAGTGACTTAAGTGACGTTGCTTTCATGGGAAAAAGTACCCTACTTAGTGTGCACAAAATTCTCACCTACCTAATGCTTCCAAAAATCTCATGATTCACTTCAAACCCTCTTTTTCCAAAAATGCGGCTAGCCCAGAAGAAGCTTTTTGGTGCACGACTTCATCTTTTCCGAGAGAACCAGACCTCCGATGGCGAATTCCTTCTGGCACAACGTGCATATGTGATCTCCAGATACTCCAGGCCAAGAATCAGGCCAAACCGACAAAGGAATTGATCTAGAGAAATTTCACAGAAAACGAAACAGGAAAACACCAAAAACACAAAACGTTGCTAGAAGTCACAAATAAAGCCTAGAATTCATTCCTAGTTAAAACCCTACTGGCATATGGGAATATTGACATATACGATCATAACATGGTTAAACCCGAAGCACAAATTGCCTCAAACAGGGCTCAAAATAATTAAATACAAATTTCCCGGTAAACCCCAAATGACATGAATAAAACAATTTTGGGCTTTTGGGTATTTGTTGAAATTCGCTCATATGGCCCTTTGGGAATATCTTGACACATTACAGAAACTTTTTGGCAATAAAAACACAAAATGACCCATTATTTTAAAAGTACGATTTTTTTTTAAATAGGGTAGTCCCAATTTTAGGGTGAAATCGGGGGACACTAGTAGAGGAATAATAACCCTAAATATGTTGTTTAAGATTCCCGTATTTAGGTCTAATTGGTAATAAAATTATGAAAAAAATTATACTTAAATTCATTTTTTACTAACTTTCCAAAAACATAAATTTTATTTTTGAAAATAAGTATTACTATTTTTATAGATTATTGCTATACTATGGTATTTTAAGAAATTCAATACTCGACCATTCAAGATACTATGAAAAATAGTAAAATATTTCTCAAAAAAATTGAAAAATATATTTAATTATGTTTCAATGTTTTCATTACACTCATGAAAAAATGAAAAGAATTTCATCGCCATAAACATAAGTATATCCCTAAATCACAAAAATCTTCATATAGTCCAAAAAGAACTCAACCTAGAATATAAACTTAAATTTGACATGTTAAACAAATAAGTAAATTTGACTACTTTACATACCTTTGATTAATTTTTGATTATTAGCTCAAAGTTTAGATATATATAAATATAAACCAACCAATTGCATTTGATAATCTTGTTGCGTATTCATGTCATTCCAAAACTAAAATTCAATAAATAAAGAAGCACACCCGACATTCGAAGGAGGGCAAAAGATTTCTCATTCGTTGATATGGGAGGGTTTTGAAATGTGATCTCAACATGTCTAGGTGGACATGTGGGAAAATTGATTGACAAAGGCGTGGATGTTTATCATGCCAAAGGCGTTCCTAAAAGTGATAATAAGGGGGTTGAGTCTTGCAAAATATATGACAGAGTTAGAAATGTGATGGTTCTCCTAAATGTCGTACATCAACGTTGAAATCCAATTGACCCTTTGTTTATGTTTGTCGATAGATTTAGGTCTGTATGTGGGTTTGATTTAACTAATCATGGTGTAGATTTTAGGAAAACTATTAATAAGATAATGTTAGAGTAGGTATTTACCTTAGCTCATGTTCACCTAGGTACTTTATTTACCTTTATTGTATTTATCCTCACCCACTTATGTGTATGGATATTTCTTTTTATTTATTTAGATATTAGGGGGATATTATCTAGTTGTTAGGTATAGTTCTTTCCTTGATCTATGGTATTGACTAGATCCTTGATGTCTAGTTCTCTCCTAAATCTATGGACTTGACTAGTTCTTTCCTTGATTTATGGCTTGATCTATGACCTTGACTGGTTCTTAGATTGTTATTCCTTACCTATATAAGCAAGGCCCATTCTCATTGTATTTCATTGAGTTCCATAATAATATATGATATTGTTGCTCATTTGTTTGCAAAGGCTTTGGTAAAGTATTCCTGGACACCCATTGAAATCCTTAGCCCTTAGTCATATGGTATGGTCGTATGAGGGCTTAAAGCTTGTGATTCCTACTAGTAGGTGCTTAACTCCAGCCCCCTTTCATTTTATTTGTGTGGTGAAGGAAAGAGCATTTTATTTTGTTTTAGTGACAACTAAAATAAATAGCAGAGCATAAACTTGTAAAGCTTGTATCTTTTGATCGGAAACTCATATTTGAGTGTCATTTTTTGCAAAAGTGCTTGTTTTTTCATGCTCTTTCCATTGGAAATATTTATTTTGAGAATCAAACTATAATTATAAAGTGTCATATTGTAACATGCACTCAATTATAAAGTGCCAAATTTGGGGTGTTGTAATCACTTGTGGATGTAATTTCGGGTGTTGCACTTTTGGGTGTTGCATTCTTGTATCTATCATGGATTCTAAGAATGATATGTTTTTCTCTAAAGTGTGGAATTTAAGAGGATATTGTAAAAATTTTGGAAGAAAATATATCGCTCAAGAAACGAAATTCTCTTCTACAAGCACTCATTCACGATAAGGATACAATAATACACTCACTACAACAAAAACTTGCTAGCTTGCAACATTGCCATCATATTGTGTATTGTCATATCCATGCTCTTAGTCCACTTACAACTATTGCTCTGGCACCCACTGACCTTGATCTGTCAGTTTTTGATTCTATTCTTACTCTTGATGCTCTGATGCTCCTAAGCCTATGAGGCTTATTACTACATGCTCTTCCACATATGTGCCTATTGCAGTAACACATGATGTATATCCTACTTCTACTCATATGCATGGCTCTTTCGAGAAGCATACCACTACATTCGGTTCTCACATGCTCCGTTTTATGGGTTTCACTGGTGGAGGTATTGGTAGACATTCACAGGGTTTCTCCTATTCCACATGTTAAGTGGAATTCTCACCATGGCATTGGTCTTCGAGTAGTTACTTCATTGGGATCACACATTGTCAGAGCTCCTACTTTTGTTCACTTGACTCTTATCAAGGATCATGAGCTCCACATGAGTTCTGCACCTTCACTTAGGCTTGAGAAAATTGAGATTTCAACTGTCAGACATGATCAACCTGACACACATTCTGATGTTCCTTTGCATGAACCCATTGTGCATTTTGCACCAAGTCATATACAAGCATCTTCTTCATCCATCCGTGTTGATTTGGGGTGGATATCTGATCACTCGTGACGGCGACATATGCGTTCGTTAAGAGGAATCTACGAGCATGGCTTCTCCACCATTCAACTTCTTGCTCCACTATTTATACCTCCTGTATTGTAATGCTCTTTATTTTGAGCATTTTTCTTTAGCAGGTGTAGTGTATCTCTCTTGTTGGTTGAGAGATTTTATATCTGTATTTTCGACATTTTTGCATGTTGACAGTCTCTCTTGTGGGGGAGCTATTCTGGTGAAGCCCAATGTTATTTTGTTAGTGTTCAAGTAGTTGATTTTGGGAAACTCATACAAATTTGTGGTGTCACTCTACCCATTCAACAGTATGAGAGGGTGTGGTGTTGATACTACTTCTTTGGGTTTGTGGCATTGCCTTGTTACCTTTACTTTTTTTGGATCATGGCACTCTAATTTATTTAGATCTTATGTCCTTACCTTATTGTCTTAGTTGTTCTTGGATCATGGCACACCTATTTGTAGTAGTTGATCGATTATGTTTGGTATTTTTTTCCACTTTCGACATCACTTCTTTGACAGTCTCTTTATATGGAGCTATTCTCGGTGAAGCCCATTGTCAGTTGTTTTTGAGTTTTATGATCGAGCGGTGGATTCGGACCAAAGTGCATACCAAAATTCTTCAAAGATTATACGAGTTTTAAAGCCGAGCTTATTGGGATGCCTTGCGTAAATGGTTTCTTACTCTCTTTACTTTGTTGTTCTTGGTTTTGAGTACTTTGTGTTGTCTATTTTTCTCGGTTATTGTACACGAGTACCTCATCAAGCCTAGTTTTCGGGACTCATCTTTGTGGACATGCTACTTCTATTTTGGCCCCTAGCTTCACTTGAGGGGGTGTTAGAGTAAGTATTTACCTTAGCTCATGTTCACCTAGTACTTTATTTACCTTTATTGTATTTATCCTCACCCACTTATGTGTGTAGATATTTCTTTTTTTATTTATTTAGATATTAAGGGGATATTATCTAGTTGTTAGGTATAGTTCTTTCTTTGATCTATGGTATTGACTAGACCCTTGATGTGTAGTTCTCTCCTAAATTTATGGACTTGACTAGTTTTTTGATTACTAGTTCTTTCCTTGATTTATGGCTTGATCTACGACCTTGATTGGTTCTTAGATTGTTATTCCTTGCCTATATAAGCAAGACCCATTCTCATTGTATTTCATAGAGTTCCATAATAATATATGATATTGTTGCTCATTTGTTTGCGCAGGTTACGTAAAGTTATTATGGCGAATTGCTTTCATCTTATTGATTATGGTGTTTGATTGGCATCCAGAGTTCTTGTCTTGGTGCGATTTGGTTATTGTTCCTTTTAGATCTGGTTAGCACAGTTCTTCGTAATGGTATGCTCGTTACGACTATCCAATTATATCTAAATTTACAACGTTAACTACATGGAGAAATAAACAACGATACTTATGAAGCTATATGATTCATATAATATCTTTTCCAAAGGGGCCCTCACACCATTATTTACCTATCAAAAATAAATAATAAAAGACAATTTTTATTTTATTTTATTAATTTTTAATATATATTTACATCTATCAACTTAACAATATAAATCAATATTATAATTTGTAATCATATATAAATCCTAAATTTCCTACATTAAACTTGTCTTATTATGAAAATATTGATAATGTGTATATGATGAGGATAAATCTAAAATATCTATACCCTGCAAACCCTAAATTTTTATTGTTGTACTTGTCATATCGAAGAAAGATTGATAAAAGGCATACAAGGTGACACTTTTTCTCGTTTTTATATTTTGGTCCTCTGTAATTTGTTTTTACCACGGTAGGTTTTTACCCTCTCGACCAATCAAAGTTCCAAGAAGTGAAATAAATATAAAAGACAATTTTTATTGTATTTTATTAATTTTTAATATATATTTACATCTATCAACTTAACAATATAAATCCATATTATAATTTCTAATCATATATAAATTGAAATTTCCTACATTAAACTTGTCTTTTTATGAAAATATTGATAATGCGTATAGGATGAGGATGAATCTAAAATATCTATACCTTACAAACCCTAAATTTTCATTGTTATACTTGTCATATTGAAGAAAGATTGATAAAAAGGCATACAAGGTGGCACTTTTTTTTTTTTATATATTTTAGCCCTCTTGTAATTTGTTTTTACCGCAGTTAGTTTTTACCCTCTCGGCCAACCGGGGTTCCAAGTGAAAATAAACATGCACCCCGCCATCTGCGTGTCTCACTTCAAATGCATGACACGCCTTGTTGTAATGGGCCTCCCTCTTTTTGGAACAAAACATTGGTAGGAAGTTGTTAAGTTGGTCACCAATATCTCCATTGTAAATGACGTGTTTACAGTCTCTTTCGTCCAATCAAAGAGACCAAGTGAATGTTAGCATATTTCTTGTGATCTATTGAACACACATCTTCACCATTTCCTTCAAATGTAAGCTTTTATTGGCGCTTTTCCATGCCATATTGAGGTCTTTCATATATGCCAATGTTGTTTTATTGAATTTGAATCTGTATAGCCTGAATTAATACCATTTAATTTTCCAGTTAGCTAGACGTAAATCCACTCCCGAAGTGGTCATTTCGGATGTCAATCACATGTGATCACTATTTGAAATTCCGTCCGCTATTTAAATATTTTGGTCGTCTGGTGCCAACGATGAAATTATTATTGTTTGATCATAAATGTAAAGGTTAAAAACATATAGATTTATGCCAAAGGCATGCCAGTGGGTTTGGGCGGGGTGGTCTGATAGGCGACTCAGTGGCCCACAGTTCAAAGTGTGCTTTGACATCCTCCACGGAACCACCTGAGATCGTTGACCTGTATGTGTTGTATCCTGGGTTTCTTGAAATCGGCAATGCACGTTCGATCCTTTCATAAGCGTAGAAGACTACGACTTATTGGATTTAATGATTTTCATTTACTCTACTTTAAATGTTGATGTCCTTCATGGGCCCATGTTGAGGTCAAGAAATTAAACTTTTTGTGGCAAGATCAAAAAAGTTGTTGAGAGAAGTTACTTTTGGTAATCTCGAATGTTAAAAGGTCATCAATTTTATAGTTGTGTCCAAATTTCCAAATCCCTCTCCACTTCCACATGATGTTTGTGTTTTCCCTTCGACAAAAAATTGGGGTTTTTAAGTGCATAGACAAAACAAAGATAGAGTTTTTTTGGTTGCATGAAATGGAAGAGCTAACACAACAAAAAAACATTTGAGTAGATGTTGGCATCTTATTACGCCAAAGACATTTTCACTAAGGGAAAGACCTTGTTAGTGGCTAACGGTGCCAAAATTCAAGGGTGGAGATAGCTTATGTTGTTATTGTCCATACATGGACGTCGAACAAGATAATCTCGACCTTCCATTTCGCTTCCCCCCACTCCGCTGATGTGACCTTCGTGAAACACATTTTGTGCATTCACCATGTATGAACCGCAAGTGTCCAAGTAGTTCTCTTCTGCGTCATCGCTTTTTTTGCGACATTGTTTTGCGATTCAAAACACTTTCGAAATGGATGAACTGAGCGGAGGAGCGGGCCCAAGTGAAAGGTTTTTTGTCGACTAACAGGGATGCCTGCAAACAATATTCCTTGGAGGATATGCTTGGTTGCATTGTAGGTGGTCGGCGATTCAAATCCCCATAGGCGTAGGTGCTAGGTACTCTGAATTGAGGATTATTATTTTTGTTTAAAGAACAAAGTTAGGTAAAAATGATTTTAAAAACATTAAAATTAAGTGGAAAAGACTCTCATTATCACTCTTACTAAAATGGCCATCTTTTGCCATTGTATTTAGTGTCTCACTATCATTGACCAAACATTTTCACATAAACTCGATGGGATGAAATGGCTGATCGAAACCCTTGCAACGATAGAAATTCCACAAACATGAAATGGGACCGTGTTACCATCATCATTGAAATTTAGTATATGTACCTGAAAATGTCCATAGAGGTTTTAAAAATGCATTCAAACAACATACGAATAAGGACCTCAGGGAAAGTTACTTAAATTTCGTTAAAATATATCTCGGTAATGGTTTGCTTTGTTGTAACAATAACTGGTTTCTATTTTGATGTCCCGTGTTACTCATTACTTCTTTCATCGTGTCCCACAACTATTCCGCATGACTCAATATGAAAGTTTATGAGTGCAAACATTGATCGCGTTCTTGAAATCTAAATAGAAACCATTATTGTACATTAACATGAAAACGACAACATAATGGATCCACAATGCAAAAATTACGTTTCTTTAACAATTGTTGACTTCCAAATTTAACCAAAAATGCAAGTTTTCCTTTAAACTATTCGTTGACAACACCTTGCTTTCTAAGATATCTCCAGACTGTGTTTCCACGACGCCCTGCACTCTGTACCCCACTTCTCTGTCAAACAATTGACAAAAAATACACATGATACATATCTTCCTCCTTAAAAAATATAGATTCCACAAAATGGTCCCCCCAACATTATCCTCTCCCAATTCATTGTCCTCCCTCTAGCTTGCTCTTCTACAATCCTTTTTCTCCTTTTAAGTTTTGGTCCCTATACTTCAACTTCATCACACACTTCTCCTTGTGCGTTCACGAGCACACTTTGCGTGTGATTGCTAGTCCGTATACCTCTTATTTTCGGAATTGGCTTTTAAAATTTTAAACGGCGACGAAGACATACGCCTATATGTAGCCCATTTCTAGTTCTGTTCATCTTCATCCCAAAGTGAATAGACTGCTCTGTTGGTTTATGCAATATGGCGAATTTTAATTTTGAAACAAACGACCCCGAACTTTTCCAGGATGTTTCGTGAGCATGGTATAAGGATAACATCTTTAAACTAAGTTGCATTGCCGTATATATATGAACAAGACATGGAATGTTTAATAGGCAATGAAGGTAAGCGCTCTGGTCTTTATTTTTCCTTTGAACAATTTAAATTGTAGAATTCTGCTTTGAAGAATGTCTTATTTTACTGTATATCTTTGATGGGGTATATGGGTATGGTAAAAAAACGTTTAGAAACAAGGCGGTAAGGGCCTATGCGGCACCCGCATCCAAAGTGATCAAATTTGAAGGGCTAGTCCCAATTTCATTGTGAAGGGCAAATATTGGACCAACCCTTCAACGATGAAAAGTAGTATAATCATTTCACACTTCATATGAAAAGAGTAAATAAATCATACATGTCACAAAAATTGAACACTTTTTACAAAGAGAGATTTTATTTTTTAAATGGGTGATTTTACAAATTAAAAATGCCAATGTATTGTATCTATTAATATTACACTAAAACATATTTTAGTTATTCGATACAACTCAATAACAATAAGTTGATTTATTTTCTAAATAAAATTTAAATCCTTTTTATACATAGATGAAACTAAGGGATGAGAGAGAAACTTACAAAGACACTCAAATCATACAACAAATGTTATGATACATTAGATTTTATAATAAAAAATTTATACAATTTTATTCTTTTAATAACATGTTTTTATATATTCTTAAAATGAATTATCTTTAAATATATTCATTTTAAGAAAAATATAAACTATGTTATGGTGTCCTTGCGAAATGTGAGGGAGAATTCATTAAAGAAGAGGATTGCTTTGGCTCTTTGCAGGAAGAGAGAAATTATGTTTAGTAAAATCATGTCATGATGTCAAAGTCCTAATAGTTTACCTCTTAATAGTAAACTATTAATTGTACATTATTCAAGGTGGGAGACCTTTATTCGTATGAAGTATGTATTTCAAAGTATTGGGTTATAATTGAAAGTTTTCCCTATTTTCTTTTGGCCGAATAATTATGGTCTTCATCTAAACTCTAAAAGAACATTAATACATTAGGTTCTAAATTACACAAATATTAATGAAAATGAGTGGCGAGGTTCTAATATCTATAATTAGATACAAGATACTAGACATTAATTCTTATTTAAAAAGAATATGAGAAAGTATTTAATTTTGTGTGTAGATATGTATAATATTTTTTTACCAAAATGCCAAAAAAAAATTAGAAATGTTAGCTTATTTTTTGAACTTGGATTGGCCATTTGGGTTTATTGGATTAAATTAGAGGGATCAATATTTGTATGGAAATACTTGGAAGAAAATGATGGCTTCATGATGCATTCAAATCAAGCTTAAAATCATTTCCTTGTGTAAAAAATTACAAATTAGCAAAACAAAAATATAATTTTGTATTAAATAATGGAACTGAAGGTAGAATCATACATTAATAATCCAATTTATAAAGGATAAAAACATGAACAAATAAATAGTCTATTAAAACTCGATTTTTTCCCATGATCTAATATATAACATGAACTCAGAGAGAAACTATGGTGTGTACAGTAATGGACTTCAATACACAAACACTGAGATTGGTGCACTTGTGACTGCAACCTGCAAATTATCTCTGCTACCGATTATCTCAACTTGTAAAGAGCGAAAAAGAATTCTTAGTTGTCAAATTTCATGTCTGGGACTCTGGACTCTAGAGGTTCCTAAACTTGTTTGCAATAAGTGTCAAGTGGGCCATTCAAGCTCATTTCAACACCTGTGAGCATACCCGATGCAATGAGTGCCAAGTGGGGCATTCAAACTCATAACAGAGGTATTCTAGTGAATCACTGCTTATTAATAACGGGTCATTGAAAGAACCCAGTTGAACCCGACAAAAAGAAATATCAAATAACAAAAAAGTACAAGTGTAACAACAATCATCGCTACCCTCATCATCACTAGAAGCCAGCCATGGCAAGAAACGGGGCTGAGTAAATGGCACCAACTCTAGCATGTTGTTTACTAAAAACATAATAAGAGAACAACAAAGAATTGGGGATAAGAGCAGGAATATCATGAAAGATGCAATCAGGCAACACAGTCAAGTGTACCCAATAACATTATTGCCGCAGAAAAGGAGCCCAGTTTAGGGCATCGTAAACTCGTTAGGACACCCAATAAGGGTCACTGTAAAACTAGAACTTGGACGACTTAAAAACAATTGAAACTAAGCTTAATTCGTACGCAGTGACGGGAAACAGGGGATTTTACCACAAAAAATCCGTATCGTGCTCTCAGATATTACAGGCAGAAGTCAATCTTGTAGAGGATTTCGCTTCCTCTTGTTGGGTTTCCATTTTGGCAGCTAAATTGGGCATTACAGTTAAGATTTTTGGCAGCTAAATTGGGCATTACAGTTAAGATTTCCTGTAAAACGCAGCACTATGTATAGTGAGCGTTGTATTCGCCAGTATATTACTGGAGGTTGACTTCATCTACAACTGTTGCATATTAATAAGAAAACACACGCTGCATTGATATTTATATATGGATAATGGCAGGAAATACGGTATATTAAACTTAGCGCCTTCGGACAAATTGAATGAACCATCGTTTAAATTAATAAATGGAAATATTAATTTAGTAAGTGGTCTCTTTTTTAAAGACATAAGGATATGGTGCTGCAAACTATTACCATTGGTGCAGTGCACTATACATAAGAGGCGCAAACTAATACCTTTATCTAATGGATTAAATAATGTGATAAAGGAGGGAGCACTTCCACGGTGGAAATGGGAATTGGGAATAGCTGTACACTCATTTATTACCATAAATTTTTGCTTTTCCAAGTTAGTTGCATACTAAAAATGTATTTATTCAACACTCCGTACAATTCTTTTCCTGCAAAGAAATGCTCTCTCCAGTTCTCAAAATTTGTGAATGTGAATAAAGTAAATTAAATGATCAGTTTGCAACTGTACATGCTGAATTGTCTGACGGGAAATTTGAAAGGTTGCCCTTCTAATGACAATTTAAATAAAAAGCTAAACTTCTTTATTAGTACTGCAGCAGATACTAATGTTTTTGCCTGTTCGTATTAATTTGCATGTGGCTCGGGCGGAGTCAACATACCTAATGTTTTTTATACATATTTGTTTTAATAATTGCTTGTCTAATGTTTCTGTTTAGAATCCCTCGCATCTGGTTGGTTGAGCTTTCTGCCCTCATTGCCGAATTTTATTGTAAGCGCGGTAGATACGACCTGTTTCTGTAAAGTTTCGTTTGGTGGAGGCATTAACTGTTTTTTTGGCATTGGTTGCTGCAGCGGCCGCTGCTGTTGCGCCCACGTAGCTTCCTCCATGCAGCAGCAAGGCAGTGGTCGAACACAAAAGGGTTTTCCCTTCCTGCTTTGTCGCTTAATCTGCCATGCCTGGTATTGGAGTATATTCAGTAACCTGCACATTGCTCTTGCTGTTGATGGGTAACTTCATTTACTCAAAGTTTTTACTTGTAAGCTCATATAGTGGTCTCCTTTAATCATTTGAGATGTTTCCTTTTCATTTCTCTGTTTTTCTGATATGTCATTTTTGTGACCTTGCCACCATTGACGGGTATTTGTGCTCTGTTGGGTTTTGCCTTTCGAACTGGAAAAATATTTTTGATTCGAGCTTAAAGTGTTAACCTGTATGGCGAGTTACAAAGTATTTTCCCATTCATGGGTGTTTTTTTTATTACAGTTCATGTGCATTAGATATGCTTCTACATTTTGGCTGTAAATGCACATTCTGCCTGCTACAGACAATCTCTGTGAAGATTTACATATCTTTAATTATTGCAGACCTGTATTTTCATGAGCATGGTTTGACAAACAAAGACAGTCCTAGTTGACAATGCTTACCTATAATTTCATACTTGACTTATGTAGCCCTCGTTTTAGAGACATCTCTTTATTTTGAAGAATGCATTTGTGAAAGTTCTACTCTACAGGTGACATCGAATAAACTAAATTTTGCATAGCTGTAGCATTTTTTTGTCTGTTCGTGCATTTGAGAGATAGCTTGTTGTTCTCTGCATACTTGTAGCATTTTTCCTGTAATGCGTGAAGGTCTATAATGATTGAAGATATGTAGATCTTCAGAGGCGTTGTGTGGAACAAGGTATGAACATCCATCAAAGCATAATGGAAAGCGGTTTTTTGTCAGATGTAGCAGTTGCTAATGCGTTAGTCCTGAAAGAAATGTTGCCAGCATCCTTCCAGCCTGTGCCAAAATAGGAGCTTTAGAGCAGGCTATGGATATTCATCAATGCTTAATTGAATGTGGGTATTTTCCAGATGTTATAGTTGAGAATGCCCTGATAGATGTGTGCAAAATGTGGATGTACACACAAGGCACGACAACTGTTTGACAAAATGGCTCAAAGAGATGTGGTATCATGGAATGCAATGATTGCAGGCTATGTGCAAAATGGGCTTGTTGAAAAGGCATTGGAAGCTTTTAAGCAAATGCAGTTGTCAGAAATAAATCCAGACTCCACAACCTTTGCTAGTGTCCTCCCAGCCTGTGCTAAAATGGAAACTTTAGAACAGGGTATGGATATCCATCAAAGCATAATCGGAAGTGGGTTTTTATCAGATGTTGTAATTGCAAGTGCCCTGGTAGATATGTATGCAAAATGTGGAAGCATACACAAGGCATGCCGACTGTTTGACAAAATGCCTCAGAAATATGTGTTCTCATGGACTGCAATTATCACAGGATATGCACAAAATGGCTTTTGCAATGCTGGTTATCTTGAGGAAACTCTAAATTTTATCATCAAAAAGAGAATATGTGATTTTGGAAGGGTCAAGCCCTCAGCGGCGGGCTGCAACAAATCCATTTTGGCCATATCCTGCAATAATTACTGTCCACAATCCCACATTTTTTTGAGGTATTCTGTCGAACAGTTCATGTGCCTTGTCTACGATTTCACATTTTCCAAATATGTCTATGCTTTGATACATGCCCATATCCTGTTCCAGAATTCCGATTTTGACATAGGCTGGAAGTATGTTGGCAAATGTAAACTGGTCGGGTTGAAGCCCTGTTTGTACCAATAGCATGCAGCTGCTGCCCAGTTTTTTGATTTCTTAATTGCTAAATATTCTCATAGTTGGTTCTAAAACCGTGTGCATCCCCTGGTGTTAGTAGAGCTGTTTAACTTTCAACGCTGTGAGATGTTTACCTACCAAAAAATATAAGGTTACCTCATGGTTCCTAGATGTTTTTCAAGGTATTCTGCTTTATACCACCTGTCTTATAACCATCTTTTCGAATAAATAGAGATGCACTCTTTGTGGCTCGGTGATCACGTACATCATACCCAACAATCTCATTGAGCGGTAAACATATGAGTTACACACAGATTAAATTTCCATAAAGACATAGAAGATGCCCATTCACTTAAACTAGCTTTTCCCATGAACCCTCCAGATTTTAACCTCTCCATATCTGCATTTTGAGCCAGAAGGAGAGCATCAGGATTCACTTCAATCACAGCATGGAGTTGTGGATTAAGTTTTTCAATCGTGTGGAGATAGAACTGCTTGCAGTTTCAGTATTTTCATGTTTCTTAGTATTTCAGCTGTAGCTTTCATTCTTTCATCTTTGGATTCCATGATCTTAGACTAAAATTCTTTTTGTCCTCTTGTAACTGAAATGTTTCCCACTATCACAGCAATTGTGGCTGCAAATCCTATTAGTGATGCCAGGCCTACATTTTTATAAAGAATATATAGTTGATTAATTCCCCACTGGTGTGACTTTGCTGGCTTGCATTAATAGATGCAGCCCTTTCCTATAAATGTATGCTGTAAGTTCTGCTCTCAACGACGCCTCCTGCAAATAAATTGTAAATCTCCACCACCATGCATACGAGACATAGCATACTGCATGCGTGTGAACAAGAATGCCCATACGCATATTGCCACCGTCTTCTATGCAGCATTAAAAGTGCAGACAAAACAACCATCCAATGCATAGCTAAAAACAAGCTTCTAACTGAATTGCTACCTTCTCTTACTGCTATAGCATATCCGCAATACATAGAAGACAAAGAAGTTGTTATAGAAAAGCTGTCACATTTTACATTGCATGGCATCTTTACAATAGACAAAGAAAATATCATCAGACACATGACAACAACTCCAGACGAAAGTATGTTGTCTTCACCTACTTTTCAATTATCACCAATATTGCAAATATTATATGTTCTACTCATACTAATATTCACTTTCACGTCCTGCAGGCATTCCACCCCAATTCCAGTCGCAAGAAAGCAGCTATGCATCTTCAAGCCATACACTGTCAGCGCCATCATTTTAAGGTAAATCAGTTACCCCATGCACACATATGTTTTACCTATTCCATTTGCAATACAAATGAAAGCCAACTTCTAATAGTATTTCATATCTGTTTTGCAGATCCAAAACTGAAGCTCCACTTCCTGCACTGCAACATTTCTGACAATCAAATTTGTAATAGCATACATTAGTTTAAAACAGAACTCAATAAGCAATACGTTTATATGTATACATTGTAAACACATTCTGCTTAATACGCATGGAATGACAGACTTCTACATTTCTAGGTGCTTATAATTGACCTTGTTGCATCTTCAAATTACCTACGCCTAATTCTGCATAGTAATTTTTATCAGTACCTGTTGTTGTTTATATTATTTCAGTTTCCTCTTGCAAATGACAGAAATAGACCAATGCATTTCACATGCATTTTAATATAAGTTCGTCTTGTTGGTTAGCAAGAAGAGCTGGAAATAAGGCCAATCTCTAACCATCACGTTAACCTCCCACTTTTGCTTCCATATCTTCCATTCACATTTCTCAATAATCCGACAGAGCTGTCAGATGGCAGATAAGAGCATAGCACATAACATGGCACAGGTTTTTCAGTTTATTTACCATTGTTTGTATTTCATCTACAGTAGTTATTTATTTAAATGCTTGTGCAAAACGTTTTCAACTTCATTCATTGTTTAATTGATCTAAGGTGTGTACACATATCTGTCTGCTTCATTTTACTTCAACCAATAGGAGCCAGCACTTAAAATTCAAAATGAGGTATAACATCAGGAGCCTCCAACAAGGCTAGAAATGTTATAAAACTTTAATCTTTCCGAGTCATCCAGAGATTTTCAGTGAAATGATAAGTTCCCCTGCTGGCATGCATGCCTACTTGGCAGAGCGTATCATTTTCCCTCTACAAATAATATTTTGCTGGTTTTAGCGCTTACCTTGAAACATTTGGTAAATAACCAAATTATACCTAACACCAGCTGTGTCAAATGCCTTAATTTGCCGATACCATCATTACAAGGTAAAGGCATTCGAAGTTAAAAACAAATTGTACTGCCTTCAAGGAAAAGGCCGATATTTTTTATTTTCCTTTTCTAATCTGAACCCAAAAAATGGAATCAAAGTGACAACGTGAGCATTTTAAAGTAATAGTGGCATATGATTATCTTGGATTTATGTCAATGATTTCCCATGCACTTGCATCAGGGATTGAATGCCCAATTGATTGTCCATGAATTACAGGTGGAGATCATGCATAGATCCAACTGCCCACAACACAGAGAAACAAATGTCAGCTAAAACAATGAAGGAAAACAACTACCAATGAAAAGCACAGAAAATAAATCATTAGCCAAAGCAAACTATAGTCTACGTAAGCCATCATTAGATGCTTCCTTTTCATTTCTTTGTTTTTCTGATCTATTTTTTTTGTGATACCCATTCAAGTCATGTGCATTGCGTATGCTTCCACATTTTGTATAGATGTCTACTAGGGTACTTGCAACTACATCTAACAAACCATTATGCTTTGATGGCTGTAAATGCACATTCTGTCTGCTACAGACAACCCCTCTGAAGATTTACATATCTTCAATTATTGCAGACCTAATCAGTTTACATTTTCCAACATACTCCCAGCCTGTGCCAAAATGAGACCTTTGGAACAGGATATGGATATCCATCAAAGCATAAAGGATAGACGAATTTTGTCAGATGTGGTTGCAAATGTCGTGAACTGTTCGACAGAATGCCTCAAAAAATGTGGTATCGTCGACAGTTATGATTGCTTACAAGTAAAAACTTTGAGTAAATGAAGTTACCCATCAACAGCAAGAGCATTGCTATTTGATATATTTCCACCCCTTGGAGCTGTGGCTTTAACCAAAGCCTTTGTGTGACTTCTTTGCAACTCAGCAGATTTTCTTTTCTTCAGTTATGCTCTTCAATTAATGCATTTGTCAAAGTTATGCTCTTCGAATATTGTGAAAAACATCAAACATTCAATATCTCTGAAATTCCGCCTGTGGAACAGTGGGTTTGGTTTCTGCTGTTTATATTCAGTAACCTGCACATTGCTTTTACTGTTGATGGGTAACTTCATTTACTCAAATTGCAACTACATCTAACAAACCATTATGCTTTGATGGCTGTAAATGCATATTCTGTCTTTAACAGCCAAGATGACAGATTCAATATAACTTCAAATTCATTGCCTCCCTACATTCGCAATATGCATTCACGGCAGGTACTCCTGCTGCACCGCAGCCCTTGTTGTCAAATGTTTTCTGGGTTTTGCTTTTTTATTACGGGCAAATTTTCTTTAGCACTTTTCTGACGGGTCAAAAGCCCTTTGACGGGCTGTGACGGGTTCAATTTTGAACGTTGCCCGCATCTCCATTTGCAGCGATGTGTTTGTTGGCCTTGGGAATGGGGAAAATTTATTTCCAGAGTAATGTTCCTAACTTCCTAGGTTTTGCACCTGTGTTTGTTGGCCTTGGGAATTGGGAAAATTTATTTTAGAGTAATGGTCTTGGGTTTCGCCATATCTCTATTACCTACTCTCTTTTTGCGGGCGAGTTTCTTGGCTCCATGGCTACCCATCACTGGCTTCGCCGTGTAGGTGAGTCTTAATGCAGAACCACTAGGCCTTAGCAGCCACAAACCCCTTCATGGCTCGGTTGCCTCTAATGACAGCAGCGATGGCCTCTACATCACATTCCCCTCTTCAAAACCCTATCATTGGTAATGTATACACGCACTTGGTTTTAACCGCATATTTTATTCTGAAGCATGTGTATGTTTTTGGTACTGTTGCTTTCTTGTAAGTCGTGGCTGTATCTTGTGAGCAAACCTAATGTGGTGGTCTTTTCAAATTTGTCTCCACTTTTCTCCTCCATCATCTGGATTATTCTCAGCATCTGGATGTTAGCTTTTCATTCTACCTCTGCCCAATTGCTTTTTTTTCTCGTATCTGTATATTTCTCTACCACAGGAAAAAAATAATTTTAGGGCAGTGCTTCCCCTGTTTGACCATTGCCAACCAAGTTTATATACATGCAAAAATTTGAAATTGGTGCAGGAAAAGTACAGAAATGGATGCATTTTGCACCTGCGCCTGCATACCCGGTGTCGATGCATCTCTGGTGCACCTAAAATTTGGGTGGGTATGCACACCTAGACAACACTGCTATCTTCTTATATGATTGTTTATGCAATTCTCTTTTTCCATACACTTTTTTTCTGCATTCCTATTGGTGTGAACATTGCACCTCTTGGTGCAATTGCTAGTTTGGTTGGTTAGTAGTTCAATTTTGTACCTGTGAATTTTAGTTAGTAGTTCAATTTTTGATGGATTAAACAATTAGCCCACCCAAGCCACTGGGATGTGTTGTTTTAACTTTTAGAGTGTTGACTTTGGATTGCAGAAAGGGTGTTTTTCTGGTCACATAGTTTACACAGATCTTTATTCTAGTGGCCGTGATCTCAGAAATAATTTCTGTAAATGAATTGCACAATGAAATGATTTGAATATTTTAAATAGCAGTTTTCCTGTTTTGGAATGAGTGTTAGAAATGCTAGGCAATTGACCCTCGGAATTTACTATAAGTTCTTGTCTTTTAAACTATTTTTTGAAGGTTGATCTTGATAGTGATCTGGTCAAGAAATCCATAATTGCATTCTTGAATAAACCCTTGGTCAAGAATCTAATTATGAGGCTAAAGAGGATATGGGGTTTCTTGCAGAGGTTTTGTTGGAAAAACTGATGGCAATTCCACTCCTCATGTTCATTGGCCTCGTCCATGATACCAGACTACACAGAATTGACAATACCCTCTGATGGACTCCTCTAGTCCATAGATCAATACATTGGTAACCATCCACAAAGTGGGAATTCTTCCATCTGACAAAGCTGACTTGACGAAACTCTTTAGGATTTATGCCACCATGTTTTTATTGCTTCATCTTGTTCCAGAAAAAGACTTTATGTAAGTTTCGTGTTGCCTCACATTGTTTTAGGAAAAAGAACAAACTTCGTGAGTAGCCTCCAAAGTATGATAACATGTAGCTGCAAACCATTGCCACTAAGTTTGTTTTGGCAACCACCACCATCGTTACCTGCCACTATCTCATGCTCAAACAGTTGCTACAAATTTTGTCTAAAAAAATGATCCAACTTCCCAATCCAAACTCCAGTTTTAATATTGTCACTCACCCCACCAAACACGGAAACAATGCTCTGTTTAGCTGACTTTTATGTATGAGATTGACCTCTCGATCCCCTTTGTTGTAAAAGGGTCATTCCATTAGTTGTGCTGTCCAATCTTTTAAAGATTTTGATGTGTGCGATGATCCTTCTCTTTATCCACATTTTGATTTTTGTGCTTTTTAATACATTTCTGTATTACAAAAGAAATAATAGAATACAAACAACAATCCAACACCATTGAGCAGAAAGGCAGAGCAAAACAAACCCAAAATGCAAAAGAAGTCAGAAAGTACAAGTACTAAATATAAGTAGACAGAGTCACTTGGATGAATCCTCTTTTACCATTTACGTGCTTTAGGATGGGTCATTCCTTTACAAGTTTTATCTTTTATAGATCTACCTTTGCTCCTTCTTGTGATGCCACATGAACAAGTACTCTACTTTCTGCACAACACATGGATTTTTTTGGTATATAGTCGATCATCCTCCAAGACCTGGGAAACCTGATCTAGTTTCCCAAGGTGTTTGTCCCCATTTATGTAAATCAGAAGGTCATCAGTGAAAACTAAAAGAAAATTTCCAAGGAAATGTCTAATAAGTTATAGCATAATACATGGGACTCTGCAATGTAGGAACATTAAGGTCAGATGGCATCATCAAGAATTCGTAGCTTCTCTCATGCATTTTGAATTCTGCTTTGTGCACGTCTTCCTCTTCGCACATATTCAATCTTGGATACCGATATGGCATAATACAGGGCTGGATATGGATACGGTATGTATCCGTTGTCTGATATGGATACAGACCTGGATATGGCCTGCACAGTCTGGATATGTTTGCAGCTGTATCTGAACCGTCCAGGCCGTATCCTGGGTGTATCCAGGGCCAAAAACAAGTTTTGTTTAAAAAAACTATTTTTTTCAACTTTAAAACATAAACTGGCCCAGTTTTTTTGTAAAACACTATGAAGTCCTAAAAACAGCAAGGTCTGATCTTGAAACAAATCTGATCAGAAGGAACAGGCACAATCGACCCAAAGACTGTATATCTGATTGCTTACAGGCGGATTCAATTCTGGAGAAGGAACAATTGTGACAGATAAATCTAAATCCCACCACAACTCTGATTTTTGGTTTTGTGCTGCGATAAAACCAGAAAATAAGATAAGCAGCACTTGACATACATGCATCTTCTATTTTAATGATCACGTGAAGATTCAGACCCTGCTTCATTTATATGTAATAAGACATTTGTGACATTTCATTTGGCATGCAATTGGAGTAGTGTTTTGTGGTTATTTTGTTTTTATATGCATATTATGTGGTTAATTCTTATTTATCAGGCTAATTATTATTTTTAAATATATTTTTGTATTGCTGTATGTTGGGGATTTTCGCTGTATCCACATATCGGATTCTGTGTATCGTACCCATATCCGAAACATATCAGCTACTTAGGATTTAATGATAGCGAGAATGAATATCTACCTTGGTGAAAAAACTGCACCATGGAACTCTTCCAATAGCTCATCAATGAGCAGAATTGGAAACTTATTCTTGAGTGCAAGCTTGTTTAACACCATGGAGCCTGGGCACAATCTCTAAGATGCATCCTTATTTTAACAATGACAATAGAAAATGTACTTAGCGTGCATCTGTAATTCAATGTGATTCTTCAAATTGCATGGGTATTGATAAGGCTTATTGTTTGGAGGTTTGCTACATTGCAACAATTCAATTGTCTGGTCATTGTTTCTAGCTAGAGGCAAATCGTTTGGTCCTTGAAATGAATGAATGATTTTAATAATGTCTGCGAGACCAAGCAGTCTATGGGACCCAAAGCCACAACTAGAGTGTACAAAGCCACCCCAAGAGCTGCCCTAACAGTTTTGCATAGAATCCATTGCCTTTTTGATGTTGCATCTCTTGTTGTGGATCTTGACCAAGAGATTCGCTATTTTGACAAGTCTTTCTTCTTCAAACAAGGATGGTAGGTTGTCTACTTTCAAATTATCCTCATACTTGATACGGATGTCATTATATGTTGTGCACTCCATGATGTAGTGTCATTCTATTTCCACTACCCCTTTGTTGTAAAACATGCACGTTCTTTCTTCCCACTCTTCTTTAGGAGATGTCCATCTCTTGGTTTCACACCTAAGATGGTGTGAACTAGTCCTTAATTGGGCCATCAACATTTTTGCTTTCCATTTGATTTGTGCCCCTAAGTAGGTCTTTCCCTGTGGTCACAAGTTGGATTAAATTCTTTGATGTAGTATTCTTTCTTTCGCCCAAGTTGTTGTGTCCACATGCCTATCCTGAATTTTTCTCTCACATACTTTTTTATTTCCTCATTAGTGTTTGGACACTCTTGCATGTTAATGTTCCACTTGTTCATCCATTTAATGTTTTGTTTCATCCATGTGTTTTTCCTCCTACCTAGATTTTCTTCTACAACCATGCTAGGCCATCTGTGTGCTGCCATGATTGGCACCTTTTTCAAATAAGTTAACAACTGAGTTATTGCTAATGCTTTTGGATTCTCTCTATTTGTCTCCACTTAAGATCAGAAACATTGTTGCAACAAACTTCCACCGGTGTGACAAGCAATCCAAACAAGGTTTTTGGTTTTCCAATCCCACAATTCTGTATTTTTGCACCTGTTTTGTAATGAATATAAAGCTTTCTATCCCTCTTGAATTCTTTTTGCCCTACACGTTTCCCAACTAAGCTTATTGTGAAAGTTCAACCCAATATATTTGTATTCCTCCACTACTTCTAGCAGTTTGTCCTAAAAAGAAAGTTAAATTGCTTCTTTGTCTTTGAAGAGAAAATATTATGACTTTGGTTTTGTTTATGTTTACTTGCATTTCGATATTTTGATAGAAGATCTCAAGGGCCCTCAAGTGCTCTCTCAAATTGTGTGGTGTTTTAGCAATTAGGATGAGGTCGTTTGCATAAAGGAGCAATTTTACTACATAGTTGGCTAAGTGAATGCCTCCTCTGTCCATTTTGTTTATCCACTCCTCAAGTTTATCAATGTAAAGCTTGAATAAAGTGGGTGAAAGTGGGTATCCTTGTTTAACACTAATGTCGCTCCCAAAACTTTTAGACATTCCCTCCCCTATTCTGATTTTGGCCCTGACTTGCTCATAGAGCTATGAACAATTGCTCTATATTCATGTGAAGCCCCAAGTTCCTCCATTTTGCTTCAGCGTTTATTTCTAAGTATTGTGTCAAATACTTTTTTGAAGTCAACAAAGCAGCAAAAACCTCTTCACCTTGATTGTCCCATACTTTTTTAATCAAGTGTCTAAGAGTGATGCAATGGTTGATAGTGGAGTGTTTTGACCTGAAACCTGCCTACCCCTTTGCTCTTTTTCCTCTTTTTCAGCCCAACTACTAATTTTGTGTTCTATCATGCTCCCAAATAGTTTTCCAAGGAGAGGGTTTACCATGATAGTGCGGTAGTTTGATGGGTTATTTACATCCCCGCTTTTATACATGGGGATAACAACACTAGTTGTCCAATCTGACAGGAAGCCTTCTTGAATGATACTATTGAATATGTGTTTGATGTGTGGTGTGATGTTTTTTACACCCCATTTGAGATATTCTACTTGCAACCCATCTATATCTTGAGCCTTTCCTCTTGCTAGTCTCTTTATGCCTTGAGTGATATCCCCTATGGAAAAGAGTTCAATTGTTGTGTTGATAGTGGGGAGTGTCTTTATCTTGCTCCCGCTCATATAGCAATTTTGCATAAACTAGCCATTGGGTGTTTGAAATATTATTCTTTATTTGTTTTCTCTTTTGTTGAAGTTCTCTCCAAAATCCTTTGGGATTATGCTTTCCTAAGAAAATCAGCTCTTTCCTTCTAATGTTCATGTAACCCTCCTTTTTGGAGTGAATCAGTTTTTCATAAGCCTTCTTGTTTTCTTTATCTTTTCTGAGCTCTCTCAATGCTCTTTTTGTTGCCTTGCATTCTTCATCATACCATGGATTTGTGAAAAGTTTCTTATGTTTCTCTTCTTGGGCCTAGACCTTTTGCAAATGTTTAGTGCTTTGTGGATGATGGGAATCAACATATTGCTTTGCACCGAACAACTAGTTGTTGTAGATACTCTATCCTCTACTTCCTAGAGATGTTTTTCAAGGGTTGCCTTAAAAAGTTCCCTATTCTCATGAGTCATAAGAATTTTACCCTGAAGAGGCACTTTTCTTTGATTGTGGTGGGTTTTTCTCTTGGCTGATTATTTATATGTATGTTAATCTTCACATAAATTGGGTTATGGTCTGATTTCATCTCTATAGGGCAGTCCCCTATTTCTAAATCCTTCAATCTTGAAATGCACCCCAGCAAATAAATAGCGTAATCTACCATGCTTTGGCCATTATATGTTTTGCAAGTGATTTTTCCTAAATTTGGCCATGCTCTCATACCATTGCATATAACCATGTTATAGAGGCTACACATCCCCAATAATTCTGCCTTGTATTGCATGACACCCCCATTTTCATCTTGTGAAGTCCTCTCCCAAATCTGGTCTTCTTCTTCCTCTAGCCATAACAGATTGTTGTTCATTCCCTCCTCATTTCTCAAGTTAAGGGCCTAGTTGTTTGTTGTTCTCGCATTAGAACTTCCCTGGATACCATATGCTGAAATTTCATTTTGAGTGACGCATAAAGGTCGTCACGCTCTAAGTGTCTTTTATCCTCTTGGCTGCAAAATAGTACACGGCAAGCCACATGGTTAGCTCATTTTCCTTTATTTTCAGCCATATATATTGTTTGTTTGGGTCCTCTTTCTCCACTTCTATAATTCCGCACCATGTTTCTCTAATTAGCATTGTTATCCCTCCATGCCTTTTCCACTTTTGGTCCTTTCATTCCAAACTGAAATTTTCCTATATCCTTCGAAATCTGGGACTTTGAAACCGTCATGTTCATTTGTTTCACTCTAAATGATAATATCCTTACCTTTTGCTATGGGTCCCAACCCAGGATCTCTTCAAGGGTAGCCTCTGCAATTCTAGCTTACCAAGGCTAAGTGCTTCTGGACCTTGAATTCCTATTTCTTATGTCACATGTGTCCTTCAGTGGTTGATCTGGGCTTTTCTGTTGTATAACCATCCCATTTTCCTACTTCTCTTGTTGCCTTCACTTTCTCCCATTCTTTCCTTCTCCTTCTTGTTGCCCATAAACAATCTACTCTAACTCAGGTGAAACAACGAGTATAATTTTTATACCACTGCTTGGTCTCTTCTACATAGATACTTCTCCATCGGACGCAAACTAGTTATTTGACGTGGAGGGCTGATGAGACGTAGGAGCTGGAAACTCTTCCCATTTTCCATGAATCCAACGAGTATGTCCTGACAATTGTGGAAATCACTTTTGTATCTCTTAGAGAAAAGGAATCACTTCAACAATCATGACTTGAGTTGGAAACCGGAAGCACAAAATGATTAAGGTCCACAAAATGATTAAGATCCAATGCCAATTTTTGGTCAATAAAACTATGTATGCTCTCGGAATCTGCCAAGATGATCAGTTTTCCTCTTCGATGTATCTTCTTGCTTAACTGTTTTGGGGAGATATCAAGGGACCCGGCTTTTCCTCATAATGTTCTTGATTAATGGTTGGTTCTTTTCTTCCTCATCTGAATTTCAAGGACTTTTTTTTCTATACTTAGCAGCTGTTATGTACCTTGAGATATGATATTATAATGTATATGGGCTGATGGAGATGCTGACATGTAGCACACATCCCCCTTAGTTAGTTAGTTAGTAAACACTTCTCTATTTTCATAGTTGGAGATCCACTCAGGTAGCAACAAATTTTCACTGTGTAAATATTTTCTCGAGCTCTACGACAATCCCTGCTGCCTTTCGCAGTTTGTGATCCATTGAAACCATGTCAAGGTTTTTGTGTTACTTTCACTACTATTTCCTTTCGTTCTTTATTCTTCAGTGAGCACACTGTAGGTTTATAGTTGTTTCCAGGTTGTACTTGAGCTATCATGGTTTCTGTGCATGTATTTAAAACAGCTTTGCTTCATTTCAGACCCCTGGCTTTTTCTGAATACAGGGTTGTGGATTTTTGTAAAATGTTTTGAGTCTCGACCCTTTTTCGTAGTAAAAATACTTAGTCAATAGCATTGTCCCATCAAATTGGTCCATGATGATACGTGTGAATCATCAGAGCTTTGAGCCTCAATTTAGGGAGTACTGTGCCTGGGAAAAGTAGAAGTTTATGTAGCTTTCATTAGAGAATGTTGTTTTGTGCCCCAAAGTCGGGCCATAACATTTTCAAGGAAGGTATGGATGGTATTTTTCCCGACTATGAGAGATATATTGGTGATATTTATTATTTCCTCCTACAGTTGTTGGGACTGCTATTAAGGTTGCCATTTTTTCCATCTTACATTGCCACTGTTGAAGCTTTTCTCCTGCTGTGGATGGGTTTGTTTTGATGTCAAAGTAGTCATTTTGTTCGCCCCATTACCTCAGTTTGTACCTTGTCAATAAGATGAAGTTGTGCACTTTGTGCCCCTGTTATGTCATATTGCCAATCTTGTGCACGGTGTGTCAAACTGGTGTTGTATACCACTCTACATGAACTCAATGCACTTAGTTTTGAATTTTTTAGCAACTTCCTAGTTGTCTCTTAGAGGTGCAGGGACTGATTGCTTACCATTCCCTGTATTAGGTGATGCTACCCTATATTCTGTGTTTGCAGATAGGAAAATAATGCATTTTCTTCTATTACACCATCGGACGGGATTGATATATTCTTCCCCCTATTACTAGTACACTATTTGCACCTCTCGACTATTGCTTTGTATAAATTATAATTATAGGAAGATCGGTTTTCACCAGGCAAGTCCTGGTGAGGACTCACTGATCTGAGTCCAAGGCAACCCTCGTGGAACCTTGCCAATGATTTGGTTAACTTGCTAAGTCCAGGGGCGAGTCTTGCAAGTTTGGAAGAGTCTGACAAGACTCGTGATTCTGTAATTTGTTTTAAAGGTAAAAAAAACATGCTAAAGTAAAAAATAAGATACAAACCTAAATCTAAAAGCTACGCTAACACAGTCAAACGCTCATTCATGCATTCAAACCTTATTTTTATAAGTCCATATAACATTTCACTCTCACACATTCTGATTTTCCTTGAAATGAGTGGATTGTTCTTATGCAAGGATTGGATAAGAAGTGACTAGTGGTGATTATGTGCATTATTGGAGATGAAAGAAGGGAGTAGCTGTTTTGTGTACATGTAAGAGATTTTATGAATGTGAAAGAAGCTCTTATTTAATATCAGCTCTCAAGATTCAAGTTTCAAGTTCAAACATTCAATATCGCATTTTTTACTTATTTCTTTGTATATACATCTGTATGTTAGATGTAACTGATTAGTTTTGAGTGTATTTTAAGCTGTTTTGATATGAAATGCATTTTAATAGGTTTTTCCTAAGTAGCCGATACATTTTGGATATGGGTGCGGATACGGCAAAAAAAAATTGGCCCTGATACGGCGGATACGGATACATTGGATACGGCTGTACAATATATATATATATATTCTAGCCTACTAAATAGGAATTGACCACATATTATGCATATGAAAAACAAAACAAGCTAAATAACCACAACAAACTACTCGTACATTCATAATTTCATTTGTCCCTACCATATCTGGTTGAGGTGTTTATTACATTTATGATTTATCTCATACATACTATTTTTATCCATGTTTATGATGGCTTGTATTTAGTACCTTCTGTAGAATAATGGTGCTGTGAAAACTGTAATTTCTGCTGTAATGATATATTAAATTTAAACTGTACCTTCTGTAGAATAATGGTGCTATGAAAACTGTAACTTCTGCTGTAATGATATATTAAATTTAAACTAGAAAAAAAAACAGTTTTGGACCTAGAAATGCCAGGATTCGGCCTGGATATGGCCAAGATATGGCTAGGCAGGTCCGGATACGGCCAGGTATGTCTCCAGATGTACACAGCCGTACCTGAACTTGCCTGGCCGTTTCCGGGCATGTATCCGGGCCGTACCCATACCGGGTGCACGTTTCGTATAGGTACCATGTGTGCCCTAGGGGTGCCATACCAGCTAGTTAGGTTTTTCCCCCTTTTAATGGTTTTTCAAAATTTCCGAGTCTTGGCCAATTCTTTTCCGAGACTAAGTCTGAGTCAAAAATCAGCTCGCTGAGTTTTCGTGCATATGCCTAAGACCTTAAGCTGTAGGGTTGCAGTGATACTTGGGGCTTTCCATTGAATTAGACGGTTGCGATCGGGATAGCAAGGTGGTTCTAATGGTATAGGATTCTCATTAGTGTTGATTGGGACCTGATTAGTGGGCTGGGGTTTATGGACATCTGACAACCCATATAGTTGTTACCATCTTGTGGAGAGGAATCTATTGTTGTACATATTTAGGTCTCCGATTTTGGGCCTTTTGAAAAGATATTTTCTATTTTCTTGTATATGGAGTGTCTCGATGCAATTATAAACTCTAAATTCCTTGTTTGACAAAAATGTCTAAACAGGATAAACTCAACAACCCCAAAAGTGCCAAAATGGCCATCTTACTCCGGGGGCAGTGAAAAAAGAGTTAACTAAAGCATGGCTTGTTAGAAGTTTTTGTCTTTCTTCTTAAATTTTCTTTTGTAAATAATGAGATAATGATTGCAATTTCCCTCGATTTTCCCACTGTTGTCTTTGTAGAAGTCCTATCCAAACTATCATTACGATACCACTTTAAATGATGTTTCTGACAAAGGTGCCAAATAATAACAATTCCATGTCACATTGAGTGAGCAACCTCCAAATGTGAATAACAGGGTAACACAATTCAGCAAGTGATGATCCTTATGAATGCCTTACTACCCATTTACAGACATAATTATATCTTGGCAACCCCGTGGATTCTAGCGAGGCACACTCAACATAAATAGAATATCTAAAAACTACTAGAAAACCTTTAAAGGCTATGCATCAAAAGTCGGCCATGCCATATCCAGAATACACATAACAAGTGGATGTCTAGGAGTGTAACAAGACCTTTACATTTTTATTTTTGGTTACTCTTTTGTCCCAAAATAATTTATCACGCACAAGATCCTTGGTGCTTAATAAATCCACATTCAAAAATCTGCTATTTAGGCTAACATATCAAGTTCAGCATTTTCTGTCATATGTTTTGCAAAATAAGGCAGATAACCAGCATTAACCAAAAGGCTGTCAAAAGCAAGAGTGCTACTGGGTCCTAGCCTGCCTTTCAAAAAGTAATCATCGAGTGTTCACAACTTCAGTAAATATCTCTAAATAGCATATAGGCTTCACAACTTCTTTTAATATTAACAATAAACAAGTACTCAATCTTATGACCAATTTTTTATGAGTTGCACGCAATACCCTTTTTCCCCGAGGAGATCCATAAGTTTTTGGCTTTGTTGGTATAATTGTTATTTTATTAATATACTTTATATGATATTTTTGCAGGCAATTATTGCCAAGATAGGTGAAATGGACGTATGCTTGGTCTCCATGCAGAAAAAAGAAGTTTTAAAGTAGGAATCACGCGATTCTCGGAGATGTTGCAATATCTCATCCGAGTTATATAGTTCTTGCCTTAGAATGTTGCATGAGTCAAAATTGGCTCTGTGATTTAGAGGATCGCAATTCATGTACCCGAAATCGTTCTTGATTTAGAGGATACAATCATCAAATCATATACCAGAGTTAAACTTGCCGAACAAATCAAATATTTTGAGCGATAATCAGATCCGGGAAATGATGAAGACGGGAAAATGTGTGGAGTTGTCTCATTGTGCTTCAAGATGATATGGACACACTGAGTTGTATATTTTTTTCCTCCGTATTACTTGATTTTCATGAGCGTTGTTCTCTGTGTGAATACGGTATGGACTCGAATAGAAAAGAAAATACATTGTAAGTATCTCAATGTTTGTTTCTCTCTACGCTAAAGCATATCTTTTTCAAACATTTGAACACACGAGAATCATAACTTTTGAAATGGTGGCCGAATTTAAATACCATGACTTGTGTTTCGTTCCCGCAAGTCATAAACACACCATTTAGTTATGATTATGAGGTTCATTTTTGAACTTGAAACAAACATTTTGATACTTTTTGTCAAAATGGGTCTATTCGATTCCATAGGTATTCAATGTGTTCAACGCTCATGAAAATCAGCACATGCTTTATCAACTAGTGTGTCCATATCATCTCCGAGCACAATTAATACTCCACACATTTTCCCGGTTTCATCATTTCCCGTATCTTCTTTTATCGCTCAAAATATTTTATTTGTTCGCAAGTTTAATGTCGAAGAAAAGCTACGTTATATAATTTGACGATCAGATCCTCTAAATCAAAACCAGAGCCAATTTTGACTCATGCAACATTCTAAGGCAAGAACTATATAACTTTTCATGAGATATTGCAACATCTCCTGCAATGCGCAAAACATTCTCGCTTTAAAACTTCTTTTTTGGTTCATGGAGACCAAGCATACGTCCATTTCACCTATCTTGGCAATAATCATCGCAAAAATATCATATTAAAGTATATTAATAAAATAACAATTATACCAACAAATCCAAAAACTTATGGATCTCCTCTTGGAAAAAGGGTATTCACGTGTCTTCAACTCATAAAAAATTGGTTGAAGATTGAGTACTTGTTTATTGTAATATTAAAAGAAACGAAGCCGTGAAGCCTATGCTATTTAGAGATATTTATCAAGTTGTGAACACTGATGATTACTTTTTGCAAAACTAAGCAGAACCAACAAGCACTTTGCTTTTGACACCCTTTTGGTTAATGTTGGTTCACGCCATATATTAATCGAAATGCCTTATTTTGCAAAACATATGACAAAAATGCTGAACTTGATATGTTAGCCTAAATAGCAGATTTGTGAATGTGGATTTATTAAGCACCAAGGATCTTGTAAGTGATAAATTATTTTGGGACAAAAGAGTAACCAAAAATAAAATGTAAAGGTGCATGTTACACTCCCTGTGACATCCACTTGTTATGTGTATTTTGGATATGGCATGGCCGACTTTTGATGCATAGCCTTTAAAGGTTTTCTAGTAGTTTTTAGATATTCTATTTATGTTGAGTGTATGCCTCGCTTTGAATCCATGGGGTTGCAAGATATAATTATGTCTCAGAAATGGGCAAGTAAAGGCATTCATAAGGATCATCACTGTGCTAATGAAGTGTTACTCACCTGTTATTCACATTCGAGGTTGCTCACTCAATGTGACATGGAATTGTTATTATTTGGCACTCGTAGAAACATCATTTAAAGAGGTATCATAATGATAGTTTGAATAGGACTTCTACAAAGACAACAGGGAAAATCGAGGGAAATTGCAATCATTATCTCATTATTTACAAAAGAAAATTTAAGAAGAAAGACAAAAACTTCTAACAAGCGATGCTTTACTTAACTCTTTTTCCAAATGACCTGAGTAAGATGGCCATTTTGGCACTTTTGGGGTTGTTGAGTTTATCCTGTTTAGACATTTTTGTCAAACAAGGAATTTAGAGTTTATAATTGCATTGAGACACTCCATATACAAGAAAATAGAAAATATCTTTTCAAAAGGGCCCAAAATCGGGAGACTAAATACGTGCAACAATAGATTCCTCTCCACAAGATGGCAAAGAACTATATGGGTTGTCGATGTCCATAAACCCGACCCACTAATCAGTCCCAATCAACACTAATGAGAATCCTATACCATTGAACCACCTTGCTATCCCGATCGCAACCGTCTAATTCAATGGAAAGCCCCAAGTATCACCGCAACCCTACAAACCTTAAGGTCTTAGGCATATGCACGAAAACTCGCGAGCTGATTTTTGACTCAAACTTAGTCCGGGAAAAGAATTGGCCAAGACTCGGAAATTTTGAAAAACCATTAAAAGGGGGAAAACCTAACTAGCTTGAGATATGGCACCCCTAGGGCACATGGTACTTGTATGAAACGTGCTTTCGGTATGGGTACGGCCCGATACGTGCCGAAACGGCCAGAAAGTTCGGTACATCTCGAGACGTACTGCCGTATCCGACTGCCTGCCGTATCTTGGCCATATCCAGGCCGTATCTGGCGTTTCTAGGTCCAAAACCTGCGTTTTTTTTACGGTTTCTAGTTTAAATTTAATATATCATTACAACAGCAGGTTTCACATTTCATACTAGCACCATTATTCTACTGAATGTACAATTTAAATTTAATATATCATTACAAAGAGTAAATTACGAGTTTTCATTTACCCATTATTCTCTACATGCATAATGGTACTAAATACAAGCCATCATAAACATGGATAAAAATAGTATGTATGAGATAAATCATAAATGTAATGAACACCTCAACCGATATGGTAGGGACAAATGAAATTATGAATGTACGAGTAGTTTGTTGTGGTTATTTAGCTTGTTTTGTTTTTCATATGCATAATATGTGGTTAATTCCTATTTATTAGGCTAGAATATATATATATATATATATATATATATATATATTGGATAAAAATAGAATGTATGAGATAAAACATAAATGTAATGAACACCTCAACTAGATATGGTAGGGACAAATGAAATTATGAATGTACGAGTAGTTTGTTGTGGTTATTTAGCTTGTTTTGTTTTTCATATGCATAATATGTGGTTAATTCCTATTTAGTAGGCTAGAATATATATATATATATATGGCCGTATCCGGGGCCAATTTTTTTTTTGCCGTATCCGCACCCATATCCAAAATGTATTGGCTACTTAGAAAAACCTATTAAAATGCATTTCATATCAAAACAAACTTAAAATACACTCAAAACTAATTAGTTACATCTAACATACGAATGTATATACAAAGAAATAAGTAAAAATGTGATATTGAATGTTTGAACTTGAAACTTGAATCTTGAGAGCTGATATTAAATAAGAGCTTCTTTCACATTCATAAAATCTCTTACATGTACACAAAACAGCTACTCCCTTCTTTCATCTCCAATAATGCACATAATCACCACTAGTCACTTCTTATCCAATCCTTGCACAAGAACAATCCACTCATTTCAAGGAAAACAGAAAATCGAATGTGTGAGAGTGAAATGTTATATGGACTTATAAAAATAAGGTTTGAATGCATGAATGAGCGTTTGATTGTGTTAGCGTTAGCTTTTAGATTTAGGTTTGTATCTTATTTTTTACTTTAGCATGTTTTTTTACCTTTAAAACAAATTACGAATCACAGTCTTGTCGGACTCTTCCAAACTTGCAAGACTCGCCTCTGGACTCGTGAAGTTAACCAAATCATTGCAAGGTTCCGCGAGGTTGCCTTGGACTCGATCGAGCGAGTCCTCACCAAGACTTGCCCTGGTGAAAACCATCTTCCTATAATTATAATTTATACAAAGCAATAGTCGAGAGGTGCAAATAGTGTACTAGTAATAGGGGGAAGAATATATCAATCCGTCCGATGGTGTAATAGAAGAAATGCATTATTTTCCCTATCTGCAAACACAAATATAGGGGGTAGCATCACCTAATACGGGAATGGTAAGCAATCGGTTCTTGACCTCGAAGAGACAACTAGGTATGCCGGTATGGCCCCTAATACTGCTGCGGTGCGGGTGCGTGCGTGCAGGGGATGCAGGGTTTTGGTCCCAGATGCGGCGCGGGTATGGGCATGGTTCTCCTGTAGGGCTCGGGTACATTTGTGACGTACTTGCCGTGCCGGGCCCTCTGAGGAGAACCACTGCCCGTGCCAATATTTGACGCGTTTTTTTTTAAATTTTTTTGTCAAAAAAAGGTCAAACCGACTTTTATAAACATTAAAATATTCTTTTAAACTCTAATTTGTGCCCCCAAACTCTATAACAACAACAAGTCATTTACCTCACATTTGCATTCTTGCCTCTTATTTGCATATTTGACTCTCACCTTCAATTTTTCCACTATTTTCAATTGCTTAGGGTTGATTTCAAGTGCCATATAGTTGAAGGAGCTTGCAACAAGTGACAAGGAGTTCAAGGAGCTTGCATTATTGGTGTTGGGTGTATTGAGGTAAGTATTTTGTGATTTTTTTAGAGTGTTTTAGTTTGTTAATTGTATTTAATATTTTATTATTTTTTAGTTGTTTTTTGGTTTGTTTTTTGTTATTGTTTTAACTTTTAAGCTTCATTTTTCTACATTTGATTTCATTTAAATTTAAATTTTAAACTTCCAACATTTTCTCAAGACTAAATTTGTTTTCATTTTTTTAAATGCATTGTGCAGTTAAAAACTTAAAATGGCTGCGAGTTCTAGTTCTATGGGTCAAAGTAGTAAAGGTCTCCTTAACAAAAGTGATCCATCCTCCCCCCTTTAGAGCTATGTCAAACAACTAGAACAATTACCAAGTGGAGGGGGTTTTGTTTGGGTTTGCTCACAATGTAATATGCAATTTAAGAGCTCCTACAGTCGGGTGAAAGCCCATTTGTGTGGGGCTATTGGCCACAAAATTAGAACATGTGGAGGGTTGGATGGAAAGGGGTTGCCACGTGCAAAGACCCTTGTATACATCAAAGAGCAAGAGGAAGCAGATGCAACAATGGCATTAAAATCCAATCATCCTATGATAAGAAAAGGAAGATCACATACCATTAAGAAGCCACTGTTTCTCCTTCTGTTGATGTTGTGGCCCCAGATCACCCATTTTTGTCTACACCTATTGCAACTGGAGGGGAAGATGATTCACCTCTTTCTCACAAAAGAACAAAAGATGTAGGCCCATTGGAAAGGGCATTCCAGAATGAAAGCAGGGACATAGCTAACCAAAGTGTTGGACGCTTTATTTATGCATGTAGTGTCCCATTTAATGTTGTTAGATCACCATACTGGCAAGATATGGTGAGATGTATTAATGAAGCCCTTAAAGGGTACATTAGCCCATGGTATGAAAAGGTGCGCACCACCTTATTGTCAAAAAAAAGAAAAAGTTGAAGACTCATTGTTACCCATCAAGAATCAATGGCTCGAAACAGAGTGTCCATCGTTTCTGATGGATGGAAAGATACAACAAATAGGCCATTGATCAATGTGGTTGCCATGTGTCCTAAAGGGGCAATGTTTCTCAGCTATATGATTGTGAGGGGCAAGTGAAGGATGCCTAATTCATTGCCAACATCCTCATAGAATCCATCGAGGCGGTGGGGTCTCAAAATGTTGTCCAAGTTGAACGGACAATGCAAAAATTTTAGAGCTGCAGGGTTGTTGGTTGAGGCACCAGTATGGACACATATTCTGACACCTTGTGCGGTTCATTCCCTCAACTTAATGTTACAAAAATTGGGCACAAAAATTGCTTGGATCAAACAAGTATATGAGGAGGCAAGTGAGATTCAAATGTTCGTCAACAACCACCACATGTCCTAAGCCATCTTTCGTAAATTCTCAATCATCAGCTATCAAGGTAACCCATAACATTCTTTTTTTTATTTTTAAAAATAATTATTAGTTTTTAAAATTCATTAAATTAATTTTATAAGTTTGTAATTTGTAGAATTTTGAATGTTTTAAATTTACTTGTCTTAATTTTATTTCTTTTGATTTCTTATTAGGTTATTGAGACTCGATTTGCCTCGCACACGCTCGTCTTGAGATGGCTTGTGAAGGTGCGAGAGGCATTGAGTGGCATGGTTATCAGTGACCTTTGGAGTATATGGAGGCAAGCAAACAGTGAGAGGGCTAGAAATGTGAAATTGTTGATCCTGGATGAAACATGGTGGGATCGTGTGGATTACTTGCTTAGTTTTACTGAGCCCATCGTGAGTATGTTGAGATTTGTTGATATGGATCATCCATGCATGGGTGAGATTTATGATGGAATTGACTCAATGATTGAGTCAATTAAGACCATCATAAATGCCAAAGAGCAAGATCCTACAGAGACCTTCTTCAAGGAAGTGCACTCACATCTCATTGAAAGGTGGAACAAAATGACTACTCCATTGCATCTTCTTGCTTTTGCCTTGACTCCAAAATACTATAGCGCAGAGATCCTTTCTTTGCCTAGGAGGGTCCCACCATATAGGGATGTTGAAGTTAGTGAGGGGTATAAGGCGGCATTTTCTAGAATCTTCCCAGATCCAGAAGTAGAAGACATGGTTAGAGGCGAGTTTGTGAATTTCATATCCTCCAGGGATCACTCCATTAGCGCTCTTCGTGACAAATACAGATGGATGCTTATTCGTGGTGGTACCTCCATGGACAAGCATACCCCTACCTCATGCCACTTGCAATAAAAGTTTTATCACAAGTAAGATTTTAATTTTTTTAATTTCTTAACTCTTTCTTTTTTACTTTTATATTTATAAGTTTAAAATTTTAATTTTGCATTGACTTTGCGGCTTGCCTCAATAGGTTGCGAGTTCTTCTTCAGCTGAGAGGAATTGGGGTACATATTCATTTATCCACTCGGTTAACCGCAACAAGTTGGGAGCAAAAAAGGCGGAGGATTTGGTCTTTGTGCATTCTAACCTGCGCCTTCTATCACATAAGAAGGATGAGTACAGAAAGGGCCAACAAAGTGTTGGGATATAGACCCAGAGACTCCAAACTTGGATGTTCCCATTGCCCAACTTTCATTGCTAGACCCGACCTAGATAGTACTTTGCGTGAGCTGCAAAGTGGGGCTAGCGGGAGCGGCATTGCTTTGATAGTTCCGGGTTGTACTCCCGGTGCTTGTGGTTCTAATGAACTACGTGATGGTAGTGATGTTCTCTGTTGAAGACATTGGAGAAGATGTAGAGCCATTAGACTATTACTAATTAGAATGTTGATGTATCTTCATTTTTGTGTTTACAATGTCAGATAATGATAATACATTGTAACATTTTGATTTGAACAATGTACTGGTTATAAGTTCGAACAATGAATTATCAATATGTTTTAACTTTTGTCGCTATTTCACCTATGTATATTTCAGATTTGTTTAATCTATGCATGTGTAAGGCTGGAATTTTACTTATCTTGTTACTTTTCAAAATATTTTAAATATTTTATATGTATATTGTACTTGTGCACCGGGCCCCCAAAAAATTGCCGTACCAACATACCGGATCCCCGTATAACTGTACCCACGTACGGCTACCTAGCATATATAGTGTTCCCAATTTTATGCCATATGAGTTACCATCTGATGATGTAAGCAATGCAAGTTGATGTCTTTGCAGCTTTTTTTCAATTTTATGTTTGCTCAAGCAACTGAAATTTCGATCTTTGTTTTTCTGGAATCTGGATTATAGGTGTTCATGAACAAAGTTCTAGAAGATGCAAGCAATGCAATATGTAACATCAAAAACAAATTTTTCAGGTAAATATGGATTTGTAAAACTCAGCTGACTATTGCAATTGCGGGCATATTTGTAGCTTTCGATCCTATTTCAGTCCTACTAATAATATTTTTGCGACTAACTATTGTTTTTAACTTCGCTTAGTTTTAACTCTGTGATTCTGGAATCTCATCCCATGTTAGTTATTTGAATAAATCCTCCAATCCTAATAGGAAATTGATACTTGGTAGGGATGTGGATAAATTTATAGCACTCATTAAACTTAGATTAGAATTTCTTCCAAAAAAATGCATATTTATTTATAAAAACTTGATGTTGTTGGGAAACACAATCACATATAACTTGATAGTTGGTAGTTTAGTTCTTTCTTCCTTTGCATTACTCTATTATTAAGACTAATGCATCCGTCTTATTGTATTCAGCTACTTCAATGGAACTTTCGCTCAACGATTGGCTGATGTTTACCATGATGATATCATTGAAAATGTAGCACTTCCCCACAAAATTGCTGACATAGTAAAAAAGATGGTAAGTGTTTTTTTCAGAATATCCTTAGTTATTATAGGTGTAAATCCATTTTGTCTTAAAAAATGCCGTTGTGTGAAACAGAAAAAGTGAACCTATCCTGCCAATGTAACGGAGCGCTAAGTTTTAATCTATTTGGCGCGTGGTTCCGAGGCCTATAATTTGACGGCATTCTGATTTTTTACAAAGTTGGGTAAAATTCAGCCTACAATAAAATTGACAAGAAATCTAAGGTTTCTAAGTTCACCGATTAAAAGGATATGGTAAAATCCATGTATTCAGTATTTCCTTTCATTGTTTGATGATATAATGTGCTGCAATATGAGCAGACTTCATACATTTGGTGTAAACTCGGGATCATATTGATCTTTGTGAGTGGATTGTAATAAGAAAATCACCTTCATTTGGGTTCCCGGCAAGTTACAGTCAGCCTATACTTAGGGTTTAGCTTGATGTTTTGCAAGTTCTTTTATGAAGATCAATGTGAACAAGATGTTTTATTACAGCATTAGAAGAAATACATTATAGTCAATTATAAACAGTTTTAAGTTACAGTATACAATATTTGCATTTGCTCATTCATATTACCACTGTCATAGAGTTTTTCTTCTAGAGATATTTGAACTTTCTACTTATTTTTATAAAACATAGAGAGCTAGTGTTATCTAGAGGTAATCATACTGTGGAAGAGAGATTCATTGTAATATTTCTGTGAGTGCCATTGACCCTCCCTCACATCGCGGCATACTATTACAGTAGTAATTCCACCTTGAATGTATATTTGTGTTTATATTGTTTTTATTTTTCACATATACACACATGCATGTGGGTGTTTGTCTTGAGGTTATTACAACAATCATGGAACCTATCTAGAATTGTTAACATAGTATCGAGCTTGCCTAAGCTTCACCTTGTATAATGTGTAATTCAAGTAGTGTTGGGTAACTTTGAAAATTATAGAACATCGAAGTTCTCATATTGAGTTGAAATTTTACTGAAAGGTAGATATAAGATTGATAAACAAACTTGCGTTCTCGTCAAATGCTAAATCAATTTCAAACCAATATTTTTGATCACCTTGGAATTCATGCAAAAGTTAAGAGTGCTTGGTTGGATCTGAAATTTTACCAGAAAATAGACCTTGGTATGTATATCAAACTTTCCTTCTATGTCAAAGTAGGAATATATTGTTTGTGAAATGTCATATAACCAATCGTTAAACTTGTCAAATTGAAATGGTGCTTTCCTCTGTAGATACATGTTTACCTTGAGATCAACTACTTGTATAATGAAAAATGTTGTCTCTATGTATAAAAGCATCAAACCCAAAACCCTTTATATCTTTCCATTCATATGAAAAATTGAAATTAAGGAATTACACTACAACAAAATATATTTGCTAACAAAATACCAAAAACACAACATAATTAGAAACTAGAATCAAACAACAATTTGTTCAAACATAAAACTTACACATACAATGATTTATATGAATGTAATGTCCCCAATGGACATATAAATGCTTACAATGGATTTCCCCAAATTCTGACTTAGAATGCACCACAAAACTTTTATGAAATTGCAGATCTGGAATTAATTCCAGAAAATGCGACTTGCCTAGGATATAGAAATTATTCAAAACTGAATAAAAACAACACTTTTACTTATCAAAATGGAACAACTGATTTTAGAATGCAAATACATAAATAAAAATACCAATTTGAGACTCCAAAGATGGCTGATTTATTTATTGAAAATCTGCAAACCCTTGTCTTCAGACACAGCTGGAAATGTGATGTTTTGGAGCCAAAATCCACTCCAAAAATATTGATTTGGATGACTAAAAAACAGAAATTATAACAGCAACCCAGATCTGATTTTTGTCAACTCTCAACACCTCCAAACAGCCCTCAAAGTAGGTCGCTTCAGCTGGAAATAAAGAAGAACTCAAAGTCTTCAACCACTGCTGGAAAATACCCAAGAAGAAGAGTTTTCGTTCTTCTCCTCAATCTCAAGAGGGTTTTCGTCCTCAAGAGAGAATCTCTAAGGGTTTTTGTCCTTAAAAGATTTTTGATGCAAGCTCAAAGCTCAACATGCAAATTCAGTTTTATTAATTAGAATCGGATACCTCATCAAACAAGTTGACTTGCTTTTGTAGATGCATTTGACCAAATAGCCACCCTCAACTTCCAATCAGCTTTCACCTCCCTCATTTAATGTTTTTTCCACTTTATTTCATCCACCAAGGGGTCACATTTTCTATAGGAGAAATAAACATTATAAAGTGATTTTTCCTTTTCTAATTTGATTTATTTAGCCTATAATAAATTGAGATAAGTTATTTTTATAACATTTATTTTTATATGTGCTTTATAATGCTTTATAATGACTAAAGTTCCTCTTGTGTTCACCCCTTAACCATTGGGGAAACCAAAATGGCTAAGGGTCTATGACACTTTATTTTAGAAAGAGGACATTTCAATGAAAATGAGAATGTATGGAATTCCTTACCATGATCAAGCATAATTACACTATTATGATGAATGTGAAGGGTTTTTGATGATTTGTTACACTATTATGATGTATATGAAGGGTTTTTGATGATTTGAGAAATGCTCTGGTATGGTTTTTTATGACCCACAACCATTGATTATTATTTGGTTTAACTTTCTAAAACTATGTTTTTTGAAAGTTGCAAGATTGCCTTTGCATGTTTAGTATTTATTGTCCCCTTTTAGGAAACTTTGTCTTAGGGAAACCTATTTAGATGACCTTTCACAACCCGAGTCTAGTTGTTACAATTGTCATGGATTAAAAATTGTCTACAATGACACTTTTGGGGAAACTACCACAAAAGTTTGTGTTGAAGGTATTCCACGAGATATATACCCTCTCCTAATATTTTTTTATGTGTTCTTGAATTTGATGCTATATGTCATTAGTTTAAACACTTTTTCTTAAAAGTATATATTATCAAGAAAATTTTCTATGAAACTATGCTCAAAAGCGAGCTCAATCTTCTTGGACCTAGCACGAATAAGGTTGACGCAACTAAGAACACGACCAAAGGTTTCTTCTCGATGATTTGTCAACCTATGCCACAAATTCATTATTTTACAAAAGTAATCCACCTAGTATGTGTGGAGACCTTTTTTGTGCTCCCCTACGGAGACACAACTTTGTTGTCTCTGAACATACCCCCATAAGGTATCGATTTAATTAGAATTCCCTAGCCTTCACATGTCATGTTGGAACTTCCTAGGCCAAATTGCTTCCATGATAGGTCATGCTATTTGTAAATAACCTATGAAATTCTAATCGTCCAACCCTCATAATCATGTTTGTGTAGAGGTTGACCTCTCCCGTGACTTAAGGATTCAATTGACATATAAGCCAATAATTTTTGATACAAGTAAAGGTTATTATACATTAATCTACCTAACACTTTTTTTTTAACACGTCCTCTTCGAATATGAAAATCAAGGTTTGCCCTTGATAACTTGTCGTAATAAGGTTGTTTCAAAGCTAGTATCTAAGCTCCTTAGTCTAATGGAGACGATGATTGTGTTATCCAATTTCACCCCCGGGTTGGAATTGATAACATACATCGAGATTCCCAAGTCCCGAGCTAAAAAAGAACGAGCTCGAGAGAATGCGAGAAGTTGCGAAAATAAGCCTAGGCCGAAAAAAAATTTGAAAATCGGCTAAGTCCTCGTTACAAACAGTCGAGACATTTGGGGACGCTTGTAGTGCGGATCGGCCGGATCGGCCGAAACAAGAAACTTCAGCACAAGGAAAAGTGGGACATCCGGACAAAAAGACGCGGTGGACGCGAAAGAGCCGGTAGACCCGCGGACCAACCAGGAGATGACACGTGTCACAAGGAAAAAGGTCCAAAAAGTCAAAGGGGCGAGTTTTCGAGCACTGATCCAAACCAATGAAATAGTGCCACGTGTCCAAGTTTAAGGGGCCCACAAGAAAAGCCCGCGAAAAGGTGGAGAGAGGGAATTGCTCGGCGAACAGGCACACACGTGTCGTCCGGTGGCGAAGCGGGAAAATATTTCAAAATCCGTTTTTGCTGTTTTGTGCCTAAATCTTGAGACCTTCATATCTTTCGATCCGAGCTTTCGGATTTGCGTTCTTTATATCAACGGAAAGATGTTGAAATTCTCTACATGATTAAGGATCAATCTTGCATTTTTGGTGCTGTTTGGAGGAGAAAATTAAGAAAATGTCTTTGATGCATGGTGATGAGCGAAGTAATGCTTCAACTACCAACTTTAATACAAATGACGAGACAACTCGCCGCTCTGTTAGACGGCCCACCGTTTTGCCGAGGAGCCGCCGCTTCTACCATAATGAGATGATTTTAAATGTATCCGGAGGTGGTTGTGGTAGATTCGACTTTCCCCTCTTTTCCTCTCTCATTCGAATATATATTGTAAGGAGGAGCTTCTTTAGAAGGTCGGACATTCTTGTTTGCATCCTCCCTTCTTCTCTGCACTTGCAGAGAATTTGTGGAGCTTCTCAAACCTCCCATATGGATTGTAATGCCGCTTTTCACCTCTTGGCCACTTTGATGTATCTTGTATCGACTCTTGAGTAATATATATATGTTTGTGATTGATTCTCAACCCTCTCATGTATCCATTGCATTATTTTGATCTCTTATTGCGATCTGGTTACTGTGCGTAGTGTTTGTATTGCATCTATGTAGTGCGTGTTAGATTTGCAAAACGAGTGTCTAACATTCCTTGTGCATCACCTCTGTAGTTAGGTTTTATTCTATGCATTTTTTAACCCTGTCTCCTTGTGAGAGATAGATTAGGTTTTAGTAAACCCTCTGCATTTTTGTGTGCATCTCGAGCAGGAGGAATAGGAACTAGCCTTCTTTGGAGAATCCTTTCTCATCTTTACAAGTCCCACACTGGAGAAAGGATTCCATGTTGTGCAATCACACCTTGGATGCACGAACATCAACCTAGAAGCTGATCTGCATCCGGGGGTGCTTGTGAGTCTGCAACAACAGTTTTGTACGCCGTGGGACCTGAGGTCTCATTTTTATTGCAAAGCAAAGTTGATATGCATTTCTTCTGCAGTTTTCTTGCTTATAAGAGTCATTATTTGCATATTTGGTGACTCCAGGGAAGAATCAACTGGTTTCAGCAGTGCAGGCCAAAACTCATGAGAAGAATCACCACAAGGTCAAGAGTGGAGAAGAAGAGGTGCTATTTGAATACCTGCAGTTATCTCCGAGAAGAAGGCAAAGAGGAAGAAGGATTCAAAGGTCTCCATCTCCACCAAACAGAACTCTCTCAACTCCTCCACCTGACAGGCCTTTCTTTCAATATACAAGGGTTTTAAGACCAATCAGAATGGCTCAAGCCACAATCCCTATGTCAACTTCATAGGCAGCAGCCCACTTGCTCTCAATGCACAACATCCAGTTCTGTATTGCGGCCTTGAAGAACATTCCCTACTTCACTGGAGAAAATTAGATTACTCAAGGTGATCATGTTAAAGATATTGCTAACCTTTGTGCAATCCATGAAATCGATGAAATGCAAGTGGCTATCAAGTTCTGGCATCCTCATTCAAGGGTAAAGCATTCGCGATGGTTTAGGAGCCTTGGAGTGGTTCTACTATTACAAATGGAATCGTTGTGCATTAAGGCTTTTCATGAGCAATTTGGAGAGAAGGAGACAACTTGTCTCTCTTTGGAGCAACACAACCATCAAGAGGGCTCCCAATGAGCGGTGGCCTGACTTCAACTTGGATTTCAAAGGTCTTGGGATAGGATTCCCGGTGGCGGTCAAAGCAACGAATGAAGAGGTGCTTTTCTATATTACCTTAAAGCTTTGAATTCGATATTTCTATGTTAATTCGAGTCCATGGGAGGCACAACAATCCCTATGGCTTATAGCATTGCCATTAGGGCTGAAAACTGTCTTATTCAAGCCGGTAAACCTGGCTTCAGGCCTCCCATGCCCTTGTATCCAAACTTAGAAAACCCAAGCACTAGTCAAGCACCCACTTTGGCTCCTGTTCCCACCCCTAGAAATCGAGTTCAAATGAAGCTTCCACTTCATCTCCTAGTGCTTCAAATGAACTCCAGAGGTCATGAAACGATTCTGAAAACCTAGGCAATGAGTCAGGTTACTCTCAAGAGGCAAGTAAGCCCAAGGTTTCGAGACCTTCCTATCAACCCCAAGCTCGGCTAATAGGCAGCCATACCAACCACAAAGACCACCTAATCCAAATACAAATATGAATCAAAATCAAAGCCAAGTAAGGCCTCCGCCAATAGACCATTCCAGCCCTATAATCCAAATGCCATATCCGCCTCCAAGGCCTTAGTGCCAACACGAGAATAACATTGCCCAAAGAATATGATTGGTGCTTTCCATGCAACGAGCCTCATAACCAATCCATGTGCTTGATGGTGCTCTCAATCAAGCATTGATGGTGACAACTACCGGTGTGGAGGCGAGGGCACTCAAGAAACAAGCAACAACCGAAACATTCCAACAAAGAATCAGCCCCAAATGACACCACATTGGTGAATTGGCAAGCGTAAGATTTACGTGGCATGAATCGAAGCGATCTCTCAAGGTGTTGCAGCCAACACAAGGTCAAAAGGAGGAATCACGGGTGAAGAACCATTAGCCCACCAATCCACAACCTTCCACGGCTCCACAAATGATTGGCAAGCGAGTCGATTTAAATACACAAGGGCAGCCAAGAACAACCCCTAGGCCAACTCAAATGCCACCGTTGTTGCCCACGTCAAGGGTAAATGTGCAAACCAAGGGACAACAAAGGATACTTCATCCCGTTCGGTATCATTGAGCAGGATGAAGAAGACTAACGTCAATATATCAATGTGGAATCCCTATCTATCCCGTGGCCAAAGAGATCTGCTGCAAAGCTGCCATGAAGGGCTGGTCAACTTAATCGAGCGAGTTCGGATGCGAGACAAAGTGCTTCTGACAAATCTTGCCCACTGAAGGAAAACATGGAGGACAACAAGGTAAAATGTTGAAGCCCCCTCCTTTCTATGTTTCATTAATCATTGGGGATAAACTAGTACACAATTGCATGATTGATTCCGGGCAAGTAGCTCGGTGATGCCCAAGCAAATAAAGTGATCACCTGGGTCTCAATATGAAGTAATATCTAAAGGGGTAGTGCAATTGGATGGGACAGCAATAGCAACAGTTGGAGTGATTAAAAATTTGAGTCTTACCTTGCATGCATGTCCAAATGTTGTTGTCTTACAAGATATATCAATCATAGACCTTCCACCACTCTTTGCCCTTTGCTTATCAGGGACTTCACCCCAAGATTGGAGGGTATTTGTCTCTGATTGGTCCCACATCTTTATTTAGAACAAGGTATGGAACTAAGGCTACAATCGTGTCAACCCATTGCAAACTTCCATATTGAGCCTTGCACCCCAAGTCGATTAATGCGGTTGCTCGGCATTTGATCAAGAAGATCACCCTAGCACCGATGAGGTGACACCAAGGTTGGAAGTATCCCGACCTAACTCTTGATGAATGGGCAAACAAGATACATGATTTTGATTCCTATCAAGAAGTAGAAGAATCGAGCTAGGAGTCTATTGTATACACGAAGAAAATCAACTGTTCCTAGCATCACCAAGCCAAGCCATAATGATGACAACGAGGTATGACAATGTTTTTTTGACGGATCAAGGAGTAGGCGAGTGCGGGAGGTGGAGCCATGCTTGTTTCACCTCAAGGAATAAAGTACTATTCAGCTTTTAGATTTCAATTTGCATGCTCCAATAACACTGCTGAATATGAAGCTTTGGTGCAAGGGATGCATTGGGCAATCAAGAGAAAGATAAAGAATCTGCGAGTCTTTGGGGACGTGAATTGATTGTAAATCAAAGTCAAGGGGGACGGCATGCTGCCAAAAATGATCTACTTAGGTGCTACAAGAAAGGGTGTGGGACTTCATGGAAGATTTTGAAGGTTTCGGCATCGAATCCATTTCCAGGAAAGAGAATCAAGTTGCTGACAGGCTTGCAGCAGTAGGGGCAGCCTTTGACATTACGAAAAACATTCAACAAGACAAGGTACAACCAAACATCCACGTGATTGTGAGGCCTTCAGTGCCGGATAACAATGTCAGTTGGCAAGTGTTTGAGAATGACCAGCAAATCGTCAATTTCCTACAAGAAGAAGCTGAGTTCTCTGCCAGAATCAAGACAAGTTGCATCAGCAGTATGGTGACCAAGTGGTGCAGTTGAGAACTAACAAATTACCAAAAGGCCTCATAACCTTGGAGTCAATCTTCAACCCGAATGATCAGTTCCGGAAGGAGAAGGCAAACATTCAAGTAAAGGGTGAGGATTCAGAGCCTATTTTAGTGGAAGAAGGCAAAACATTGTAGATTGGCAAAGTAAGTACCTCACAAGAGAAATCTGATTTTGTTCAGCTTTGCCAAGAATTTCCAGATGTCTTCGCTTGGAGCTATGAAGACTTGAGAGGATTCAATCCAAATTTGGCACAACATACCATAGAATTGGATCCAGATGCTAAGCCCATCAGGCAGAAGCAGAGACCAGTCAACCCTCACATTGAGCCTCTGATGAAGAAAGAGCTAAATAAGCTAATAGAGGCAAGCATTATATTCCCGATCAAGCACTCAAGCTGGGTTGCTAACTTGGTTCCGGTCAGGAAGAAGAGCGGAGAAATCAGGTTGTGTGTGGACTTCCGCGACCTCAATAGGGCATCTCTCAAGGATCATTATCCACTCCCTTCCATGGAGCAAATATTGCAAGTAGTATCCGGTTCAGAGAGATTCTCTCTCCTAGATGGCTACTCAGGGTATAATCAGGTGATGGTGAAAGAAGATGACCAGTTCAAGATGGCTTTCACCACCAAATGGGGGACCTATGCCTACAAGAAGATGCCATTTGGGCTGTCCAACGCTGGTGCTACCTTTCAAAGGGCAATGGACATGGCATTCAAAGGCTTGATCAACAAGATAGTGCTGATATATCTAGATGATATCACTGTCTTCTCAAAGAATGCAGCAGACCATCTCTTTCACCTCAGGCAAGTGTTTCAGAGGTGTAGAAAGTTTGGAGTGTCTTTGAACCCCAAGAAGTGCATCTTTCTCGCACATGAAGGAAAGCTCCTCGGCCATATTGTCTCAAAAAGGGGACTGGCAATTGATCCAGAGAGGGTTGAAGCCATAAGAGCACTGCCATTGCCAAGTCACAAGAAGGCTCTTCAAAGTTTCTTGGGAAGGATTAATTTCGTCCGCAGGTTTATTCCAGATTTTGCAGCCCTTGTCAAGCCCATCACCAAAATGTTAAAGAAGAGCATGGCTTTTAAGTGGACAGCAGAAGGCAAGGAGAGCTTCGAAGCAATCAAAGAAGCTATCTCCCAGGCACCAACCCTCATCAACCCAGACTTCTCCAAGGATTTCATCCTCTATGCATTTGGAGGCAATGACACTATCTCTGCCATTCTGGTACAGCAGAACAAAGATAATGATGAGCAGCCGATTGCCTTTTTCAGCCAGAGCTTAGATGACTGCGAGGTGAGGTACTCTTTTATTGAAAAGCATGTACTTGCAAAGTGTCGAAGCTTGAAGAAATTCAAGCATTTAGTCTCAAGCAACAAGGTCCAGTTGCTGGTCTCACATCTTTGGAGTTAAGGACTTCCTCCTCAACAAGGATTTGAATGAGAAAAGGGCAGTTGGATCACCGTGTCATGGAGTATGACATTGATATCAAGATCACCAAGTTGGTAGAGGGAAAGGACTGTGTGTGAGCGATTGGTTTCGGGAAAGCAAAAGGAAGTATGCAACGAAGAAGAAGTCTGTTTTGATGTCGAGGACAACCATGAGCCAAGTGGCAATCAAGAAGAAAACAATGTTTCCCCCACTCCTTGCTTGGACCCAGGTATTATGCACTTCTAAGTATAGGCTGTGCCCTCCGAGAGATGAACAAGACCCAAAGGAGACACTTGATTGCGAGGTTGTCCCGTATGCCATTGTTGATGGAGTTTTGTTCAAGAAAGATGTGAATGGAGTCTTCTTTGAGATGCATTAGCACGAGATCAGATCAAAGGGTGTTGAAGAGTTTCATAGTGGACCAAACTGGTGGCCATTTTGCACCAAGAGTGACAGACTCTAAAAATCATGAAGGTCGGCTATTATTGGCCTAAAATTTTCAGTGATTGCTATGCATGGATCAAGAGGTGTAAGAATTGTGCATTCTTCACAGGAAAAGAAAGACTTGCTGCCCTTCCATTACATCCAATCTCAGTTGACCAGCCATTCATGCAATGGGGTTTGGACTTCATTGGAGTCATTAATCCCAATTCAAGCCAAGGGCACAAATGGATTTTGACGGCCACGGACTACTTCACCAAATGGACAGAAGCAGTAGCACTCAAAGAGGCGAATGAGTCTAACATCTTAGACTTCTATGAGGGATAACAACCAGATTTGGTGTACCCTTACAATAATATCGATAATGCATTGGCATTCATTGGATCCAAGGTGACCCGAAATTGGGGGCATCGAAGAATGGTATTTACCTAAGCACTTCATCGAACTATTACCCTTAGGGTAATGGCGAGGCCGAGTCAAACAAAACTTGTTGAAGATCATTAGGAGAACTCTTGATGAGAATCGAGAGGTCTTGGCACACCAAGCTGAAATCAGCCTTATGGGGTGATAGGATCACTCCCAAAAGATCCACATGCGAACTCTCCATTCAGGCTTGTCTATGGAAGACACGCAATCTTGCCCATGTCACTTGAGTTGCCAACATTGGAACTCATGAAGCAGCTGGAGTTACTTGAATTTGAGCCCATGGAGGTGAGGTATGCAGAGTTGATGGAGCTGCAAGAGATCAAAAATCAGGCATCCCAAGCAATGGAAAAGGATCAAGCTTTGATCAAGAAGACCTTCGATAGAAAGGCCAAAGATAGATCTTTTCAAGTTGGAGATCTAGTGTTGAAATGGGATGTGGACAGAGAAAAACCGGGAAGGAATTCAAAATTTGATGCCATTTGGAGTGGCCCATACATGGTCATAAAGTGCAAGAGCAACAATGCTTTCCAATTGGCCTCATTGGACGGTGAAGAACTATAGATTCCAGTAAATGGAATCTATCTCAAACATTGCTACTAAAAATAAAAGGTTCACCCTTGTAAATATTAGTCTAGATTTCATGCCTCTAAGTACATATGCACATTGTCTTGTTGTAGTTAGGTTTCAGTTTCCCTAAGTGCTTTGGCGCAGGTTTTGTTGCTCCTGGATTGAGTTTTTTACGGTTCAGCGTGCTCTCGTAGAAGGAGTTGCAGTATTAGGCTCATTTCAGGTCATTTCTTATGACTCCATGCCCAATGGATCGCAAAAAAGGGCAACTGGTCTTTTCATCTAGCAGGCAGATGACCCCGCTGAGTCGCTAAATTGTTATCCAATTTCACCCCCCCAGGGTTGAATTGATAACATACATCAAGATTCCCAAGTCCCGAGGAGCTAAAAAAGAAGCGAGCTCGAGAGAATGCGAGAAGTTGCGAAAGAAAATAAGCTCGGGCCAGAAAAAATTTGAAAATCGGCTAAGTCCTTGTTACTAGAAGCAGTCGAGACATTTGGGACGCAAAGGCGCGGATCGGCCGGATCGGGCGAACCGGAAGAATTTGCCCTCGCTGAAGCAACCGGACATTAGGGACAAATGGGCCTTGCGAACCGGCCATTTCGGCGAAATAAAAACTTCAAAGACTGAGGAAAAGTGAGACATCCGAGACAAAAGATGCAGTGGGCGCGAAAGAGCCTAAGGTAGACCGCGGACCAACCAGGAGATGACACGTGTCACAAGGAAAAAGGTCCAAAAAGTCAAAGGGGCGAGTTTTCGAGCACTGATCCAAACCAATGAAATAGTGCCACGTGTCCAAGTTTAAGGGGCCCACAAGAAAAGCCCGCGAAAAGGTGGAGAGAGGGAATTGCTCAGCGAACAGAGCTCCCGCCACGTGTCGTCCAGGTGGCGAAGCGCGGGAAAATATTTCAAAATCCGTTTTTGCTGTTTGTGCCCTAAATCTTCAGACCTTCATATCTTTCGATCCAGAGCTCGGATTTGCACGTTCTTTATATCAACGGAAAGATGTTGAAATTCTCTACATGATTCTGGGATCAATCTTGCATTTTGGTGCTGTTTGGAGGGAGAAAATTAAGAAAATGTCTTTGATGCATGGTGATAGACAGAAGTAATGCTTCAACTACCAACTTTAATACAATGAGACAACTGCCGCTCTGTTAGGCATTGCCCACCGTTTTGCCAGGAGCCGCCGCTTCTACCATAATGAGATGATTTTAAATGTATCCAGAGGTGGTTGTGGTAGATTCGACTTTCCCCTCTCTTTCCTCTCTCATTCTGAATATATATTGTAAGGAGGAGCTTCTTTAGAAGGTCGGACATTCTTGTTTTGCATCCTCCCTTCTTCTCCTTGCAGAGAGAATTTGTGGAGCTTCTCAAACCTCCCATATGGATTGTAATGCCGGTTTTCACCTCTTGCCAACCTTGCATATGTACTTGTATCGACTCTTGAGTAATATATATATGTTTGTGATTGATTCTCAACCCTCTCATGTATCCATTGTGTTTTATTTTGATCTCTTATTGCGATACAGGTTACACAATGCGTAGTGTTTGTATTGCATCTATGTGGTCATGTTAGATTTGCAAAACGAGTGTCTAACATTCCTTGGTGCATCACCTCTCGTAGTTAGGTTTTATTCTATGCATTTTTAACCCTGTCTCCTTGACAAGATAGATTAGGTTTTAGTAAACCCTCTGCATTTTTGTGTGCATCGAGAACAGAGAGGAATAGGAACTAGCCTTCTTTGGAGAATCCTTTCTCATCTTTACAAGTCCCACACTTGGAGAAAGGATTCCATGTTGTGCAATCACACCTTGGATGCTGAACATCAACCTAGAAGCGATCTCGCATCCGGGGGTGCTTGTGAGTGCTGCAACGATAGATGTACCACTAAAAGTGGTCTTAAAAATAACTATAAAAAATCTTAGCCAACAACCTAGCTATTGTTGCCTCCACTTCTAAATATCCCAATGGTAGTTGTATCACTCATGTGAGAAAAAATCGGGTTCCAATAGATGTAGCCAAAGATGTAAAAAAAAAGGTTTCTTATGACCTTGACCACTACTACTTTCTCAATACGTCAAGTTGTTATTCAAGAAGACTTAGGCTTCCTAATTGACCCTTGAAGATATTTCTCCTTGCATTAAAAATATTGGCCACCTAGCCATGATATGGATAAATGATGATAGAGAAGCATGGATGTACATTTGAAATAAATCTAGATGACCCCAATTGCTTATGTCATTGTGATTTTTTGTTCGAATACATATGTGATTTAATTTAAATTGGATTTAATCTAAATTCAAAGTAACTACTGTAATATATAATGTACCAATGATAAAATACAATAATGACACAAGCAAATGAGCATACAAAGTATGTAACCTAAGAAAGGAGAGATAGGGAGACTTAGCTAATTTCTGAATGGATAGGAAGTGATATGGGCGAGTGCGAATGTTGAATAGAAGCATGCAAAACGGGGTCATTCGGGTCACCTGCAACTTATGGAATCTACGAACATGGGGGCCCACTGAAGGGAAGAGGCGCCTAAGCATTGGAGACCAAAACTAGCGCTGGTGATTGTGCATATGATAAGAATCTGGATCTTCTTTTGCAGATGTTCTCTGTTGATCACCTGACAGTCGCACCTAGATTGCCAATGATATAGGTAACCTGCAAAATAGAAGTTCACTTGCACAAGCACATTAACCATATCAAACCTAAAAAGGAAAACGCAGAATGGGGAGTCAGAATGACCCCGACGATCACCCGAAGAGTAAACTTACGACTAGGTGTTGCATTACACCCATACTCCATGTAGTTCTTGTGTGTGTGTGTGTGTGTGTGTGTGTGTGTGTGTGTGTGTGTGTGTGTGTGTGTGTGTGTGTGATGGTGTCTCAAGATGCCCTTGTACAAGTTGCAAAAATGATAGCGGGCTATAGCTAGAATGTAGCCATGTAGTAGAATGTGTGGATGGAATAAATTGAATTTTCCCCTCCTATGCAATGTATGCAAATGTGATGCATCCCTTGTCCTTGAATGGAATTCTAGATGAATGCTTTTAGAGTACTCTCGTGCCTTTGGAATGTAAGCATATGTGATATTAGTAATGCTTAGTACTTGGTCCCTTATTTTGAAAAAATATGTATTTATATGATTCCTTTGTTTAAATTTTGTAATTGAAAACTAAAAGGCCGACCCAAGATAATAAAATGCAACTAAGAAGCAAAAGGGGCCCAAAAGGGGTAGGAAAAAGAGAAAGAGGTACATGAGCGCCTAGAAGGACAAGAGCGCTGATCTACTATTTGAAATGGGCGCTAGTGTCGAAGCCATTAGAAGATAAAATAGTCGAATTGTGGTAAGAGTAACAAATGTATAAAGCTAGTAAGAGTACATAAAGCAAAAAAAAAGGATAAGGAGAGTTGTCAACTACTAGTTTTATTTCTTAGGAACCATGTAAATATTAACATGCTTCTAGGACCTAGAAATGTACCCAAGTGCATGATTTTGTATCTACATTTCCTCCACTTTATGTTGTTGAGTGAATACTTGATAACTTAAATTAGTTAGAAGATGCATACATTGTAATCCTATAGAGAGTGTAGGCGATAACGTGCGAGTGGACAAGTGAAGCGTGGAGTGATTGCAACATGAAGTGTGGAGACTAAGAAAGGGAAGTGGACCCTAGGGGTGAAGCATATGTGTTGTACCATGTTGTTGTAGCTTGTGAGAGCTACTTTTTGTAAGGACGTGCACGCAAAGAAGAGTAAGAAAGTACTCAACTTTCTGTATAGGATAGATCAAAGAAACTTGTTTATAAGTATGTAAAATGTGTAAAAAGGAAAGTGTGCACCTGATATGTGGAAGAGTAAGAGATAAAAAAGTGGCATATTGTTTGAAGTTGCTAATTTAGAATACTGAAGGTGAGGTTTTGGGTGATCTCATGCTAAGAGTGAGTTTTTCGGGCGATCTCATGCCAAGTGCGATTTTTTTAGGCGATCTCACACCAAACACAAGTTTTTTGGGTGATCTCATGCCAAGAACAAGTGTAGGGGAGAGAGGTCTAGTTTTAATCTCCTTCCATGACTTTGTTTCCCAATAAGAACCACTATAAATAATACATCCTGATTTGTTCCTTTTGTCCTTGATTAATTCCTGATTGTAATTAATTATAGGAGATACTAGTGCATTATGTAACTAGAAGTCTGTTACATGTAATCTTAGAATTGCTCTGTGAACTGTTATAGACTGTGATGTATTGATAAATTGATTGTATCTTCCCCCAAGACATTAGTGCAGGGAGGAAACAAGCGCCCGAGGATTCTTATGTCGATTACAGGTGATGGTGTTTTCTCTGTGATTCTAACCCATGTATGATTGAGCTAGTTTTGTGAATTGTAACCTTGTGTTTTTTCGTGTTGTGCTGATCTAAAATGTAGCTCTGAGCTGTTGTAGGGGTGATTTATTCACCGAATGTGTATCCCCCCTCATTTGGGGTGCATGCAACGATATAAGGAGAATGCGACCCAAAGGAGAGGATATGATAATGATTTGAAGTGGATACCTATAGGGGGTAGGGGATGTACATGGTAGACAACCGGACACATGAAAACAAGAGAGGCTAGTAACATGTATTAGTAGTAAAAATTAGATAGCATGCAAATGATGACAATGTAATCAAACAAGTAAGAAGACAAGATAAACCAAGAAAATTAGGTTTTAAACATGGGACATCGCTCACAATGTCACAAGACAATCAGGGCCAAAGCAACCAAAATCATACAATGATCACACAAGACATAGTAAATAACCTGCAAACAATAAAAACAATGGAAAGCAAGTAGCTACATATAACCATGGTTGTATATATCCTACAAGGAAAATACTACACATGAAGCACCCTGTTAGCGTGTTAGAAAGATAAATAGTATGTCAAGAACGTGTATATAGTAGAAAAAAATTAAAGTAGCTATAATGAGATGTAACAATAGAACTTGTGTAGTATGTGATAGTAGAGAAAGTAGATGCCCCCAAAAGCCTTAGTGGGATTGGTAAAAGGTACAATTCCAAACATCATTGTAGCGTGGAAGGACTGTAAAGAGATCTGCATTCACCTCAAAAGACTAAGTGAACGTGCATGTGTATATATAGAAAGATAATAACATACTAAGAATCCATCTAGCATGGAAAAAAAGTGTAACATGTAAGTAGAATAAGCTAGCAAGAGTAAATGCAACCAATATATGCAAATGCAATGTATGAGTGTGATGGAATGGTATGCAAAGTGTGAAGATGATAGGGAAGCATGCCGATATGCATGAAATAAGTTTCATTTATAAAAGATCTCTCAACAGTCAAGAATGAACCGAGAAAACAAGATTGTGTCATTAGAAAATGAGTGCATAGAATAAGCTACTAGAAAGATGTGTCATGAAGCAAAGAGCGTGAAATATGAATGATGTGAGGTTCATTTCATAATTAGACCCTCAGTGGCAGTATGAACCATGGAACTAAAGTGCGTCATAGGGTAGTGACGATATAATGTGTGTATCAAGGGGCATGAGAGTGTGTAAAATTATGAATGATGAGGCACGGGGCAAAAATATTGGTAGTATACATTAGAGAAAATCGATAATGATGAGAGGGGGAAAAATCGTGATGCTTCACAAGTGTGTGAGTGAGAGAAGGATATTCGACGATAGTGAAGGGCGAGGGCCCTCCACTCGATATCCGAGGAGACAAAGGCATGTGACGATGCTCTAAGATCGGTGGTGTGGGAGAGTAAGTATGTGCACATGAAGGAGACCTATGTGGCCAAGAAGGAGGTGAACACCTATGTGAAGGGCTGCCCGATTAGGGGACTTAGGCCGGCGATGTGGATAAGAGACCGAGGAGGATGACAAAGTCGTGATTTAGGTCCTGTGTGAATAGGAGAGCTAGGTGCCGAAGGAGATTTATATTTGAGAGGAATTGGAAGCCTAGATTCTACGACTGGTATGTCAGAAAAAGTGGTTCATGAAAATGGTGTGCATGTTGGAATGCCTTTGATAGTAACTAGTTGCTTGTTGTAAATGAATTTGAGGCACTAATGGTTCATGGACGAGATGGCTTGGGCAACACAAAGCCAAGAGATATGTAAGAGCATGTCACATCCTTTGATTGATGATACAATGACGAATGGGACAAGCATAATAAGAGGCCCAAATGTGATGAGAAGGCTGACATAACAAAAATATTTAGGGACTGGAAATTTGACATTATACAATGGATAATTAATAGCTAGGAGGAGTGCAAAAGAACATACGTAGGTAGGAGCCGATGGATAGATCATAGTATTATTGATAGTGTATGAACTAATAGAAACATTAATATGCAAGGAATCAAAAGTAAATGTAGCATGATAATCATGGCGATGCATAAAAAAAAAACAAGGAAATCAAGAGGCCACAGATGAAGGAAGAGGAACAATATGATATGTATGATTGATTGAAAGAATTTGAAGCTTGTGTGTCATGTTTGGGCAAAGGGTCATTAAATATTTTAGATTTTTGTTATCATTGATTGGCTTAGAAGTAGATGGCTCAGGGAGCTCGAGTGCATTGCTATCAATGAGATCTTGAATGATATGATTGAAACAACGATCAATAGAGTGCACAATGCATTAGTGATAATCACATCGTGTATTTTTGTCATAATTACGAGAATGGAGGCGAGAGGGGTTGAGATTGAGTGGAGGTGTAAGAGTGATAAGATTACTTTCAATAAGTTGTGGAAATAGAAACTAAGGTGCATATGGAAACTTGGTAAAAGTATGTTTTGGAGGTTGTATTTGAAGTTTTTCAGGTGGAGAGATGACATTAACAGTTTCCTTTGCTTTGGTGGTCTTAGGATATGGATTGAAAGTAGATTTATCTTGAAAACGATTAGAAGATGATGATGAAGCATGATCATGATATTTCAATTTTCCCATAGATAATAGTTTACCTTCGCACATTTTAAGTGTATGACATAATTGATCGAAAGATGGAGAAGTCTCAAATATGAAACTCTCTTGTAGTGGAGGTAAGAGACTTTGAACAAAGAGATCTTACAATTCCGAATCAGTGAGTACATTGGTCATCTTAGCTAGGTTATTCTTATATCATAAAACATAGTCAACTAGATGCTCGTTAGATCCTTGTTTAATTTGAGCGAGTTGTGCATAAGAGATCTTATTGCCGATATGGATAGAAAAGTGAGAAAGGAAAACATCGTGTAAATGTGTAAAAGAAGTTACTGAGTGAACAAGTAGATCATAGAACCAAATGTAGTGCAAGAGAGTAGTTAATGTAAATGCAAGCTAGAAACCAAAATAATTTGATTCCTAATCTAACACTCTAAAACACTACTTCAGATTGAGCTAGATGGAAGGGAGAGAGAATGAATACCTTCACTTACCAAATGAAGAGCTCCCTTGATGATTTGGATGTGCTCAAGATGGTTGATTGGATGTGCTTGCTTGCTTGTGTGAAGTCACTTGAGCAACACCCCCTTGATCACTTTATGTTTCTTGATGAAGATGATGATGGATTGATTGTAGATGAATGATGGATTTATTGATTGTGGATGATTGATGAAACACAATGGCAAAGATTTGTTGTGGTTTGTCTAACTTATCTCTCATGGAGGATGAGAGATCAATTTATAGTTTGTGGGAGAGGAAATGGAGGGTGAAGATCCATCCAAGTAGGATGAGGATCAATTGTTAGAAATTAAGCAGAGAATTGGAGGATTATAGAATGGAGAATTCTAGAATTTAAATTCAAAATCCATGGAGGGAATAATCTTCCATTGAATTTAAAATTCAATGGAAGGATATGTTTAGAGATGCTTCTAGAAATAAAAGCCTCTAGATTTAGAGGCGAGAGAATGTGATTAATTTTAATATTAGATAATATAATTACGGGTGTGATTACGGTGAATGTAGAGTAGGTAGGTGGGTGGGTGTAGGTATATTAAATTACTAGAAAATGTTAATAAGGATTAAGATATGATAATAGGATATAATAATGAATTGAAGGGATTAATGATAAAATGGGATATTAGATAAATGATTAAATGTGATAAAGGGGATTAATAATAATTAAGCTTGCAATTAATTATTATAGAGATTTAAATAGTGATGATTTTATTTGTGGGACAAATTAATCATAATTAATCATGTCGACATTTTAGATGTCTACATTTTCCCCTCTTTGAAGGGTTATTGTGGAGCAATGACCATTCAAATAAAAATAAGATAAGATGTTAGGATGGTGATATGATGCCCCCTCGAGGGGTTAGGTGAGGAGGAGCAGAAGTAGGTAACCACTCAAAAAGGAGAGACCCAGTTAGTAGATGAGATAGGATAAGAGGATGAGAAGATTGAGGATTATAAGAGAGGAGAGAGGATTATAGGATTAAAATATTTAGTGAAGGGGTTGGATTAGAGGATGCCCCAATCAAGGGGTTGAGAATAAGGATATTGGATTTGAGTATGAGAGGATAGAAGGAGTGTTGATGTTGATTAGGATATTGATGAGGATGCGGGAGTAGAGGAGTAAAGAGATAGGAGAGAAAAGGAGTAGGAGACTAAAAGATTAGAAGATATTATATTTTGGATTAGAAGATTCCCAGTCAGGGTTATGTTTTGAGGATTTTGGAGTATAAGATGTCGTATTTGAGGATTGATTGAATAGGAAGATAGGGTATTGGTTTATATGATGTTGGATTTGTTTGAGAGGATAAGGATTGGTTTTGGGATCGATTTAGATGATAGGACATTGATGAGGAGGATTGGGATGATGATTGATGAAGAATTTTCAATTTTGATTGGTAATAGGATGTTAGAAGATTCCCGACCAAGGGGTAAGGATTTGGAATGTTGGATGCGAGATGATAAGATTTGGATGTGGGCATGATTGATTGGTAAATGATGGATTGAATAGGAGTGTAAGTTAGATAGTTAGTTAGATGATGATGAGGATTAGGTGTGGATGATGATAAGGATAAAATATGATGATAGAAGGGGGTGTGCTTTCTGATCAAGTGCCCAATGTTATCATCATTGACAATGTTATGAATGTGGCATAAAGAAAGATGCATCAAGGTATAAATATTGTGATGATTGAATTGCCAAATGCCATGTGTCCTCGTATCATTAGATAGATTAATTCAAAAATATGGTCCTCATATCATTTGACCATGCTAAATAAAAAGAAACAAAATGGGCCTCCTATTATCGGCCAAAATGAAAATACAATCAAGAAAACAAACACACACATTGCATTTTTAAATTTTGTGATCATTTTGAGGATTTTTGAATGTTTTGATTTTTAGATTTTGGTTTTTGGATGTTTAAATATTTTATATTTAGAATGGGGGATGGTTGAGGATAGGTAAGATGAAAGGATTCGGGATGGGATAGCTCATGGGGGATGGGAAGGGATGTAAGGTGGGATGTGACTTTATCCTATAAGTCCCAAAGCGTGTTTGGGTAGGATGAAAGGGAAGGATTGAGGGAAATTGGATAGGATGGGGATTGGTTGATAGGTTAGGATTAGATGGGATGTGGGATGGGAGATAGATAGGATGAGGGATGTGGTATAGGATAAGATGGAGGATATGGAAGATGATAAGATATGCCCCCATTATAAAGGGGATGGATTAAGGGATGTGGTACGCCCCAAGTGTAAAGAAGGGTGGCTGTGTGGATGGATGGATGGGTTCGATTTTCCCAAGATGTAGGGTAGGATGGTAAGTGAGGGTATATAAAATGGATGATGCCCTAGCGGATGGTAGTAAGGATGCCTCTAGTCATGATGATGATAGTTGAAAAGGGACATGAGGAGGAATAGATGAAAAGAAAAGGATCATCATCTGTGCTACACTGGATGCTCGATCAAAGGAAAAAGGATGTGGATGTGATGGATGGAAGGAAAATAACATTAGAGATGAAAAAAATATAAGCCTAATGAAACATGTTATAAGACAAGAGTTGGACTAAAACAAAAGTGTGACCAAGGTCTAAACAATACCTAGCAACATGTGAGCCCTATGTCTTTGCAAGATCAAAGTGTGTGTGATTGTGATGGTTAATTATTGCTTGCATTGAAGGCTTAATGGGTAGTTTATGAAGACAAAATAATCAATGTACGAGGAATGATTAAGTCAAATAGATGGATAGAGGGTGAACGGAAGGCTAAGTTGTGCATGGCTCCTCTTTCATCTAGGTGTTCATAGCCCTGGTTGAGATACATCGATTCTTGTAACAAAATTTCTCTCTTGCCAACCAAGTGTCCATATACAGTAGAGATGTTGGGAAAACCCATTGAGAGAGCCTTGAGGTGGATTTAATATGATATATATATTTGATATTTGGATTTTTTTGCATAAAGAGGTTCCACTCTCTTGAGAACTCTCAAGGGGTTAAAAATCACTAGTGGATTTGATGGGGGATGAAAATGAGTGTGGAGATGACACTAGCTAGAGTGTCAATAGACACGCCTAAGGGTATTCACTACAAGTTTATTAAGTGTGTTAGAGTGTGTAGATCTCTAAGAGGATGATTGTGCTTGAATGTTGAAGGTAATGATGGACCAAGGTCACACGGTTGTAGTAGGTACTATTATCTTAAAACATATGCAAGAAAGCTGATCAAGTGTTCAAATGAATGGATTGGAAGAGGATATTAATGGATGTTTAAATTCAAAGGGATGTCGATGTTAGATGGAAGGAGGATAGGTGGGAAGGAAAGAACATCCGTGCCCAGGAGATGCGTTATGTGTTCAATCCATTTTTAGGTGTTTGGTATTTGTAGGGGAATTAAAGGATTTGTGATTGGGTTGAGTGATTGGGATGGTAGGATCAACAAGAGGAATGGTAGAAATGGATTGTGATAGAGGAGTGGGAGGGACATTGTTAGTGTTAGGTTGATACCTTAAGCCTAAACGACTTGGATTTTGATGAAGGGAGATGGGTTCATAAATGACTTATTCATGGATTCCCAAGCCGTTTCCTTGATGTTTCATATTAGAAATATATTTTTGGCTATAGTATATGGAGTGGATGGGAATATGATTCCATGTGGTCATCATGAGACTGGGGAGTTGTAGTTTTTTCATCCGTTAAGAGGTCGTACTTAACAAAGGATGGGAGGTGAGATTTGTTTTGGTTTTTGGTCGGTGGGGGATGTTTGGATGTACGATGAGATTTAGATGGTTAATGATGTGTGGATGATGAGTGGGATTTAGATGGTGGATGATGGTTAGGGAGAGGATTGGAATGAAAGGTGGTGGATAAAGAGGTACAAGGATAATAAGCCCTTGGTTAATGAGGTTTTGGACATAAGACCTAAATTACATGCAACGATTGGTCAAATCTCAATGGGTGTGATGGAAATCACAATAATGTTGTTCCCAATACCAAGATGGTTTGGGAAGGATTTTATCATGGGATTTAATTGGGAGATGGATGATCATGTTGAAGGTTTTTAGATGATGGAAGATGGTGGTCAAGGATTATCCTAAAGGAGTGAAGTGGTTTGGGTTAAATGGTTTTGGGGAGTAATAAGTAAAGGTGCAAGATTGGGTAGATTATGAGATGTTTTCGTTGATTTGGATTTATGAGTTGGATTAGATTGTTGTGGCTTAGAGGATGAAGGGGATGGATTAGGCCTAAGGGCCAAAGTGGATGGTTTGGGCTAGGAGGCCGAAGTAGATTTGGTTGATTTTGGATTGGTTGGAGTATTTGGTTTTGGATTAAGATTAGATTGTTTGGGATTAGATGTAGATGAATGGGATGGGATAGATTTAGATGAAGGGGATGGGTGTGAGATGAGGGTCACATTAGATTTTTTTGATTTAGGGGATGAAGTAGATGAAGGTGGCGTAGGAGCCTCATTATATTAGGTAGGATATGGGGTGTGGAGAGGATTGGGATTTTATTTTTTAGGTTCGAGGAGTCCGTGCCTTAGGTGTCATGTGAGATGTTTTAGGAGTGGGGGATGGTGGAGATGAAGTAGGATTAGAGAATAGGATAGCGCTTAGGTTTAGGTGATAAAGGGCTTAAAATAGGATTATGTGTGGATGAAGAGGATGAGGGTTGCATAGGAGCCACATGAGATGGTTTAGGATTGGAGATAGAAGGGGATGAGAGTGACTTAGGAGTCATAGTGGATGATATATTTTTGGGGATTGGACTTAGGTATTGAATTTGATGGTGGATGAGGGGATGTGGGTGTAGACACCAAAATGCAGTAACTCCCCATTGTCATAATTCATTCCGTCTACACTCACAACTTATCATATTAATATCTATTTAAAATACTATTTAAACATAATTCGTAAGTTCATCATTCCCTTTATCTACCATAAACCATTTTATAATATATATTTTATATATTATTAAATTTAACACTAAATAATATATATTTACTATTATATATGTACCTTTAATTTTATATATTCTATCATTATTGTAAATATCGTAACAATATCCTACACATTATCCTAAACTATTCGTTAATATATCTCTAATCAAACTAACTAAAATATAACGTAAACAACCTAGCCAAAATAGACTACAATCCTAACAAATACGACACCTCATCTCATTCGAAAAATGAATTCATGATCTTATCTTTCGAACATACAACAAATACTTTTAAGTTAGGAAATTGTTGCAACTATTATCTAAATAAAATTAAACAAGCCAAAAACACCGGTGATTAAGTGAAATGCTAGTGATTATATAAGCTTGTTTCCTAGCCTCATTTCGGGAGGAACTTTTTTGCATTATCGAGTTTATTCTCTATTGTATTTCCATATCTTTGATTGCGAACACTTGTCAGAATTCTTTGGATCTAGTGTCAAACAACATAAGATATATATCATTTTTCTTTAGTTAGAAGATTTTCTTATAGACTATCCAAAAGCTCTAATATTTTAGCTACGTACTCTCCTTCATTCATCCAATTATTCAAGAAATTGTTTGCACAAGATCTCTATGTCACGACACATCCTTTACCTGTGCATCACATAGTCAAAAAAATTTCGGTTAGGAGCTGATTATTATTCATCAATCTGCAAGTTCGTGCACATTCAATCTCCATCCAAAATCAAGATAATATTATTCATTTGCATCATTTATCCATTTATTTGAAACGTCCATAGTTGTCAAATACCTTCACTTTTCATTATAAATAAACTAGAACTGATTAGTTGATCCTAAAATCCAATCAAACCGTCAAGAACATATTATATTCTATGTTGTTTCATCTTGCCCAGAATCACCAGCATTTTAGTGAAACGCTGCGTTTCCTATCATTCTTGGAATTTGCAACATTTATTAGATTATCACCTACCTATCATATCTATTTCTCTATTTCTAATAACATATGATCAAGGATGGTGTAGTCACTATTTACCTCTTACTTCTTTTCAAATCCCAAGCGCATCGACACATCATCCAGACTGTGCAGAAGCTCACTCGAGGTGCACGCAGCATCGAGCCCATATTTTATGTGAGTTTTGTGAGAATGCTCTCCCTTAATAAGGGGACCATTGCACATATAGAAAATGAACACACCCATTCTTGAAATCAAGATTAAGAACTAAATCCTAGTCTAATACACGAACATGGAATAACATGATCATACTACAATAAGAACAAAACTAAATCACATTTAACATTAAGATCACCAATATTACACCCATGAAAACAAATGAAAATGCACAGGTCAAGATTCATCCCATAGATGTTTAAAACCATGTCATTATATTCATTTATCAAGTTACATTAGCCAATAGTACATCAAAAGAGTTCCATCCATGGAGATATGACATTAGCAACATTTTAACATGCCCTCTATCAATACTTCATCACAAAGATTTCAATTACACGTTACATTTTCACTATCTCTCTCTTTATTACTCGTACTCTCTATTCCACACACACACACACACACACACACACACACACACACCTCTCTAATGTCATCCAAGACCATCCATAACGAGGAACTCCAAGGAATCTCTTTTAACCACCCATCATTACAAGAGAAGGCATGGCATAATCTTCCATGATTTCCCTAACACCACCCAAGAATATGCCAAATGTCATCATGCGTTTCCTCAATCGAGTGTCCCTTAGCATGCAAGTGCCAGCTAATCCATAACAAAATCGACTCCTTATCCTTTCATGATAACTGTATTGATGCCCTAAAATATCCTTTTCTTGAGTTGTAAGTCTTCATAGTTTATCCATAACTGTATTTGGTCACTTTTCCATCCATTTCCAAAACACGTACATGTATCCGTTGTCCAAAATTGACTAAGTCATGAATTCATCTTGCCTAGGCACGAGCCCTCGCACACCTTCAAAAGCTACTTCCATGTGTGACTTTGCACCTGCTTCCGCATGCCAAAAAATTTTACGCCTTAGGTACTTAGTTAATTTAGGGTCCAACATCACCCCACACTAATCTAATTTCTACCCCGACAATCCTTTGCGCTTCCCAAACCAAAAACTTAACGACCACAAATATGTTAAGGAAAAAATGTTGCTTCCTCAAAGAAAAAATAATAGTGGAATTGAAATAATTTGAATAAAGAATGGAAGAATGGGAGAATATGCTGCGTGGTCAACCCACTATGCGACCAATTAGAGGAGTTCAAGGAACTCCGCGTCTATTTCATCCTTCAACTTCTCCCAAGCCTTTAATTTTACTAGATATTTTCCTGGTGCTTCTCCTACGATATTGGGCACTTGGTCTGGGGTGACTTCCTCCACCTTCCCCTTGAGTGCATCGATGGCTACTACCAATTCCTCACAGATACCTTCGAACTCGTCCATCCGCTCAGTGATGGAATCCCAGAGTTCGCTAATCCTAAAATCTAGCTTCTCACACTTTGTTTTATCTTATCTTTCTAATTTGTGGTGTTAACAACCAACTGCGTGCATTCAACCTTATTGGTGGGGATCATATCCTTTAAAAAATTGAGGGCAACCTCCTCTTCTATCACCTGCGCATCAATGATGGGCTTGTATTTTCTGTAATTGTTGAAACCCCTATCTGCCAATATGTTCACCTCCTTGAGTTGAGTGAACAAGTCCTCTAACTCAGTGATCCAGGATTCAATGATGACTTTGTTTTCTTCTTTCTCCTTGGAAAGCTCTGCAACCTGGGCCCCAGAGCCATCTTTGACATTCTCTAGTATCATCCCCACAAGGTCTTCAAGATACTCCATCTCCTCTCCATAATCTGTCTTGGCTTGGCTCACCAACGTCGGACATTGTCCCAAAATGCTCTTGATGAGGTGCCAACTTAGTCATAAGCCTCCTTAGTTCATGCTTGTCACCCTTCGAGTCCTTGGCACAATATTTCTACTTCCTTTTCTTTTCCTTATTTTCCATGACTAACGTCCGAACAGTGGCTCCTGCATCCAAGCTACACCGAATCACCTCTGAGGACATCTTCTGGAGTGCATTGCATGATTGTTCATCTGTTAGGTGGATAGGATCCACCACCTTATACATCTCTCCTCCCTTCTTCTTCAAGTGAATGGTATTGATCATGTGATCATTGACCTCAAATTCAGGCTCTTCGGAGTGGCAATGCATGTTCTAGCTTAACATTTTTCTGGTCCTAGGCACGCCCCCTTCTTGATCCATCAGATCCCAACCATGTAGTTTTCCGGTGGGAGGGTGGCTTGGAACCTTACGCACAACCTTTGTGGGGTCATCCATGAATTCCATATGTGGGGACATGGGGGTCCACTTAATCCTTGTTTCCTTGTGCTTTGTCCTCTGCTTCTTTGATCCCGAGGTGAAACCTTTATCCTCCTTTATAGTGAAGGAGTCCCCCTTATCTCCTCCTCCTGGGCTGGCAGTGGTGTATGTTGAAACTACATAAAAGTGGGAAGTGGAATAAAAACAATATGATTATAACAACTATGCTTATTACGTTAATGATGAGAGGAAACCATGCATATAAATTTGCACACATTCATACATCTTGGAAAGTAGAAACTCTATTCCTCGATTGACATTTACACAAGTTGTACAAAGAAAGTGAAAATAAGAAAACACGTGGAAGAAATGTAGCGTTAATTCATGTATATGGATGACACAAATTCCAACAACATATTACAATCCACTATTGCTACAAAGTACATAATTTTCAGAAATGCAATTTTCAAAATCAATTTTCAGGATCCATTGGAATGGAGAAGCCATTCCAATTTATATCAATATGGATTGACCCCTCATCTCCCTCATATGACTCTTCATATTCCTATTCCACTTGTGACCTTTCATTTTCCTCTAGAAAAGAAAAATTAAGTATTTCTCTTATAATTTTGAGAAAATAATTTTACATTTACAAAATATGTTACTTAAGTGAATAGGACAAAACACAATGATTACACCCAAAAGAATTAGAAAGGAGAGAGAAAGAAGAGGGAGAAAGAGAGGAAGAGGGAAGGGATTAATTTTCCAAAGCATGAGTGGGGGTACATCAACCTTTGATGAAGTTCTTTCGATGATGATCACAACCTATGCATGATGCACGGACATTACGGACCATAGAATGAGTCTTTAGAAACACTGTTCTAATATTTCCCAATGTGATCTTAGGACGAACACATATAATGCCCACAATGATCCTCCATAAAACTTAACTGATGAAATCATCTTGATGACTCACTTTGACTCATCTAGCTCCATGAATGATGAAGAAGGATCCACCAGCTGCGCCATGCGATGCTCTGCCTTACTTTTGAGTACACTTAAATTTAGGATGATGCTTCTAAGACCAATATGAAGTTATCAATGCTTTTTTTGAGCCTTGTAATCATCTTGCAAACCCATGAGGAAGAAAAAAATAGAAATATAAGTTACTATGGAGATGGTAGCAACTTTCTGCAACTGGAGCCGAAAACTACTATTTTTGGAAATCAATACCCCAGGGCTACTATTTGGGCGGGATACCCTTTTGGTCTTGTTGTTTACAAGAGGAGTTCCCTTCACCTTATGAACTTATTATAGAGTTTTTGGGTTCAATTCCAAGCACTTTCCATTTTTTGAATTTTTTTTTCTTTTTTTTCTTTTTTTGACCTTTTGACTAGCGTGCCCAGTTTTTGATTTGTATGTTTTTTTGGAGTTTGATCTTACGGAGGAGTTTTATGTTTTTGGAAAGTTACTAAAAATGGAAAGTGCAAACCAATGGAACTTGATATTATTAGAATCTATAAATCGTGGTGTCATATTGAAGAAAATTACAGATTCTTTATGGTTTTTGTATTTTGATGTTATGTTCAAATTTTCAGGTCAACCCGCTACATGGTTTGATATGGCAAGGAACAACGCTCTAGGGTAAATTTTTTTGAATGGATGCCATTAAAAATTAGGGATAGATTTTGATGTTTTTTTGCAACTTCAACCAATTTGGATGAGGAAGGTTTTCTCCAATTTTCATTGAGATTCGGTCATCGGTTTGTTAGTTATGAGCAATTCTTTGTTTTTTTGCCCCATGGTTTATGACAACTCTTGATCATAGAGTTAGCTTAAAAATCCTTGTTATTCACATTGCAACAACATGTAATAATGGATGAATTATTAATAGGATGATAGAAATGTTTTGGAAGCAGCAACAATGGAGGATAGGAAGAAATCTCAACATTGAAGAAAAATTATCGTATGTGAAGAAAAGCTAAAAGCACAAAGAAGAAACAACATGACGATTAGAAAATTTTACATATTTTAAATAGATGGGAAGGAGCACACTTTTTGCACCAATTTCAACAAAATTTTGGTGCAATTGGTGCAAAAAAAAGCTCCCCATTCCTATTGGTCCACTTCGCAGCATGTGATTGCATGGAGTGGGGGTTGGGAAATGAGGCCTGGGGGGATAAACTTCACAAAAGGTGCTAAACCGGGTCATTTTGGGTTCTAGAGGCCTAAATTGGAGGGGGTGCATTTATTTCACCATTTTCAACAAAGTTTTGGTGCACTTGGTGCAAAAGCATTGTGCCACTCTCCCATTGGTTGGATTTCTAACTCAAAAAATGACTAAATGCTGAAGCTTGTGGAGCAACTTGTCGAGAGCATAACATGAGCTCCCAAACATCTTTTCACACACTTATTTATATTAAATTTAATTCAAAATTCATTATGAGAACAATGACGATGGTCTCACACCTTTATTCTTCCTAAAACTTCATGAAATTTCCCCATTTTGATCAAGATTGCTAGTTGTCCTTGGGAAGAATGAGATCCCCTAAAAATATCCAAGAGTTTGTGAAAAATATGATGATTTCAAATTTTATATTATTATATTATCTTTTTTAATGTTTATTTTTTATCTCCTAACTCCTTACAGAGATCTTGGAATTGTCCACCGAAGATCAGGTACTTGTTTTGACTGCTTTCTCCCTGAGGCTAAGACTGGGTCACATGGGTGATTGAGGGCTTAAGAGGAGGGGGATCTTTTTTTACAACATAAATCCCTCAAAATGTGCACACCTTCCATATCCCTAAAAATAGGGACTTCATGGTTCGAAAACTAGTTCATACGATATTAGATTTTTCAATGATCATTTCCTCCGATTTTCACGTGATTTCGACCACGGGAACCTTAAGAAGTGAAGAGGTAGATCACTATATTTTTCATTGTTTTAATTCATGTGATAGGTAATAATTATTATGAAAACTAATTCCTCTATATCCCTAAAAAATAGGGACTTCATGGCGCAAAAACTATTTCAAGCGAAACTAGATTTTTAATGATCATTTCCCCGATGTTTCACGCAATTTCGTCCCACGGAACCTTGAGAAGTGAAGAGGTATCTCGCTAAATTTTCACTTTTTCTTCATGTGATAGGGAATAATGATTATGAAAACTCATTTGTCCAAATCCGTAAAAAAATAGGGACTTCATGGCACAAAAACTAGTTGATGCGGAACTAGATTTTTCTAGGATCATTTCCACCAATTTTGGTGTGATTTCGCCCACCAAAACCTTGAGAAGTGGAGAGGTAGATTGCTTCCTTTTTTTTATTTTGTGTCATGGAATCCATTAATGGAGTCTTCTAGATTATCTCCCATTATTCCATGTGGAAGAGTGTGATAAGGTATGGAAGAGATTAAACCAGTAATAACACTGAATAATAATAATCTTTGTATTATATTCAATCTATTCACGTTATTACAACAACACATATTTATAGGAGAGACTACTCCTATTTTCACGAAGGTTGTCCAAAAATATTCCCATAAATCTCTCCACAAACTCCTATATTCATGAGTTGGTTGTTTAACCAAATCTCACGTATAAACAATATTAGTTATAGTTGTTTAATATAACAACTATTAATCTATATTATTAATATGAGTTATATTAACTCATCATTAATAATATTACAATTTACCCATATATATTATCCCCATGATAATATATTTTACATTATTTAAATTTTCACACTACAAACTATATAGAATTCCTAACATAGTGTGATTTATGTAGGTGAGGGCTAGAAAAATGTGCGCAGGGGCTTACCTTGAGAGAAAGCGCTGGACGGTGGTCATCTAGAGGTCCAGGGGCTGAAATGGGGTAGGGAAGCATTTTATTGCACCTTTTGCACCAAATTTTTTGTGTACTTGGTGTAAAAAAGTGCGCTCCATTCCTATTGGTTTGTTTTCCAACCTAAAATTTGGCTAACTGTTTGAACTTGTGCCTTGGAGAGTGACTTGTCGGGACCATAACTTGAGTTCCTATAGGATGTTTTTGATGAAATTTTATATTATTCCGCATGGAAATGACCTTATAAATAAAATGCATGATTTATAATCTCTGTTTCATCCATTTATGCCTGAAAAATAGGATTTTTTTCTATATCCAAGGTTATATAGGAGAAAACATGGTGGGGACATATCGCTAAGGTGTTGTGAAGAATATTATTCCCCAACATGTATATATATGAATTAAATTTCAGAATATATATTTTTGAATCTTAACTCCTTACAGATCTCCCAAAATCGCTTCCCAAAGCTTAGTAGCATTTTTGGCCCTATGCACTTCTTAGGCCTCCAAGACCCAGTTTTGCTTGAAATTGCTCCAAAACTTGTGAATATTCCCAAAACCTTCCAAAACTGATTGCACAATGTAGTTAACTCTCTAATATTCCTCCTAATTAATTTAGGAATTTTTTCCACTCCGATGGGTGTGCACCAACTCCGAGAAGATCATAAAATTGTCTTTCCCAAGCTTTCCAAAAGGCTTATCTTGATGAATCTCGGTTGGGAAGTGCTTAAAAGATTGGGTACCCCTGAATAACCTATGGGAATAATAAATAAGGTATTAGGGTGATATTAAGGAGGGATCAAGGTGACCTTTGAGTAAAACGTTTTGGGTAGGGAATGGTTTTCATGCTTGAAAATTGGGAATTTTCTTCTTGCACATTTACATGACAACAACTTACTCTAACTCTGTGGATCGGGACATAACATGAGAACTCCATAATCTCAATTTCAGTTTACATATCAGTGCCTTATCCATTGGGCTTTAGATTCATTAGAAAGATATACTACAAAATTTCTTTATTGCACACATACACACAAATACACACAAAAAGGGAAACACACGAAACATGGAAACAACACATAATAGAAAAATGGAAACTATGTTACAGGGGAGGGATATTTATAGAGGTGGGGAAATAATATACACATAACTGGAAACGGGTTGAGAAAAGTACATGCCATCGTGAAATAGTGGACTGAAGTTTGACCTTTGAAGCACAATAATTGTTATTTGATCAAACCATATTTTTGTGATGGATTTTCATGGCGTGAGAAGAAGAAGGCTGACCATGATTCCATATTCATACTCATACTATACATATAATGTTTTTTCATCCAATAAACACTTCACCACTTTCTCAAAACTCTTGTACCTTGATGCTTCCACTTGACGCCCTGTGATCATGAGACACCATTTTTCCATGTCTTTGAGAGTGGTAAAATATTCATCCTCTTTGAATTTCCACTTTAAATCATCTCCTACATCAGCAAGGAACTTGGAGGTAGTGAAAACAAATTGATTTTCTTCCCATTTTATAGTTTCTCGAGACATTTCGTTTTGATGCTCTGAATGATTTCTCTCCAAGATAGAGGTTGCATCATTGAATTGGAGGCCTTCATCCTCCTTAGGGAAATGTTGTAACATGGGGATATGTTCAAGATACATTGGATCTTGGGAAATGATGAGTGAAATATTATTTTTAATCTTTTCACAAGAAGCATACATATTTTCACTTTTTTTCTAGAACAATTCTCTTTAATGTAATTTAACTCAACATTTTCCTCATTATGGTCTTCCATGTGCCAGAGATATTGTCTTTAAGATTTAGGGATTTCGAGGAGATTCAATAACTTTCCTTCTTTTTCACTCATGAACCTCTTCACACTGTTTGAAATAAAAGGCATTCTTTCACATCCACTCTCATCAACCAAGGCATTGGGGAAGAAATCAATTTCATCCATTGGCTATGTCTTGGTATCAAACATTGGTGTATCAAAAAGAGGAGAAAAAATTGATTCATACTTATCTTGCATCTCCATATCCCGAGTCAAGAGTTCAATATTGAGTTGAGGATCTTCATTTCTTCTACATCCATCAATTTTTCTTGCACCGATGGTTCTTCATAGTTTTTCATAGATTCATCTTCATCCTTATTGGAAGAATCTTCATGTTGTGCCTCTAGGAGATGGTTGAAAATCTGATCCATACACACCCATGATTCATTTGGAACATCCTTGTTCACCTCTTCCATGCTTTTTGTTTCCCAAGATTCACTTTCTTACATGCACAGGCATAATTGACTCACCGTACCTTGAAAAGAGAAGAGGTCCATGGTTTTTAGGAAGGGTACTCCTTCAAGCTCAAAATCCATATCATCCTCTTCTTGGTAGGAAGTAGAGAGCCATGTTGGGGCAGCAGTATGAGAATAATTTTAAGCTACATCTTGATCATTCATTATTGAATCCTCTTGCTTATATGGATGATGGAATACTTCATACTCACTGTAGTGAACGTCTACTCTTTGGGTGAGAAGAGGTTGTGCTTGAGCTATTTATTCTCCTCAGCTTCAAAAAGGAAATGGGCCTCTTCCATTCAATCGTTCATGATTGAATCAGGAAGGGAATTTGATTCTTCAACTATTTTCATTTCTTCATTCAACATTTCTACACCACTCAAAGAATAAAAATAGGAAGGCAGACCATCCATAACCATTGAGAATTCATCCTCTTGAGTTTATGGTACATGATGTCTCTCTTTCACTTCTTTGTAAATATCCATTCCATCATTAAGTGGAAGATCAAAGTCTGAAAGGATATTTTCCATGATTACCTCAGACTTGTCATTTTGTGCTTCTTCATCATTGGTGGAGTCTTTAGAAATAATTGAATCATCCATTATGCAGTAAGAATCTTCCTCTATTGAACATATTATTCTTCCAATTGGTTGCGCCTCAAGCCAAAAAGAACCGATGAATGGAGGTTCCATATCCATGTCTTCTACTTCATCCTCCATGATGTTGTTTTGGTTCTCATCAAAGGTTTAAGGATAAGATATTTTTAGGAGAATCCAAGAATCTTCCGAGGATGAACACCTCATATTGTGGGCAACCATTAGGGTCTTCCTCCATTTGATATTAATTAATTAGTCTTCCCCTTCATTTAACTAGTAAATCAATATTTAATTGATTTAATCCCTTTCTAATAGCCTAAATCGTACTAATATTCTTCTAATTGGCTTCTATAAGCTTACACCTACCTATTAGTTAATCACCTTTGATTAATTAAAACACCCCCCAACTCCCATGACTTGCTAAACATGTATTAAACCCTTCTAAAGTAAGGTTACCTTTAATAAAGCAACCTTATCCATTCCTAATCATGTTTTACCTTTATCCCACATTCATGAGGATGTGTTGAATCCTTTATCCTTTGGGCTATATAAAGAGCCCTCCACCTACCTTTTTACTTACACCTAAACTCCTTAAGAGAGAAAATGCAAAGCATATAGCAAAGAGACTAAGAGCTTGCACCTTGTTTTCTTGAGAGTTCATCATCTTGAGGAGCTAAGCTTCCTATTCTAGCCTAAAGTGCTTAGGTCATATGGGAGGTGTCAAAAGGGTCTTGTAGCCCAACTTTGATAAGCCCCCATTCCTAGGTTCTTGGAGATATCAAGGACAACCAAATATTGATTGCCATGGAGCTTATTTAGGTCCATTTACTTGTTTGTTGGTAATCTAGAGAAGTAGAGGTTTAAATACTTTAGCATTGTTTAATTCAAAGTTAATGCATTATGCTAGGTATTAATCTTGTTTAGCTCTCATCTTTGATGGTGTTTAGATTTTGTCATTAGCTTTGTTATAGAACTATTTAGGTGTTAGTTCTCATTCATCTAACTTAGCTAAAAGCACAAAACACTTGCACACATTTGGCACGCCCGGTGGGACACTTAGTCCCATGGCATTTTAGTTTAAGTTTCATTATTTTGGCTAACTTTTGATATGCACATGTAGTAATTAATGTCCATTTTTTTGAAAATTTTCTCATTTGATATGTGTAACTTCATGTTTATAGCCTTAATTTTAATGGGTCATTGCCATTTTTAAACTAACTTGTCAAAATTTAGAGATATTGTGAAGTTTTCTTTGTTTTTTTCATACTTTTGGTTACTAGGCAGTGTCACATGATTTTAAGGGGCGCAGCAGCATGCATGATTTTAGAGTGCAGACATGATTTTGGGGTGCAGGCATGATTTTAGGGGTGCACACGTCTCTCTGGTGGCACAGGCATGTTGTTCAAATATGTCATTATTTTTTACTGTGAGGCCCCAGCGCATGCGCATGCACAACCTCAGCACATACCCCTAACCCACCACGCGTAGGTGCACTAACTTAGGTGCACACATGTCATTTCATACTTGTACCTTCACTACATACTAAAACCTATCAGATCGGCACACACACACCCTAACCAGGGTGCACATGTGGTTTTAGTGGCGCAGTATATTTTTTTGGTAATACGGTTATTCTGTCTATTTTCTTCTATTTTCTCAGAGTAGCATACACTATTTTTGGGGCACACACACCTCTCGGGTGGCGCAGGAATTTAATTGATCTAAAAATTCCACAGAGTGGTGCAGGTACTGTTTTAGTGGTGCAGTGTGTTGTTTTGGGGCACACACATCTCTCGGGTGGCGCAGCACACTGTGTGCATAAAACAACCTTTGGTGGTGCATACGCCCTAACCCGCGTAGCACTGAAAAAGGGGCGTAGGCATCCTTATGCATTTTTGACATTTACGTGTTGATGTGCTAACTTTCTTGCAAGTTTATCTAATCACATATTTGTCTTTGCGGTTGTTTTTACATGTTTGTATTTGATTAGATGGTATTTTGCATTACTTACTTATAGGATTAAGATCGCGTATGCTCTTCCCTCGCATTCCTTTGGGGTGATCTTGGGAATCAGAAATGATTCTTAAGTCCTTTTGTTACTTTGAGTTGTTAGGGGTATTTAATTTGGAATTGGTTAATTTGGCTTTGTTGAATTTAAAGTGTTGTTCCATTTGGTTATTGTGAAGACATCACGTATGCTCTTCTCTTGCATCCTTGGATGATCTGGAGAATCAAAATGGTGCCTTCTCTTTTGATGGAAAACTACTAATCATCATCATACAGGACCAAAACACTTGTCAAAGAATGAAGGAAATGAAACAAGAGTCAGAAAACCCTCTAATACACGTGTTTCTTGTAGGTTGCCAAATGGTGTTCGAGCAAACCACACCTAATTAAAAAAGATAAAAAACACACCACATTCAAAACACTATATTGTAGGTTTCGAAAAGGGTACGTCCCTCTCCACTCAACTGGAACATAACCCCTTTGGCATAACCTTAAGCTACAACAATGGGGGTGGTTCCAGGAACCCCAAAGTAGTCCACGCAAGAGGGAACCTTGTGGATGAAATGGGAAGTGCTCCGCACTACCTACTTGACTAGTGATTCCTTTGTGAGATAGCGTTACCGGTTGTCCATGTGGTGACCCCAGTGATAGTACATGTAGATGCACTAGTTTCCTACTATTCTTGAAGGGGGTAAAGTAAAGCCGAGATACTCCCAAACTAGTCAGTGTGAATTTTTTGGGTAAATCACACTCGCTTAAGAAAACTTTGTAACACCTAGGATGAGAGAACCACCTAGGAGAATATACTTTGGCCAGGAGCCCACTTTGACCATTCTAAAATAGTGTTGAGTTGTGAACCATATTTTTTTAGAAACGTGTGACGTGTTACTTTCACCTAGTTTTTACTTGCCTTAGGGTGAGGTGAAACTCTATCGAAGAGTGAAGCTAGCATTTTTTAGTCATTCTTTTGATTTGTTTCCTTCACATTATTTTGACACTTTGTTGATCAAAAGAAGGGTGACTACCTTTGTGTTACCAATTGACTATTTCTCTCACTTTTATGTCCATTTACACCCATCCATGTTTGCAGCTTGGGTTAGTTAAATGTCTAAAGTGTGCAGAGGCATTCTCACGTCATTGGTAGCCATTGTGATCTTGATACCCATGTCAAGATCATCATTGTAGTTAGGCGTGGTTCATCACCATGGACTTCCTTAGAAGAGTTAGCTTGTTTGTATCGTATCACTACAATTTTGATATTTACGTCTTGTTTCTTGTAAACTCGACATAAATACCTATATTGTACGGTTACGCTACACACATTTTTAACTATTCCTAGCTATACTTTGAGATTTTTAGTTCGGTTCTATTATTACCTCGATTTCAAAGTGTGCTAGGTGTTACCATTTGTGCGTGTTATACCAATAACACCTTGATATCAATACTTCACTTTCTCACAAAGTGGGTTAACATATCTTGGTGATATTGTTGTGTCATTCACAAATCGTAATTGGCACTTTTTGAGATATAGGTCTTAATCAGATTTGAACTCGCTCATCATATATATCTTGATTGGGAGATCACATTTAACTTCATGTATTTACTTACGTCTTGTTCATTCCCTTGAACTTGGCATAAGTGGAGACATCTTGTTATCATCTTGCGACGTGAATTACTCTTTGAAACATAGTCTAGGAGATACTTCATTTGATCAGGTTTCAATACCAAACAATTGTTTCATTGGTGATTTTATCACTCTATCACATTGGTATTCTCACATTGTTGATTTACTCTTGACAAATACATCTTGCATTTCACTTAGGGGTAATCACTAAACTTTGAACAAATCTACAACTTACCCTAGTGAAACTATCACGAAAACATGGCTCCTAAAACATGTCTAGGGTTAAAAAAATAGACATATGAGGAACAACAAGTGCAAGCTTGGGAAACCTCTAACCGACAAGGGTCAAACCCCTTCATTGGACATGACCTAGGACCACTATTTTCTATAGAAAAGGAAATAGAAGAAATGGTTGATCATAGTGGAAATGAATTAGAGTCACCACGTGTGACTTTGATTTTGACCCTACTCTACTAGATGAGTTTCTTCTTAGAAACAAAGACAGAGTGTTGGCATGGGTCATCGAATTAGGGGCCAAATTTCCCACCGAGAATGAACCAATACTACCTATGAATAACACTGCTGAGGAAGAACATCCCCTTATCAATATGGAAGATATTTTAACACACATGGACAAGCTTCTACCTCTTACGTAGAAAATGATAAAGTGGTAGGGTATAAAATACCCCTTATCAAAGTGCCATGAAGAAACAAGATCGAACAGAGAGCGGGTGAAGAACCTCCACAATATGAGGAGGAGGAACCTTTAGAAGAAGAAACTATAAACCAAGCCACAATCCAACAACAAATCAGCAACCTAAGCTGACAAATTGCTTTTCTTACTTCCCATGTACAAAAAGATGCAAACAAAAATGTTCAAAAGTTGAGGCATAAGGTTAAGATCAATGAACTCCATCGGAAAACCAAGGAGAAGAAGACACAGGGTACCATCATGTTTACATCCCCACTTCTCCCACTAAAGAACAATTGCTCACACAAGAAGTGCAATCTATGAAAGTGACGCTTGCAAGCTTACAAGAGAGCAATATAGGGAGCATCAGGAAATATCAATATGAAGAATTATGCCCCTATCCTTTTGACAAGACAATGACCCTTCAACCCTTTCCAAAGAAATTTGATATGCCAAAATTTGACAAATACAAAGGAAAGGGAGACCCAAGGGATCATGTTAAATATTTTTACATGGCATGTCAAGAGGTGTCTTATAGTGATAATTACCTCATTAGACTTTTTCCCAAGAGTCTCGGAGGTCAAGCATTGGAGTGGTTTACATGCTTACCACGAGGATCAATTTTCACCTAGCTAGAATTGGCAGAAAGATTCATGCGTCACTTCTCATATAACATAGAGAGTGACATCACCATGGTAGACTTGTGTGGTGCCAAGCAACACCCAAATGAGACCTTCGCCAGTTCCTCCAACGATGGAGAGGGATAGCTAGTCATTTTCCTTGTGCTTTCCTTGAAAAGTAGCTGGTCAGTATCTTCATTCCCAATCTCAACCCGGATATCACCTTCCACCTCCAAATGCATTGTGTCCATACTTTTGAGGAGGTTATCGAGAAAGGGATTTAGATAGAAAAGGATCTCATTGCCAAAGGCACCCTCAAAAACCAATCTAAAGACAACCAAAGTGTCAAACCCATGGAAAAGCCAAAGATTTTCAACAAAAACAAAAATGTGGTGGGAGATGGAATCACTGATTCCAAACATGTTCAAATGGTCCAAACTGGTCAACCTTTTAAACTTGACCAAGGGCCCAATTCAACCACCACCAAAATGAAGAACATTCACCTCTCTCAATGAACCATTGTCAGTCATACTAAAATAGTTGGATGCGGCCCACATGATGACCTATCCTACAACACAACCATTTGATGAAAATGCTCCTAAACCTTCATGGTATAAGGAGCATGAATATTGTGAAATGCATCGTGTTAAAGGGCATAAGATAGACAAATGTCTGTGACTTCACCACTATATTCAAGACCTCATTGACAATGGGGAGATAGAGGTGGATAACCCTGGCAAAACACAAACACCTAATGAGAAAATGGGGATTTATAAAGAACCATTCCCCAAGCATGATAAGTCGGAAAAGACAAAGCCGGATCGGGAGAGTCATCCCAAACTTATAAAGCCATGAATTACTTGTATACCAAAGAGATAACAATCATTACGATTCACTTATCGGATGTATTCGCTCTCCTGCTGACCGTGTCAACACCATCTGGATCAAGGGAAAGGACTTGCGCTTGTGGTAACAAGGCATGCCCACCTCGTGATTCAGAACCCTCTCCATTGACCCCGCAAACATGGTAAAAATATAACCTTTTAGAACAACTTGAGAAGACGTCTGCTAAGATTTCATCTTAGATCTTCTCAAGATATCCAATGTGCATAAGGACATTCTGTATCAAACTCTTCAAGGGTCGGGAGTGCCTTTAGAAGTCGATCCTACACACCTTCAAGCTGCGGTGGCAAACATTGCACCAAGTGAGCATCTCACTTTCAACCATAGGGAGATCCCTACCAAGAATCCTACACATAATCTTCCCTTATACATTGAGGTAGTTGTCACCCAGGAAAATCAAATGGGTGCTTGTGGATAATGGATCGGGATTGAACATCTACATGCTTAAGTTGGTCAAACAATTGGGACATACGGAGGAAGATCTTGAGTCCCATATTATCACTATCACCACATACGACAACGCGGAAAGAGAATCAAAAGGTACCATTACATTACCCATGGAGGTGGGCCCCACTTGTCATCAGATGAAGTTTCACATCCTAGACTTGGAACTTCCATATAATATGCTTCTAGGCCAACCATGGATTCATGCCATGCAGGCCATGCCATCAATGTTTCATCAATGCATCAAATTGAAGCATGAGGGACATACGATTACAATACCAGGAGATTCAGAGCCCTTTGCTCATTGTAGAGCTCTCAATAGCTTTGCATGAAAGGGTACATATGCATGTCCCTCCGTAGATATAGTGGTTCCTCTTCAGTCTGAGGCTATGGAATCCCATGTGGATTCAGATTCACTTAGTTCTTGCGCTCATGGGGCATCTACTTCAACATCTCCATTTGATTCATGGGAGATGAAAATCCTAGAATATGGTTATGGGGAGTATAATGTACAACAAGTGCTCTTGGTTTTTGACCTCTCATTGTCACCCAAGACTAGAGGTCGACCCAACTACCACTTTAGGAGACCTAGAGAAGAACACACTATTGGGTCATTCCTACAGGAGGCTTGTTAGCTGAGGAGAAATTGCTTGATCCACCTACTACTTGGGTCCCAGAGGACACTCAACCATCTTGTTATCAGACCCTAGAATATGAAAAGTCTAGCAAAATGATGTACTCCATGGGCTACAAAGGCCTCGGATGTGGGAGGAATGAACAAGGACAAAGAGAACTAGTCCCTCTTCCACATTTCAAAATAGAAAGATACGGCATCGGGATTCACCCTTATGGAGCACACCCCAACGATCAAGATGTGACTTGTTCTGAGCATGAGGATAGTTCGATTACCTAGACAAGTGATACGGATTCCCATTGTAGCCAATATGAGGATCTAGGCCTCATGAACCTTTTCATGAATAACGTTGTCCTAACCATAACCCCCACTGAACCAACCCTTGACCTTGTATACCCTTCCCTTGTTGAATGGGACCAACAATGTCACATGTCACTAGATTTATTCAAGAATGATGAGGCTATTGCAGAGTTCATGGGCATAAGGGATACAATCCCATTGGAGATCACAAGAAGGGTTTCTTTATCGACTTAGACACCTGCGCCTACTTTGGTGAGGAGGCTGAACTTCGTGGTCAGAAAAATTTAAAGAAAAGTGAGGGAAAAAGTTCTAAAGAAAAGCTTGGCAAAAATCAAGTCCAAGTCACACAGTGAAAACCTCTTTGAGGCACTGGCTGACAAACAAATAAGAAAATCAAAGGACAAACAAAGTGACCACGCCAAGGATGAAAATCTCATGGAGACATCCTTGGATGAAGATCTCAACCTTCCTCCTGATCCTACGCGTATGGAGGATTTATCAAAATTGTTAGTCAAGAAACCATTGATGTCAATATTGGTACAGAAGAGAGATCCCAAGATAGTAAAATTGGGGGCATCACTCTCAGCTAGAGAACAAAAGATGTTCACTATGTTGTTGTGAGAGTTCATTGATGTGTTTGCATGGTCTTACAAAGACATGCCCGGCTTAGATCCAACTTTGGTCATGCACAACCTAGTTGTGCACATGCAGATGATGCCAAGCCTATCAAATAGAAGCTCCAAAGATGCATCCAAGAGTGGCCTTGTTGGTTAAGGAAGAGTTGGAAAGATTGCTTGCAGCGGATTCATCAGACCAATTGATTATTCTGAATGGATATCAAACATTGTTCCTATCCAGAAGAAACCTATCGGTATCCGAATCTACATGGATTTTAGGGACATCAATAAGGCTTTCCCTAAAGATGATTTTCCATTACCCAACATTGATATGATTGTTGACTCAACAATGTAGGGTACAAAATGCTATCACTCATGGATGGTTTTTTGGGTTATAATCAAATTAAGATCGCTTGAGGAGGACCAACACAAAACAACTTTCACAACCCTTGGGGCACCTTCTACTATCAGGTGATGCCATTTGGCCTTAAGAATGTGGGAGCAACTTATCAGTGGCCATGACAATAATCTTTCATGATATGATTCATGACATCATGGAAGACTACGTAGATGACATCCTGGGAAAGTCCAAAACAAGAGAGGATCATCCTATCATTTTGTGGCATATCTTTGAATGCCTGCGTGAATATAAAGTCAGGATGAATCCAAAGTGTCTTCTTTGGTGTGCTATCCAGGAAACTATTGGGCTTCATTGTGTCAAGACGAGGTATTGAGGTAGACCCTGCTAAAGTGTCTGCCATCACTGAAATGCCTCCACTTGAGAATATCAAGCAACTGCATAGCTTGCAGGGGAAAATTCAAGCCATTCACCACTTCATCTCCCAGCTTGCAGATAAATGTCACTCATTCACCCATTTTCTTAAAAAGGATGTCACTTTCATCAGGGACTCGAGCAACAACAAGCCTTTGCTTTGCTTAAATAGTACTTGGCTAATCCACCATCCTCATGCCTCCCACTCTCGGGAGAACCACTTTTGCTCTATATTTCCACTACACAATATGCTATTGGTGCACTTTGCTTCACCCAATATGACCTTAACCATAAGGAGAAAGTGGTGTACTATCTGAGTCACACCCTCATCACCTATGAACTTAATTATCCTCAGATTGAAAAGGCTTGCTTGGCCATTGTTTTTACCTTTCAAAACTTCACCATTACCTACTAAATACTAAGACCAAGCTCATATCCAAGGTCGACCCACTCAAGTATTTGTTGTCCAAACCCACCCTCATGGGAAGAATGGCTAATTGGATCATTCTCCTCAGTGAGTTTGACATAGAATTTGTCCATCAAAAATTAGTTAAAGGACAAGTACTTGTAGACCAGCTAGCGAGATGCACCCTTGCAAAGCACGAACCTTTGAGTCTGGATCTACCAGATGCCTCCTTGCTCTACATTGAAGAATCTACCATGTGGTAGATACATTTTGATGGATCATTTACATTTCATGGTTCAGGTGCAGGAGTAGTCCTTATTACTCCTTCCGGTGATCCTATACCATGAGGCTTTCCACCTGGCCTTCCCTTGCATGAACAACATTACAGAATATGAAGCACTCATTGCAGGAATGAAGCTAGCCATCAAGTGGAATATTCATCATGTTAAGGTTGTAGGTGATTCACAGTTAATCATTAAACAAGTAAATGATGAATATAAGGTTAAGGATGACAAACTCATACCTTACAAAAAGTTAGTGGAAACTCTAAAGGAGTATTTTGTGCATTACCTTTGAGAAAATCCCAAGAGCACAGAACAGATCAGTGGATGCTATGGAAATGGTGGATCTATGCTTCGTATTCCACCAGGGAACAATGATATGCCATTCTTCATAGAAAATCTATGCACTGCCCACGTATGACATGCCAGAATCTTTCCTGGCTTGTGAGGTTGTTGGTCCCCATTCTCCATGGTACGAACCCATTTTCACCTATCTTAAGGACAACACATTCCCTCCCGATATCTCCCACTCTAAAAAGCAAAGCCTAATTCACTAGATAGCCCATTACACCCTTTTAGGAGGTACACTTTATCATCATGGCTATGACGGGAATCTGTTACGTTGTCTTGGATGTGATGGAGTCAATCCAGGCAATCAAGGAAGTGCACGAAGGAGTATGTGGAGCACATACAAACGAATGGTCTTGGCTAAGAAATTGTTGAGAGTAGGTTACTATTGGCCTACCATGGAAACTGATTGTTGCAATTACGTTAGAAAATGTGTGCTTTGCCAAAAGTATGGAAATTTTATCCATGCTCCATCACAGCCATTGCAACCAATCACTACCCCATGGCCATTCTCCAAGTGGGGACTTGATTTAATAGGAAACTTACTCCTACCTCATCTGATGGTCATACACATATCATCACAACCACAAAATATTTTACAAAATGGGTGGAGGCCATCCCTTTAACCTATGTCACAGGAGCACAAATTTCTAAATTCATCATGAATCACATTATTTGTCGGTATGGCATTCCTGCAGCCATTGTTACAGATAATGGGAAGTCATTTAAGAACAAAACTATGAAAGGTCTTTGCCAATGGTTCCAAATCAGATTAAAATGGTCCACGCCATATTACCCTCGGGTAATGGACAAGCTGAGGTGAAAAACAAGACTTTGGTCAGGATAATGGAGAAGATGGTCAGCAAAATAGGTCAAAACTAGCACCTACAAATTCATCCAGCCCTTTGGGCTTACCGAACATCCATTCACACTCCTACGGGTGTGACACCATATTCCCTAGTGTTTGGGATAGAATCTATCATCCCTTTAGAAATCAAACTTCCATCCTTGAGAATTTCTCTTTGGGACTATCTGGATAAAGATGAAGATTATCGAGTGGCAAGGTTGGCTGAGTTAGAGCTACTGGATGAGAGGTGCATTCGCACTCTTAATCACCTGAAAGTATATCAACATAGAGTCTCCAAAAACTATAACAAGAGAATCATCCCTCGTCAGTTTGAGGTTGGTGATTTAGTCATGAAGGAGAACCAGTTCAACACTAGAGCAGAGTGAGAAAAGAAAGGGAAGTTCGAACCACATTGGTTAGGACCCTATGTCATAGTTGCCAAGTATGGCACAGGGGCATACAAGTTGGCTCACCCCAATGGTGATGAGCTCCGGGAGCCCATGAATGCCATGCATCTTAAGAGGTTCTATGCTTGAACATGGTGCAAGGAAGTCAAAAAAATCAAAAATACAAAAAAATCAAAAACATCGAAAAAAAAAAAAAAGAAAAACAGGTAGTCATCCACTAGTGAAAACCATGCAATTGTGGCACTTTGGACAAGTCCTTGGGTGAAAACCAGTTTCGGTGCCTCTCGGGAGGATTCATTGTTCACAAGCATTATGTATTAGAAGGGTAGTTGTCTTTGGCCTAGACTAGGTTCTGCTGTCAAGATTCCTTGTGCACATCATCTGTCTAGCCTTGATCCGGCTTTGTCTTCTTTTATTCATCTGTGAGGGGTGTGGTCTTTCACTATTTCCCATCTTACGCTGGGGAAACTCAATGACTTCACCTTCTTGTTCATAAACACGTGGCTTCTACCCTTGTATATTCCCCATCTAATGCTGGGGGCATCCACGCTTTCTTGGTTACCTACACATAACTTTGGAAAACACAAAAACAATAGAAAACCTTGAAAAACACAAAAACAATAGAAAATTGTTTCAGAAAACACAAAAACAATAGAAAATTGTTTCAGAAAACACAAAAAAAATAGAAAATTGTTTCACAAAAAACCTAAACAATAGAAAATAGTGCATGAAAACATATCTTACAAAAACATTTACTTGCATTGTCTTGTTTCTTGCTTTTGCTTGTTGCTTGTATAGTGTTTTGCATGCTTGCTTTTGAGTTGTTTGTTGCTTGGGTGTACTTTGTTAGGATTCATCTTTTCTTGCTTAGATTAGATTTATTCTTGCTTGTGCATATTGTGGTGTGTCTCGACATGCTAGTGAATCTTGGGAAATCATGATGTAATGTGTTAATTCATTATGTTCTTTCTTAAGCATTTGATTGTGTTTGTTACATGTTAAAAAGACATGGTGAATCATGGTGTATTGCATTAATTCCTGGTGTTCTTTGTTAGCATTTGGTTGTGTTTCTTGCATGTGCTCTATTTTTTTATCATTCACATCACTTTACCATCATTATCATCACATCTAGCATCATCTATACATCATATATAAAAAAAATGCTAAGTTTTACATCATGCATGTATGCTAAGCTAATCATCACATATCGTATCATCAATGGGGGCAAGAGGGGTTGTGCATAATAAAAAATCTATCCCCCACACCAATATCATCATATCATCCCATCCATATACATCAAAATAACACATGAGAAAACATTTGATATCATCTAAGGATCTATCATCTAACATCCACAACACATGTATACATCAAAACATCAAATCGATACATACAAAGAAAGTACAAAATCAGATAATGCATCCATAAGTGCTGAATCAAAACATGCAGCATGCAATGAGAATCAATGTATGCCCACTCATGTCACAATGCATCCATAAGTGCTGAATTAAACAAACGCAACATGCAATGAGAATCTACATATAGTAATTTCTAAAAGGGGTATTTCACATCATAGAATTATGCCCACTCATGTCACATGCATCAAAGTACAACAACAATACAATGCATCATCTCATAATATGATAACATCATAACAACATCCATAAGTGCTGAATCAAGAAAAATAACATGCATCGAATCCAATGCAGGCAAAAACAGCCCGCTCAAGATACTAAACACGATTCATGTCCCATCATCAATTAGTTCCCCATGAATTTAAAGACAATGCAAAAACCATCTATATACATGTATCAAAAAACAAAGATATACATCATCTCATAATCATGTGAATCTGAGCCAAAACAAAGTACTCCTCATATATATATACATGTGTGTCAAATATACATCTATATCAAAAATGGATACATACAAATCATGCTCTATATCAAAAATGCCTTCAGCTGAGGCGTACAACAAGGATATATAAAAAATGTCTGTATACATACATACAATGTCCTGATCAGTGCTCAATACAAATACATCGGTGATACACAATGCCATCAAAAAGGGGCATGTATCTGAAAGAATCAAGCCTTCATCATGAGGCATCATCAAAAATACATGTCTATAATCACTTTGTACATCAAAATCAGCCTTCATAAGAGGCATACATACAAAAGAATCTATACAATACAAAGGTGGCTATCAACCACAGCTCTCACCCTCATCAGGGGCTCCCAGTCTATCCTCTGGATGCCGGAACTCTAGAGGCTGAAGGCTGGGATGGTGGTCTGGTCTCGCTGGCTTGCTCTGGAAGGGGCTGTCTAACTAATCTGGTGGAATGACCAGACCTCCGTGAATGAGAGCTTGATGCACTCGATCCTAATAACTGTGGCAATGCCACTCTCTGCTCTGGCGGCACCACTCTGTAATATGTTGTCCTATAAAAAAGTGCCTCACCACCAAGCCTGGTGGCATCACGAATCAAATCTACATCTCTGAGGTGAGTGCTACCTGAAGGGCAGTGTCTCGCTCACCTGTAACCCCCCAGTCTGCCTCGGCTATCTAGAGGTGGCAACCTCTCGATCCCTCTCTCTGTGGTCATCACCTGTCTCAGCTCGGCGCGGGCCTGGTCCCTCTAGGCTACTACTGCCTGATAATGAGTATGCACATGGTCTCTCTGTGCCACGACCATGCACAACTGTGACTGGGACTTGATGTAGGAGACTCAATATCTATGCCCCCTATGTGTTATGTTCTCTCGATCTCCGCTCCGCTTGCTTTCTCTGTCATCTCTGGCCTGGCCGGCCTGGGCCGAGCCTATCCCACCCTAAAAGTAATGTAACTATATGGGCTCGGGCCTCATCTCTCTCTGTTGTGGCTATCACACACCAGCCTCGAGCCTCATCTCTCTCTGCTCTAGCCACGTCTCTCTCGGCTATGAGCTGCTGCACCTGTATACCTATGTTGTGGCTTTCTATGCCCACTGCTGGTGTGAGGCTATGTGTGCCTCGGGGGTGGTCCTGCAGTGCTCTGGAAGACTACCCTACTCAAAAAACCCTACCTCTCGGGTGGGCGGCATAGCTACTGTCTTGGGCCTATGGCCTCTGGCCTCGGTCCCTATGTGCTGGTGGGGCACCCTATCCATCATGTGGGATCCCATCAAAAGATCCTCGGGTCTAGCCCCAATGCCACTTTTGCTCTCTGCCCTATGCTCTTCGACCCATGCCATACCTCCACAGGGAAATACCCTACTTTACCCAAGCTACCTCTCTAGAATAGTAAGTCACCGGGGTAATACTTGTAGCATACCACGCTGCATAATCAGCTATGGTCCCCGGATCTCTAACCTGTCATAATGGGTCCCATGCAGGGGACCACCTGTAAGAAACTAGCCTGGCTCGGGCCATTTTACTGATCCGAGGCCCCATGGTCTACCTCTCAGAGTCCCTGCGAGCATGCCAGATATCTGGCTAGGGACACCCTGTACTCGGCCTAGCTGCCACTGGCACCTGTCAACACGATATAACTCCATGATGTAGTTGCGCTTTGCCAATCAAGAAGTGCTCCACCAAGCACACGCTGAGCTCTGTGGCATCCTCTGGCCACTGGAAGTGCTATATGGATGCCAAATGATGTCTATCACTGCTAACTCATCAAACTCCCACCTATATCTGAATAGGCTGCCAAGGTGACCACGGATATCTCCATGACTACTATCCAAGCCATGTATGATGGCTCCTCGGGATCTCGGACTCGGAATGGGCCCATAGGGTCCAATAGCTATATGATCCCATGACCATATCTGTAGTAATGATGCCAGCCCCATGGTCTTCTGACCATGGTATGTGATAAGATGCAAATCCCAATATAAGTGGGCCAGTATACACTGCCCCAACAATATCTCTCACCACTATAAATACCATGAACTAGTGGTAGCAATCCTCTCGGGAATGAAGTCCCTATCTTATCAGTGAGTAGGAACCCACTTGATAAGTGCCATGATATAGAGTGGTCCCCGATGCAATGTCGGGTCGAGATGCACTCATGTAAGGCTACGGTCATCCCATCATGTGGGATGTCATCAACACCAAATAAGGCACTGCATGCTGCTCTGATCAGACCTGCATCCATTGTACTATACTCATCAATGTACCCATCATGGGCACGCGCAGAATCCACCACACATCCTCTATGGTCACTGTCATCTCACCTGTGGGTAGTCTAAAACATTGACTCTCATATGCCATCACTCGGCTAGCGCAGTCAGGAGGCCATGATCTAATACAATCGATGGCATCCGAGCCATGGGGCCCAGCCCCACTTGCCTCCAGTAATATGGCCATCTCTCGGTGGTCACGTCGGTGCATACTACCCTCTAACTTAGCAATCCGGGAGTGACGCTCCCACATCTGCAATACTGGTAGTCATCTCTGTGAAAAACACATGCCACTCATTAGTTTCTAGCATTTCATCTAAAAATCTATCTCATTTTTTAGGGTTAACCCAAAAATCCTAAAAATTCTTCTAAGTGTCACATTTTTGGACACTTTCCTATCTTTTTACCTATCTATGGCACTGATGTGCACCCCTTTTGGGCATGTGCACCATGTTTTTGGCACCTGCTGCTTCGTGTGTGTTTTTTTTAGGCATGTGCACCCCTCTTTTGGGTGCATGCGCACCCTTTTTGGCATGTGCGCCACTAATTTGGTGCTTGCGCATGCATGCATGTGCTTCTTGTATGTGCGCTTGCCTATCCATGCCTGCACCATGCTTTTAGCATGTGTGTGCCCCTTTCTCGGTGTGTGCGCATGTGTGCACATGTGCTGTGTGTGTGTGTGTGTGCACATGCATGTGTGTGTGTGTGTGATTTTTGTACGCACATGTGCATGCATAGACTGCATGCACCCCTCAAAATGGATGCATGCCCCCAAAATGGTGCATACGCCCTATCCCATGCTGCGCTGCGCGCGCAGTGCGCCTACACATTTTCTATGCCTAAATGCCCTAATTAATGCATTAATGACAAAATTTTAAAGGCAAGGTTGTGATACTCACAAATGGGCCCTCGTCCATGCGTGCCTCTTGGTACCCCAGACTGCATCAGCATGCCTCAAATGGTCTCGTGTGATCACCATCTCTCCTGAGTGTCAGAGCCTCACGGTAAGTTTTCTAAACTGAGTGGTTAAAATGAACTGATTGCGATGTTTTTACCCCCTTTGGGGGTATATTAACCTATTTTTCACCATTCGGAAGGCCGGGAGAAACCCGTTTCGATCACCATTTTCTCCTCTTGTTCATTGTGGAATAATTATTTTTATTAAATAATTATTTTTCTCTTCTTTTTCACCGTATTGGGGCATTTTTGTTGTCGATACCCCTTTCTTCTCCCTCGAACAATTTTATTGCTCCCTGGTGATTTTTATTCTTCTTCACACTCTCGTAAATAATTATTTTTCAAATAATTATTTTTTCTTAATTTTTCCACTAAACAAGGACATTATTTGTCATTTGTTTCTCTTTTCTTCCACCTAGGGCACTTTTTGTTGCCCTAGGCCCTTCACTTTCTTCTTCTACTTTCTTCTACTATTCACCACGGTTTGAAAAAAAAAATAATAAAAATATATATATAAAAAAATCCAAAAAAGGCAAAATTTTTCAAAAAAAATCCTAAAAAGTAAAAAACCCTACAAAAATGGTAACTTGCTTATTACGGCTGAAACTTGTGTCTTGCACATGGTATTTTCTCCATATCCTATTGGTTTGTCTCACATCTTCCCGATTAATACGACTCATGGATCACCGGATTCACAACCATTCACAAAGCTAGCTGCTTGCTTCATCTGTACTCTGGGGCACTTTTGGTTGCTTGGTGTTATTTCATTGCGCACAAACACTTTTCATGGACCCCATGTGTCATTGTCATTTCCCCTTGCATGTATCCTTGCTTGGGGCATCATTTTTAACCCTTGTCATCAATCACGAACTTGTGGATCTCTTCAGCACTAATAACAAAACATTTGTACAACTGTCTTGACCATTGTTGGGTTGGATATGTGCGTTCGTACTTGTTTTCCTGTTACATGAGCTTGTTTCCTTCTCGTATTGCATTGCATTATTGTATGTTGCATGGAGTTGGTACTTTTAGCAATGGAAAATTGTTCGTAGTATGGCTTTTCATGTCATTCTACCTTTGTCATATGCTTATATTTTTAATAAGGGCCGATGATGTAGTTCCTATGGCAATATGATGACATCAAATTTGTTCCAAATAAATAGCGGCTAGAGGCTAAGCTCTTCTCTCCCCTCTCCTTTTCTTCTACACCACTTCCCTTTCACCCCTAATTTTCTCTCTCATCGGGCATCCTACCTCTTCCCCATTCTTCTACCTATTTCTCATCTTTTTCGATCATCGATTGACTTCTTCCATCACCCCATCGACACTCGAGGGGGCATCTCTCCCTCCTACTAATTTTTCTTCTATCCCTTCAAAATTTTTTTCCATCTACTATCTTTGAAGTGACGTCACTTACGCCACCCCAAAGAGGGGCAAATGTAGACACCTATAATTACGCCTAAGTAATTTAAATACTTAAATTGTGCTAATTATCTCCTTTCCACAAATAGATGACATATCATCAAAAGCGCTCATATTCCCTCTTATTGTCATCAATTAATTACAATACACTAATTAATTAAGTCACCTATCTATCTAACAACCTAATTAATGACCTTCCATTAATTAATCACTTCCTCTATCTAGATTAATTAATTATTATTAATTAATTAGTCTTCCCCTTCATTTAACTAGTAAATCAATATTTAATTGATTTAATCCCTTTCTAATAGCCTAAATCACACTAATATTCTTCTAATTGGCTTCTATAAGCTTACACCTACCTATTAGTTAATCACCTTTGATTAATTAAAACACCCCCAACTCCCATGACTTGCTAAACATGTATTAAACCCTTCTAAAGTAAGGTTACCTTTAATAAAGCAACCTTATCCATTCCTAATCATGTTTTACCTTTATCCCACATTCATGAGGATGTGTTGAATCCTTTATCCTTTGGGCTATATAAAGAGCCCTCCACCTACCTTTTTACTTACACCTAAACTCCTTAAGAGAGCAAATGCAAAGCATATAGCAAAGAGACTAAGAGCTTGCACCTTGTTTTCTTGAGAGTTCATCATCTTGAGGAGCTAAGCTTCCTATTCTAGCCTAAAGTGCTTAGGTCATATGGGAGGTGTCAAAAGGGTCTTGTAGCCCAACTTTGATAAGCCCCCATTCCTAGGTTCTTGGAGATATCAAGGACAACCAAATATTGATTGCCATGGAGCTTATTTAGGTCCATTTACTTGTTTGTTGGTAATCTAGAGAAGTAGAGATTTAAATACTTTAGCATTGTTTAATTCAAAGTTAATGCATTATGCTAGGTATTAATCTTGTTTAGCTCTCATCTTTGATGGTGTTTAGATTTTTCATTAGCTTTGTTATAGAACTATTTAGGTGTTAGTTCTCATTCATCTCTATGATTATCATGCCAACGATGAGAGGAAACCATGCATACAAAGTTGCACACATTCATACATCTTGGAAAGCAGAAACTTTATTCCTTGATTGAAATTTACACAAGTTGTACAAAACAAGGGAAAATAAGAAAGCATATAGAAAAAATGTAGCTTTATTTCATGTATATGGATGACACAAAGTCCAACAACATATTACAATCCACTATTTCTACAAAGTACATAATTTTTCAAAATGCAATTTTGAAGTAGTTTTTCGGATCCTTTGGAATGGATAAGCCACCCCAATTTATAGCAATATGGATTGAAATTTCATCTCCCGATATGAATCTTCATATTCCTATTCCACTTGTGACATTTCGTTTTCCTCTAGAAAAGACAAATTACATATTTCTCTTATAATTTTGAGAAAATACTTTTACATTTACAAAATATGTTACTTAAGTGAATAGGACAGAACACAATGATTACGCCCAACGAAGAATTAGAATGAAGAAAGAAAGAGAGGAAGAGGTAATGGAATAATTCTCTGAAGCATGAGTGGGGATACCTCCACCTTTGATGAAGATCTTTCCGATGATGATCACAACCTACACATGATGCACAGACATCCTGGACCACATAATGAGTGTTTAGAAACACTTTGTTATGATATTTCCCAATGTGATCTCGGGATGAACACATATAATGCCCATGATGATCCTCCTTGAAACTTGACTGATGAACTCATCCTGAAGACTCACTTTGACTCATCTATCTCCATGAGTGATGAAGAAATATCCACCAATTGTGCCATGTGATGCTCGACTTACTTCTAAGCACACTTGAATTCAAGACAATGCTTCCAAGACCAATATGAAGTTATCAATGCTCTATTTGAGCCTTGGAATCATATTTCAATCCCACGAGGATGAAAAAAGTGATATAAGTTACTATGGAGATGGTAGCAACTTTCTGCTGGAGCCAAAATCATTATTTCTAGGGCAAATTTGCTTTTTGATCTTGTTGTTTACACTAAGGAGTTACCTTCATGTTCTGATATTATTATAGATGTTTTGGCATCAATTCCAAGAAATTTCCATTTTTGGAAATTTTCTTTTTGATTTTTTAATTTTTTGACCTTTTGACCCACGTGCCCAAGTTTTCGATCTCGTATGATTTTCGAGTTTGTTCTTCGGAGGAGTTTTCCATTTTTGGAAAGTTACTTAAAATGGAAAGTGTGAACCACAAGAACTTGCTATTTTTAGAATATGAAATCATGGTGTCGATTGATGAAATTACATATTATTTCTGTTTTTCTCTTCTCATGTTTTGTTCAAATTTTCGAGTCATTCCGTTACACGGTTTGGTGAATTTAAAGGAACAACACTCCAAGGTATAATTTTTAAATGGATTCCATTAAAAATCAGTGACATATTTAAATGTTTGGATCTTTTCAGCTTCAACACATTTGGATGAAGACATTTTCTCCAATTTTCACCGATATTTTATCACCGGTTCATTAGTTATGAACAATTCTTCATTTTGTGCCCCAAGGTTTCTGACAACTCTTTGTCATTGAGTTATCTTGAAAATAATTGATATTCACATTTCAATAGTATGGAATGAGTCAGGAATTATGAAGAGGATGATAATAAGGTTTTGGATGAATTAGCAATGGAGGAGAGGAAGAAATCCTCACATGCCTCACCCTCAACCTTGGCTTCACTTCGGCTTCAGCTTCTTCTCAAGTTCTCGCTTCCAATTCTTCCTTGAAGGTGGTGTGGTCCTCCTCTTCTCCTTCTTATGAGCTTGTTGTGGAGCTCGATGCATTGTGTGTCTTTTGCTTCTTCCTCTTGATTTTCCTCCTTGTGATTTAGTAGTGAGGCCTTGACGCCACCTTGTTGTGAAGTGTTGGTGCCCTTGCTACCATTGCATCACATGTAATACTTCATCTTCCAGAAATGTCTAACTTTCCTTCACTTTGTTCTTCTTCTTCTTCCTCTCCCTTGACTTGTACTGCTTTTATGGGTGATATTGGTGCCTCCCGTGGCTTTGGAAAGGGGGATTCTATAACCTCCACTTCAATCCCCCCTTGTGTTTTGGGGTGCAGTGTAAAAACACCCGATGGACATAACCCTTGATGGTGACACTGACTTGTGGGTGTAAGTCCAGAAAATATGGCTCCAAAACCTCAACATAGGCTGGTTGAGTGCCATACTTGTATGTCACATGCAAGGTATGGACATCAACGTCCACTTTGTTTTCATAAAAATCAAACTTCTGCACATATTTAATGCGAGTTGATGAAACACTTCATATCTTTAGCAGAAAATGCAAAGGGGAGCTTACACCACAGCCCCATCTCTCCCTTGGCCATCATAAAATTTGCAAGGAAAAAGTGATGTGTAACAAATAACTTAACTTGATCTCTAAAAACTCATGGAATTTCATGGTGGGATGTGCCATTTGTTCTCAAATTCCTCGCGCAACCATTCATACCACATTATCATTCGAGCCTTGTAGGTGCTCGAGATGGTCCCATCACAAGTGAACTATGCAAACTATATTGCAAGAGAGGAGTGCACTAGTGGGTGAACCCATATGTTCCCATCTGGCCCATTTGGGACACCAATCTCCCATGATAAAATAAATACAAGTATGGATCCCCATGTTATTTTCACTCTTTCCTTGTTCTCGCACTCACGCTTCCTCCACAATTCCCTTTGTGATAAATTCTACAAAATTATAATGTGCCCACTTGGACACTCTGTATTCCATGTACAAGAACCTCTTATTGATATCTCGTCCACATCTCTCGATGCTCCTAACTTACAACTAATGAGTTAGGAGGTGACTCTCAATGTTGGGTCTGGAAGATCCACAATCACCTGAGCCCTTCCTCCTTTCTCATAGTTCAATTTATTTTTTAAATCCTCAATCTTTTTAGTGGCAAACAAGTCAAGTACCATGTCTTTTCCAGAGTTCTCCGTAAGCTCATGTAATTACCCTAATCAAGTGGCCCATTATTCTCATCCTTCTCCCTATAAAGTAGAAGTCCTTGTGTACCCATTAAATCAACCACCTGAACAATGAGGAAAGTTTCACAAAGAAAGGAAACTCCCATAGCTGCAAGACTCTAGTCTTATGTAATTCTTTTTGTACCAAGTCGTCAACCTTAGGGTTTTCGAGCTCATCTACCGTCGAGTTTCTAAGACCAAGTCCACCAACATTATCTTCTCATTGTCACTTGTTCTGTGGTTATACTTGCTGATTTTTCACTTGTACAACTTCAAACTCCACTTCTTTACCTTAATGACCCTGGAGGGTACTTGCATCTCTGAATACATCTCCATGGGTTTTTCCTTTTCTACCACCAGTATCTTTGTATGAGCTTTCTTGGGTGTCATCTTCCTTCTTTTATGTCCTTTCATGCCCTAGGTTCTTTCAAATTCTTCTTCATTTTACCGAACTCGAAAAATTCTACACTTCTCTCTCACGTAACCCCTTCTTGCTCTGTTGTCTCCTTTCCCCTTTTGTCATGCTACAAGATTACGCCATAACTCACACAATTTCACTGGTTCATGATAAGTACCTCTTTCTTCTTCACAAAACCCTCATCACACTTTGAGCTTGGGAGCATAAAAATAAATTCTCTAAGGAAAAGTAGTCGAAATGACTACCCTTACCCTTCTATTTATAATTTTTCAATGCCTTAAAGTTCCTCCAACCACATGTCTTAACATCTCTTTTTAATAAAGCACTTTATTTCACTTAACTCAAATTTCACAACTTCCCTTCATGTGTCACAACTATAACCTTCTGGTGCTCCAACACTACTTCACTGCCACAAACCTCCTTCACATGCATCATCGTGCCGAAGTACATAACCTTTGCACTATCCACCAAGTAGTTCCCATGGTGCTGCCTACCTTATATTATACTTGCTAGATATTTTTCTTTTGTGTGGTATTTAAAATTTTCTCAACACACCTTTATAACCACAATTCAAACACCTTAACCACCGTACCACCCATTATTTTATCATTGCGTTAATTTTTTTAGAATGAGTTTCCCAACAGTCCATTGTCGAAGGAATTTTTCAAACATATCCAAACATATATGCCAATCCACCCCACACAAAATGTATGCGCGGTCCTCTCGCATAGAATCACTTATAATGTAATTAGCTACTGGCACACCAATGCACAACACAACACCAAAAATGACGTCAAAGGAAACAAATGAAAGGGAAAATCATTAAGGTAAACCTAATCTAATTGACAATACTGACTTATTTTATAGACACAAAGAAGCCTGATTTATAGTAGGGGTTCAGCCTACTCCCATTGAAACAACCTCAAAACCTTGTCCCATCCAACACTTACAATAGAAATGCACCTAAATCAAGGATGTAAGAGATAATATAAGGCCCTAACTAAAGGACTTTGAGCTTCCTAGGATGGCACAAAAACTTAGAATCATAAAGTAGAACCATCTTGCCCAACCTCAAATTGTTTATTCTTAATGTGACGATCATGCGATGCTTTTTATCTCACTTTCTCAGTCTTCTGAATCCATCTAGTGAGTGATCACCTTTCATCTAACTGCATTAACTTATCCATGCACTCTTGTAATGCTTATTCATCGGCCAATCCTCCTATGTGCATAATATGTAGAGAGGGTAACATAAATTATACTGGAAAAATAGCTTCCACACTAAACACCAATTAAAATAGTGTGGCTTTATTCAATCTCTTGTAGGTTGTTCTATACATCCATAGCATGATTGAGACTTTGTCATCCCAATCATGTCTCCCAACATCACAAATATTGGTCAATGTGTGACTTAATATCTTGTTAAATGCCTCGCTTTCCCATTAACCTGAGGGTGATAAGGGGTAGTCTTGTGATGAGCCACCATGAACTCTGCCAACAAAATCCTAACTGTCTCATTCAAAAATGTGTACCCCTATCACTAGTCAAACTCAAAGGACACCCATACCTATTGATTATATTTTCCCATAGGAATCTTGCTACTGTGGTTGCGTGTAATCTTTTATAGGTGCTTCCTCCACCCACCATGTTAAATAATCAGTACAAGTAATTATATAGCGCGAACCAGTCCTTCATGTGGTAGGTGAAATAAGGCCTACAAATTCAATCGATCACTTCTCAAATGGTTTAGTGCTAGATATCAGCCTCAAAGGCATTTCATCTCTCCTTCCTAGATTGTAAAGGCTCTAACAATGATCACATGCCTTGCAAAACTTGATACAATCATGGTAAATTGTTTCCCACTAAATATCTTTAGTAGTATCTTCCGCGCGGTGGCGTTCCTACAAAGTGAACTCCTAAAATTCCACCATGTGCTTCCTCCATGATTGCAACACACTCATTCTCTAGCACACAATGACGTGAGATCTCATCACTACCTGACTTGTATAATTAACCATGGAATTCAAGTTAATTTCCTTATCATAGTCAATGATGTGAGGAGGCATATTAGCATGTAATACCCGCCTCTCGTGCTCTCCTCCGACGCATGGTAATTTATCTCTCAACCAATATCCTAGCAAAGGGATGATATTTTCTTTCCTCAACATCTTGCATACCTCCTTGACATCATCTAGATCCTTTTGTGGAGCCTCAATGCTCTTCTTTTTCTCTAACTTCCGACTACTCCTTTAGGCACTGGATCTCTCCTTGTAGGCTTCAAATCACATCCATGGTATATTGATAAACTTTCTTCGATGAGCAGGGTCCAGATACTTCTCGTGCACCACCTCTTCTCTTGTGACTAGTGGTCTCTACTTTGGTATTTCCCTAACATATGTAGCCTCATCTCGCATTGTTACTAGTACAGTTCTAACTCTAACTCACACGCCACCCTTGGCATCCAATATGAGTCTTCTTTTTCATGGTTACCATTTTGTTGCCTTTGTCCTTCTGCTGTTTTTGGATCACATGTTCAAACAATTCCAGAACTCCTCATACTTTTGATTTTTCCCACACCAAGAGCACTATAATAGGTTGGGACACTTATAGTGCTCCATAGACTCACAATTGTAATAGGTTCCATGAGGAAATTCACTTCTTCTACCTCTATGATTGTCATGGCCTCTAAATCCTCCATAAAATCCTCTTCCATGAGCTCCACCATCTGCAGCCCTTCATAGTGACAACCATCATCCTTAGAGTTGTTTGCAACACTGATCCGACACACACCAATATCAATGGCATCATGTATTTGGTCAATCAATCTACAATACTTGGTATCATGAGTAGTAGAAGTGAAAATATTATAATAACAAGACACATTCTTATGGATTTCATGTCGTAAAAATAAACATCTACTTGCATCATGATCTCCATGGCAAGTCTCACAATTACCGTAATGGTGTGTACTGATCTCCAAGGAAAAATATCTTTTGTATGCCATTCTACCTCATAATCCGTGCACCATAGGCCATTACGAGCCTCATGTGCTGAGTTCATAGATAACTTCTCCTACTACTTTGCCATGAAAGCAATCTGATTGGTATCAATGCTTCCCACAGACTTAGCACACAAGGTAGTCTCTAAGGCCTCACGTGGATATAAGAAAGTTTTATGGGAAAACACTCTTCTGAAAGGTGTTATCAATCCTCTAAAAACCATTGAGCATGTTGAGAAGGATGAATATCATAAGACAATTTTGACAAGAGAGTATTAAAGCATGCATCATACTCCTACACACTCTCTGCCATACCTTGTTGAATATCCTTCAACATTCTAATGCTCTTTTATTCAAAATTAGGAATATGGAATTATTCTAAGAAGGTATTACCTAGCGTGGTATACTACATCGCTGTTTAGTGAGGGTCATACTTTTGGTACCAGCTATGCATGTGCCCTTGTAATGTCTTTGTAAACTGACTTGCCTTCCACTTTGGGGTAGTGATCCCCTTTGTATGCCATAACAACTCACATTTGTGTACATGTTCTCTAGCATCCTGAACACCTTTGTAAGTTGGTAAATGAAAATACATTTCAAAGAACACTTGATGAGGTGGTTAAGGCCCATGTCCGCCCGATCTTGGACCTTGATTCCCTTCGTTGTTTCCTCCACCACCATATCCACTAGCGCCTATTTCTCTTGACCCATCGATCCTCCCGGATCCACCAGGTATACCAATTGTTACTCCACCTAAACCACCAAATCCACCTCCTATAGCTAGCAAGAAGGGTCTTGAAGTGGTCACATCTTATATCCCCATTGTTGTGCTAAACTTATACAAAAAGTTTCTTATATATGCACCGCTCTTAGACATGTTTCCCACACTACTCCTAGATGCAATAACCAAGCTATGTGTACCCATAATTTGTCTAAATGTCATGAAAAAATATACCTCTAAACACAATAATTGATTATGAAACCATAGATGTACCAAATGAAAGATTATACTTCCAAGGTGTCGATAGGTTACTACCACCAATACCAACTTGGATAGTAATTCTTATCTCTGGATTTAGAAAACTAAGTACGAAGGTTTGGTCACTAGGTGGATTCATATGCATGCCTATGGATTTACTTTCTCCAAGTGATGATCTCTCATCATAACTTGAGGGGGTTTCTCTCCCGCACTTTCCAAGATGGGGTAGCATAGACCTGCTTCAAGCTCCACATCCTCTACATGAACCTTAAATCCTTCTTGCAACGTCTACCTCCATAGATTTATTGCTCCTGCAATCTCATGTTGTCTTACAAACTCCCTTTCACAAGCTTCATTATACTTGAGCCATCTCTCTTCTCTCTCTCTCCCTCTCTTTCAACTGCAAGGTATAACATCTTCCCCCACTCTAGCTTCCGCACCCAACGCTCGGGAGGAAGCTTAGCCAACCATAGGAAATGAGTTTAAACTCGTGTAATGATCATTATCTTTAGAGCTAAAGGGATAGTAGTAAGAATGATCCTCTTGGATCCCTCAAGAACTCAAACTCAACAACCTTTAGATAAGAATACGTAGAAATAACGTACTCGAATGTGTAACTAGTCAATGCTCTACTCTACTAGTGATCGACAACATAGGTCCCGGTCGGATCAACATCATGCAACTTCTAATACTCATCTTGGGTCCATACACAAGGTCTATAGTACCAACTTGACCTAGATGCATACGCCAAAATCCATTCATACAACTCCACTGGAAAACAAAAATAAGGTCTTATACAACTCATGATACATGTGTTCTTCTACCCATTTATGAAAATCAAACTCAAATCCAAAGATTATTAAATCTATGAGAAAAATCATCCTCCATGACTTTGAGAAACTATTCGACATTGTCCAAGATCAAGCACTTTGTCATCACGCACCATTATCACAAAAACTTTGAAAAGAGGTCGCAATAACAAAACCAAGATGTAGTCATTGTTTTCATCTTACTTCTCTTCAAATCCCAAGTGCATCGACACATCATCTAGAAAGGTCTAGAAGCTCACTCGAGGTGCGCGTAGGTACCAAGCCCATCCTTTATGTGAGCTTCATGAGAATGCTCTCCCTTAATAAGGGGATGTTTGCACAAATAGAGAATGAACACACCCATTCTTGGAATAAAGATTAAGAACTAAATCCTAGTCTAATACACCAGAACATGAAATAACATGATCATACTACAATAGGAACAAAACTAAATCAAATTTAGCATTAAGATCACCAATATTACACCCATAAATAGAAAATAAAATGCACGGGACAAGATTCATCTCAAAAGGTTCACAACCATTTCATTATATTCATTTATCAAGCTACAGTAGCCAATAGTACATCAAAAGAGTTCCATCCATAGAGATATGATATTAACAACATTTTAACATTCCCTCTATCAATACTTCATCACAAAGATTTCAATTAAGCATTATATTTTCACTATCTCACTTTATTTCTCGCACTCTCTCTTCCACACACACACACACACACACACTCTAATGCCATCCAAGACCATCCATAAAGAGGAACTCGAAGGAATATCTTCTAACCACCCATCATTACAAGAGAAGGCCTAACGAATCTTCCACGATTTCCCTACCACTACCTAAGAATATGCCAAATGTCATCATGCATTTCCTCAATCGAGTATCCCTTAACATGCAAGTTCCGGATAATCTATAACAAAATTTACTCCTTATCCTTTTGTGATAACCATAATGATGCCTTCAAATATCCTTTTCTTGAGATGTAAGTCTTCTAAGCTTATCCATAATCGTATCTAGCCACTTTTGGTCCATTCCCAAAACACATCTTTATCCATTGTCTAAAATCAACTAATTCCCGAATCCATCCTTCCCGAGTGCGAGCCCTCATGTACCCTCAAAAGCTACTTCTACGCATGCCTTCATGCCCTAATTCCACGTGCCACAAACCTTCGTACCTTAGGTAATTAGTTAATTTTTGGTTCCAATAGATGGGTCTCTGTAGATGCATATAGGTGGTTAGGTTCACGAGATAACCAATATCAATTCTCTTTTGATTATTCAACACCCATTACACTAAGATTAATACGACGTATTTCTTGATTTGGAACTTTGTGTAATACATTCAGATTGATGGATCAGCTACAAGACATTTTGAGATCACTCAAAGCATTTGAGAGGCCACCGACAAGTTTTGGTAGGCCTATTATGATATCATGTGCATTTGGGATGACTTGACTGGTTTGAATACCATTACGAGGTCGATTGGACATTTGGAACTTGGACATAGAATATGTGAATCCACCGATCTACCCGAGTATCAATATCTCGCCTTTGCATCCAAAAATCAATCCAACTCGAGAAGACAAAGAGCCAAAATACATCCCTAAGTTCCTTAGAGATGAATACACTCGAATATTACGATTATGACTTCTCTGACAAACCTGAAATAGATTATCATGAATTTAGTTACAAAAATTCCCCCTAATCCGAGGATTCTGACATTGATTTTAATTCAGATATATCTTAGTTTTTCATTACATATTTGTAATAAATTTTGAAATTGTTAGAATGATTATAATTTTTATCCATCCAAATATCATGATTTTCTATATGTATTTCTTGATTTCATAAATAGTGGGTTGAAATCCTTGTGAGGAAGTCCTTTGACTTCTAGGGATTGAATTTTTTTAGAAGCTCACTTATTGTTTTTACTAATTAAAAGTTTGGTGAGGTGTCTTTGATTGCAGAGTCATTTGCAGGAGAAGAGCTGAGCTATTTTGTGCATGCAACGCAACTTTGGTATAATCTACACATATCAATGGGTACCTCTAAACCCCACCATATTGAGGTTTGGTAAGACTTATTATCTTGCTTATTAAGTTAGGTTAAAGAGGTGATTTTATTCTAAACATCTTGGTACGTCCGGTGGGACCTTTCTCCCTTATTTCATTATTAATTTTAATAAAAGTACTATTTTCAAGTTTTGGTTATTTTCACAAGAAAATCCTATGATTTATCCAATCGCTAGTGTTTCCCTAAATAATTTTGCTACCCTTATAAATTATTTCAGTTTTTTGTTTATTATTATTGGTTTCTTCTCAAATAGGCGTTGAAAATTCTGTCTCTGATTATTTATTGAGAAATTCTAATCTTGGATCTAGGTTGTTTTATGTTTCTTCTTCTAACTCGGTTTTGTAGGATACTATTGATATAGTTTATTTTTCTCGATGGATTCCCAAGATTTGTGGGCTTTAAAAACTCCTAAAAAAACAACAATATAGGAGTGTTTAGCGGTGAGTCCTAAAAATTTCTTATTTTTTTCTAGTATTGCATTTTGTTTGATTGTCTTCACTCAAAAACATTTCGATTTGGAATTTAAATTGAATATTTCATCCTTTCTATTTCACATAGTATTAATTAAGAGGGAAATTTTTACATTCACTTTTAATCCCCACACATAGCCAAATCACATAAACACAAAACATATTAAAATAATTCCTACCCGTGTGGATACCTACTTGGGTTTCATCACCAAGAGGAGAAACTGACTTGATGTTCTAGCCGAGCATAAACATATGTATGTTGGTATATATTGGCTTAACACTCAAACCCTTATCACTGCAAAACCTTGAAGTGAGGGGGTAGGCCCCAATATCATGACCGTATCGACAGTAGTACAAAGTTGGGCCTCATGTACCTTTGGGTATATCGAGGGCTTCACCCTTAGACATACCTCAAACTAGCCCTATATTTTCATTTTCGAGGACCCGCGTTAACCATTTTGCATATTTTATTTTATAATTAAATGAACAAGATTCAAAAATCTATTTTACTTTCTTTTGATTGTTATTTATAATCAACCCATTTTATATCATTTTTTTTCTTTTTGTGTGTGTTTGTTTAAAATTTTGCAAACAAGACAACAAGATCATAACCAAGCCTCTGAAAGCATGTCTTAACCAATGTCTACACCCTTACAACAATAAATTCCTTTATCTACTTTGTTACCTATACCATTTCCAAAACCTTTATTTTCTACCATATCAACACCATCATTTACCACACCATTACAACAACAAAACCCATTTCTTCATCAAATTAGAAAAATTCCTCTAATCGATGCTCAACGAGAATGGAATGAATTAGAGGAAATATATAATGAAGAAATGAAACAACACCTTTTAAAATTTACACATTAGTTTCTTATTCAAGAATTAAAAACATCAAAACATGAAGACACCGAGCAACCATACTCTCCTAGTTCACAATTGGAGTCTTTTGAAACCACTTTCTTTGAAAGAGGAGACCCTGTCTTTGAATAAATGTTAGATTCAAACCCCATTTCCCTCAATGCCTATTTGGCAGCTCGGGGTGTTTAAATTCAGCCATTTACACCATAACCTCTCACAATCTAGACCCTTTACTTGGTTCCTCACAATAACTTAAATCCGAAACATTTTCAATTATTCCTTAAATTATGTAACCTATTGGTTCAAACCAAAATATGTAACCAAACCACCATCTTCCTATAATCCTTCCTCTTCTATTGCAAAACTTATTTCAGATCAAAAGCATGTCATTCAAAAAATACATTCATACCCTCCACTAAGTCAAGCTAAAACATCGTAGGTCACGTTTTCGGTTCCCATTTTTAGTCTTCATATGGTTTCCTCTCAGGATACAACCACCTAACAACACAAATCATCACCTAACCTTTCAACTAGTTCAACACCTCCACAAACCAATATTAGTACTCCATTATCTACCCCTCTAACGTCCTCATTCACTTAAAATCTTCCATTAAGTTCTATTTCTTCTTCCACCATTTTTCCTCAAGCTAACAACATTCAAATATTACTATGTCTATTCCAACATCAATTCCTTTAATCAATACTAGTGTAATTGATACCACCCATCTTGTTTCATAATACATACCACAAACTCATTACTATGAATTAATATTCCATAATCTACTCCTACACAATACATTCCACAACAAGCACCATCCTCTGCGGCCTCTGCTATGTTTTTCAACAACAACCTCCTTACTCACAACCATTTCCTTATCATTATATACAATCTTCACAACCATTAATTTTTCAATAGTATATTCCACAAAGACTCTCCCACAACAACAAAAAAGTATCCCATCTCAACAATATATTCCACAATAGACTTTCCCACAACAACAACAAAGTATCCCATCTCAACAGTATATTCCAAAACATACTCTCCCATATAAACAACAAAGTATCCCATCTCAACAATATATCCCACAATAGACTCTCCCACATCAACAACAAAGTATCCCATCTCAACAAAGTATATTCCATGAAAAACTCTCCCATAATAACAAAAAAGCATCCCTTCTCGACAATATATTCCCAAAAATATATCCCACAACAAACTCTTGCACAACAAAAAATTCCTCTCCAAAGAATATATTTCACAACAAAACATTCCACAACAAATTGTCCCAAAATATAACATACCCCAACAAAACATCCCTTATCAACAAAACATTCCTCAACAATATCAAATGTACTCACAACCTGGTCAGTTTATATTTCAACCCGACCCATCTTCGCAAAATCCCCACCAACATCCTATTCAAATTCACATAAATTAGATATCAAGTCCGGAAGATTCTTCATTTACACCCAAAAATACCTCTCTTATGACCAAATTTGTAATGAACCCATCCATCCATCAATTCTATACAAAGCATACCCTCTTTACTGGGAACTTCCAAAATTCATTAAGTTCTATAGCAAAGAAGATCCCCAACAACATATTCATGCATTTAGTCATGCTTGTTATTTAATATCCCATGACCAAGACCTTATCTGCGAACCTTTCCAATGTCCCTTACCGGTCTTGCTCTAGATTGGTACAATAGTATCCTACAATTCTCTCTTTTTCTTTCACCCAACTAGCATAATTATTTTTATAACACTTCTCTATAAACATAGCCTGAAAAGTTACCATTAATGATCTTTACGTGATTAAAAATTTGAAGATGAATCTATTGCTGATTTTGTTTCCCGTTGGAGGGGTATAATTAATCAATTATCCTTTACATTACTAAAAATTGAGCTGATCAAAGTTTTCTATTGATCATGTGATAAACACATTGAGTCAACTTTACAAATTCAATCATTTCATACTTTTTATGAAGCCTTTAATATGGCCCAAAAATTATAACTATGTGCTTTAGAATATGGTCATGTTAAACTTCGACCTAAGAAACCATGAACCGAGTTTCCTTCTAAGTCATCCTCTAGTCCTAAAAATCTAAATCAGCTACAAATGTCATATTAGTTAAGTTATCTCCTAAAGAAAATCCTCTTTGTTGAACATTCTTGTCCACAACGTAACTACACACCAATTGGGGAAACTTACAACATAGTTTTTGACAAATTTTTTTCCACCATATGATATCTCTTCCCCCCATCCAACCTATCGACACATCTGTATCTAAACCCTCGTGGTATTGAGACAATGATTATTGTAAATACCATAGGGTCAAAGGACATGACATAGAAAGGTTCCAGACGTTCCACAATGTTCTTTAGGATTTGATTGATAAGGGTGAAATTCATTTGGATAACCCCAATGCACCCTTAAATCAAAACTTGGAGATATTTAAACAACCATTTCCAAATCATTCTCTATCTCTTGAACAACGAAAAACAATGTTGTCCATACTTATCATACTATTAATTTCATTACAAAAGAAACATCAATTCTTGAATATGAAACAATACCTAATGAGTCAACATTCAAAAATACATATGTGGAAGCAACATCTACACCCACACAATCAACAATGACAACGGAAATTCTTGTTCAACCTCAACTTGCATCCGTTGAATCCTTTCTTGCTACCTTACCATTATCATCACAAGTAATTATCAATCCAATCTCTTTACCAATTCCACTCTCTAGTATAGATACCCCCATAACTCCATCCTCATTCAAAAACATAACTATGATACCTCTTGAAATGTTCTTAACACAACCATCCCGCCTAAAAATTTTTGGGCTATACTCCCCCTCATACTATGAAAACCAACAATCCAAAGATGAAACAACCCTCAAAACATTTAGATTACATTAACCACATAATTCAAACTCCCCTTCCTTCATTAGTGTTGTCACTTCCCCAAGAGTGGTGAATTTTCTTCTTCAATTTTGAATTTTTTTGGGTAGTATGACTATCAAAATTACCTTGTAGAGGTCCCCTAAGAAAGAGCTAATTTCAAACAGTTAGTCATTTTTTTCAAATTTTGAGTTTTGAGGCTTTTTCTTTGATTGCGGGTTTTTTCGGGTTTTTCTATCTCTCATGTCCCAAGTTCCTTTGGGCCTCCTATTCCTCGATTTCCTTCTTTTCCCACATATTCATGCTTTTCCTTAATTTTCAAACATTTTGGATTTTGAAGAAATCGTGTCCCAATGTCTTGAGAACTATCTCTGTGCCAATTTTTTTGACTTACCCGATCCCAATATATTGTAGACATTTCGCTCATTGTGTCCCACATGTCCCAAGTTATACCTAACCTTTGTTTCCCTGCAAGACCACTTTTTCTACTTTTCATTCACTATGGTTGTTTCAGCTCCATGCATCCTAGGTGTCCCATTGTCCCATGGGTCAGTTGTGCACATTTTTTCTACCTTTTGCTCGCTTGCCACTATCTTGGGTCGGTGTAAAGCATTAATTGTCGTATTAATTTCTCCCCGTTGACCTACTCAAATAGAATTTGTATAAATAACCATGGTAATCAATCATTTTCACCACACCCTTTGTATTTTTCTTCCTTTCCATTCTCTTACCCTCTACTATTTGTAGCCTTTCGCTAAGCCCCGTTCAGTATTTTTCAATATTCAGTGCACTCGAAGTCATGAAATGTCAAAGGAGAAATATAGAGGAATTTAGAAATCCACTTCTCTTGCCATATAATGAATATCAACTACAAAGGGCATGAGAATTTATCTTCCTTCGAGACATCTATACCAGACATAGGAGACAACGAGGCTCAACACCTCGACTTGGATGATTTCTGGGATCTAATTAATTGTGAAAACCCTAATCCTATAGCTTAACTTATTAAGGAAAGTGGAATTGCTCATGAAGGGGGTTTTCCAATTTCAGTTCAGCGTGCTTTGATATCATGTTAGCCTATGGGTCATGCTTCAATCCAAAGACAAAGGAAATTTTTGACCTCAAGGACAAGTAGTGGCTCATCTTGATGAAATTGTATTAGCATTACTTTCAAAATCCCCATGATTGAAGGCTCGAATATTCTTACCAGAGATCAGGCATAACTTCTTTTTGATCAAGACAATGAATTTTATAAAAGCAGAGTGGTTAAGTCTTAGTTTAAGAACCCAAAGAAAGGAGCTTCAGGCTGCTCAAAACAATGTACATGGTTGATTTTAGTGAATAATTGTCGATTTTATCACTCTCCCTTCCATGATAATGGGAATTCCCTCTACCAATGAATTTCATTACTATATGTGCCCTTATATCAATATTATATGTGAAGGTAAACAAATCTTGAATTGGGAAGGGATAATCTATGATATCTTGACTTAACAATTGGAAGATGTTCAAAGGACTCAAACTTTCTACATGACCTCTTACTTGATGTACACCATTGCCACTTATAGAGAATGGTTGGGTTTCTCCCATGCTGAGGAAAATAAATATGCTCCTATCTATGTGTACCATTCACAGTTAACTCTAAATAGTAACAAACATCATTTTAGGAGGGTATATGATGCATTTACTATGTACATCATCGATTGTTGGAAGGAGATACTGCTAGAATATTCTCAGAGGAAGAAAAACAATTGATCAATGTATATGGTAGTGTTTTCACTCAATTCAGAAATTCTCAAATATACGGTTGGATCAATTTGAGGGACAACCCCTAAAAATCCATATGTACTGCAGTGACAAGATAGATTTGGTTGAGATATGTAGATAGTTGGATAAACTGCATAGAACCTGAAAGGATAAGAATATTTTAGGTATTCAGTTCCCAATCACATTGGGTAACTACACTGTAAGACTGATTTAGATGCTCAGAACATTGATAGAACAATTTCTCCTCTTATCCTTCATTATTATAAACCTATAACTTGCTTTGATATTAAGGAGTTCATTTCCACCAATTTCAAAATGGGTTTTCAACACCTTGCCCGATATTGAAGACTACTGGGCCAATTGTTCTGATGATTATGAAGCTTAGAGAAGATACTATGGAAGATTGTCTCTGTAAAAATCAAGGATTTTGGTGTATATAATGTTCCTAAAGGATTTGAGGATGATGATGAAGAACTATAGTCCTTGAATATGAGAGATCAATCAAACACACTCCTATTGAAACCATTGATTGGTTTGTTAAGGAGAGAGATGATTTAAAGGAGCTCATCAACCTTGTCTTGGTGAGAACTAGGATTTGGTTTGATAGAAAAATGAAGATGATTAGAGCAATAAAATCCAAGTCTTCTTCTCAAGATACCTCCACCCCTCAGAAATAAATACCTTTATCAACTCTTGAAGCACATGAATAATTTGTTCCTTCTCCACCAATCTTCAACTCTGGTGTACACAAAGAAGGGAAAGGTTAAGAAGGATGATAAGGTGGAGGAATTTATTTAGAGAATGAGAAGCTACCCTCTCCTAAGAAAATTGAAACAATACTTGATGAGGGAGAAATCATGGACCTTGGTGATGATGACAAGTGAAGAAAAAGAGTAGGGAAATCTAGAGGAAAATAATCCTGAGGAAAGTAGTATAAATTGATCAATTAAAGAAACCAGTTTCAGAATTTGTAGAAACATCTACTAAGGAATCTCCCACCACCCAAAATAAGACCTCTATGTTTAGAAGTGGCTGTTGTAAAAACTCTAAGTGTGATGAGTGCACTTGCACTTGGGCCCATTTCTCCCTCCACTTCTAGTTCTTCCTTTTCTTGGGTACAACCATTGTTGGAAAGCAAGAAAAGGAAGACCACTTCAAGTATTGTTGCCCTAAGTTTGATGCAGTGGTAGCCCTTTTAGGTACTACTCCTCCCCTCCAGCTAAAAAGGCTAAGGTCACATCTAGATTGGTTTCAGACTCTCAAGGCCAACAATTCATGGAGATTGCAAGACCCAAGATTGAAAAAGATGAAAAGGACCTATCAATGGGTGATTTGGAATTAACAAGAATTTATCTTGGTGAATCAACACCTAAAAGTTAGGTACATAACCTGAGGGAGATAATTTATAGAGTGATCTAAAGGGTTGAAAAAGGGAATAACACACAAGAGCATTTGGAGGAGCAGAATAAAATCTTGTCAAGTTTCATCAAATCCTTATTAATAGAGGATAAGGTACTTGACCCAACCCCCTAGCTTCCATCCCACCACCTTCCATTCTGTCTAATGATGAAGTTCAATCCATCAAAGATATTCATAAGCATGCCACTTATGGGAAGGCAATGGAATCCATTGTTGATGAGATGATAATTATAGGTTTGAATTTCATCAAGAAATCATTTAAGTCATCCGAAAAATTGCTAAGATTTAGTTAAATTTCATCATAAAACTCAATGGTTTGGATAGGGAATTGAAATTGTGGAGTGAATGTATCCAAGATATTCGATTAATGAGTGATAAAATGTACAAATCCACTTGGCAAGAAATTTTTTTGATGATGCGAATAGAATTTTTCTAAGCAATGGGTTTTCAACATTGATTGGAAGATAAAGGTTCTTGAAGAATCCATTGAAGAACTTAGGAACATGTTACAAAAAGGAGAAGATTTTAAAGTTTGTGTCATGTCCGCCTTCCAGATATTCACTACCAAATTTTCAAAGAGAATTCAAATGATAAATTCACTATCTAAGAAATCAAGTCTCAGTTCAAGACATTTGTTAAAGAAGATTTGTTCAAGTAGGACACCATATCCAAGGAGAAGATGAAAGAAATTTTCACACTGCAGACGGCTATCACGGATGCTAATAAATAATTCTTAGAAAATGTAGAGTTTGGAAAAGAAATGGAAAAGTGTCTGGGTAGTTGGACTCATGCAACTGCCAATACAACAATTCTTGGGGCATGGACATAGCAGAGGCATTGAAAAGATTTAGAAATCAAGTGCTCAAGACAAAAGGAACTATAAACACTTCTTCCAACATCTCAACATCCTAGTTCATAATTTCCTTTCTTATTTAAAATATCTAATTAAGGTGGCTATTATCTCTTTAGTCATATGTTATGTAAACAAGAGATAAATTGGGATTATAATATTTAATTAGATACTAGCTTTTGGGATTAAAAGAAAGGAAACTGAAAAGGCTCTTTTGTAACCATTTTTGGGTTATTTAAAGAAATTTTCTTGTCATTGTAAAGGATCAGATTTTGATATCTTAGATGTAAAGAACATTGAACTACTGATCAATACAGAATAATTTTCATCCTCTCTCATGATTTATCTCTTTTCATTCCTTGTCTGATTCATATGGGCTATGCGTATTTAAGCAAGAACTTTGTGTCTTTCAGTTAATATCATACTTAGAACTTTGCTTCTAATACATGATGTCCTATGTTTTTATATGCGTAGTTTAAAGCTTTTATCTTATCAAGCATTAGTAAGATATCATTCTACAATCTATGTGTCTGAAAGTGCCCACTCTCTTTAGTTTCTGAATACCATTTCTTCTATTCTCCTTTCTTTTGTATTGAAAATATTTTCATGAAGGCATCTAAAATATCAAAATATTTTACTTGAAATATTAAACAAATGTTTATATTGTAAATAAGTGGTTTGGATTTTCTCTTTTGTGTTCAATAAGGGAACCTCTCCCATAAAGAGGAGGGACTATTGTCCCCTGACTGTTTCTTGTTTTCAAGATCAAATCCTACAACCAACAATTTTTGGTACCCACCGTGGGGCACATTTTGTGCATACCCACCAAAAAAACTTCAATCAAACTAGAAGTAATATCACCTTGGCAGATATAGAAGATACACACGAGGTCAAAAATCATGTGGTATTGAAGATCTAGATTTTTAATTACTTTGGAACAACAAGGTTTTGGGTGGACTCTAGAAAGAAGGAGAACAAGATCCACAAGTACTCCCCCTATCAAAAATAGAACTGCAAGAAACAAAACCCCAAACATAATCAAGCCCTAGTATTCAAGATTTGGTGTTGGCTGGAGTCACAGTCCCTTTGCAAACCATTTTTCCAAGAATGGTAGTACCTCTACCTTAGGGAAAATGGGTTGGACCTCTGGCCCTTTCTCAACCATTACATGATCTCCCAAAGGGAATAGGAAAAGATTCCCTAAATTTAGAGGTGATGGAAAAGTGCACCCAGATGAACACATTGTTGCATTCATTGTGGCATGTGGAATACTTGGAGTGGAGCATGAAGATGTTTCTATTAGGATTTTTGTGGAGACACTACAAGATAATGCTGCCAACTGGTTCTATCATCTCCTGCTAGCACTATCACTAACTGGACCACCATGAGAACCCAATTTGAGGATCGATTCAAACCTACTGAAGATGTACATGCTCTCCTCGCTCATATTTCTCAGATAAAGAAATAACCATATGAGCCTATGTGAGAGTTTGTTTCTAAGTTAAAAAATTAGTTAATAATATTCCAAGCCACTCGGCATGTGGATTAAATTTAGAAATGCTTTTTCTTGAATGCACAATTACCAGAAGTGAGCTATGCATTGAGAAGAGCCAACCTTGCTACTCTGGATGTTGATCAACACTTAGCCATAAGTGTTGAAGATGATTTAATAATGTCTGGGAAATTAAAAAAAGAACCTGCTAAATCTAAGGTTTCTTCTTTAGGAAACAATTTAGACCAACTAGTGCAAAAATTGGCAAATGATCTCATAGCTATTAAAAAGCAATTGGCCCAGAATACTCCTTACAAGGATATTCCAAGAAATAATTTTACGCCTCAAAATCGTCTACCTCCTATCCAACCAAAACTCACAATTGAAGGACCACATCTAAAATTTCTTATCAATGCAACATGTGAAGTCAAGGAACCGGAGGATGAATATGAAACTGAGGGATATGAGTAACTTGAATATGAAGCAAATGAAACACTAGAAGAAGCCGGTGATTTTCAGGTTAATTTTCTCACCACTGAGGGAGTTGATGATGATACATATGATTATGAAAAAGAAGTGGCAGATATGAATAGTGAGTCATATGTTGTCATGATCAGAGAGTAGATGAATAAGAACAAAGAAGTGGTCTAGCCCATAAGAAGATCTAAGGAGATTCTAGTTACCATCCTAGTTGTTGCAAAAAGAGGAGCTCGTATCTCTATCACTTCTACTCAAAAGGTAAGCAGTGTTAATACTCCCTCTACTTCCTTGTCTTCACTTAAAAACAACGTGGTTTCAACACCTATGAATAAGACAACCTTGAATTTCAAAGATGATAAGCCTAAGTGTTCCTCCCCTTCTAGCATAGACACCCCATCTACCTCAGGATCCTTTGGCATATTGAATTATATAAGAAAACCCCATCTATCTCGTGAGGCCGAGTTCTATCGACGCATCCCATGTGTTTACCTAGGTTATCAAATTTGTCAAATCCAAATCCAATCCTACACCCACCACCTCTAAAGGCCTTTTACCTACTTTTTCCTCTTCACCTCAATAGAATCTAATGGCTATGACACCTTCTATAACTGAGAAAATTGATCCTTTCTATATCACTCTATTTATAGCCAATCATAGGCTCAATAATTGTGTCATTGATTCAGAGCATTAAACAATGTGATGCCTGCTAAGGTTTCTCATGCTTTAGGCCTGAATTTAACACACACATTTGGTTCTTTCTATTCCATGGAAAGTAAAGAGGTGCCATTGGTAGGAAGGATTAAGGATGCACAAGTAGATTTTGCTACTTTCCAGAGAAAAGGGTCAAAACTACTATCTTAGTAGTAGATATTCCCCCATCTTATGGTATGTTGCTAAGAAAAAACTTATGTAAAGAAGTGGGTGGAGAAATTTAAATGGATTAGTCACATGCTCTCATTCCAGTTAATGGGAAAATGAAGAATTTGTTACCTAAGAGACAAACTGAGTACATTGTGCACAAACCGATGACCCTAGAGAACAAATCCTCTATGAAGACATCGGTCATGGGAACTACATGATCATGTTAGAGGAGGAAATGAAAGCTTCCAAAGGTGTGATGAATGACCCTAATGGTGTCTGGATCCTTGAATTTGATGGCAGTTGTTCTTCATCTGGTTCTAGAGTAGGAGTGGTCCTATTCTCTCTTGAAAAGAAGTCTTATCCTTTCTCCTACAAGCTTCAATTTGAAAACACAAAATAATATGAAGATATTATTTTAGGACTATCAATGGCAATGGATATGGGAGTTAAGAACCTTTGTGCATAAGGAGATGTAGAGCTCATTGTTAAGAAAGTCAGAGGGATTTTTCAAGTTAAGAACAAGAGGCTAAAACACTATAGAAATTTGGTGTGGGATTCTATTGAATGTTAGATGCCTTTTCTATAGAAGTTGTTCCCAGAGAAAGGAATACTAGAGCAGATGCTTTGGCATCTCAGATCCTTGTTGATCCCTCATCCTGACTTTTCCAAGAAAAGTTCACGATCGAAATGATACATAGGACAAGTGTACTTTGGATAATGTCAACAATTGGCAAGTATTCAATGATGATCAACATTTGCTCTCTTTTCTTGAACTTCAAGGATAATTTCAGTCAATTGTATTTTGAAGGAAGTGAAGTTGCTCCTCGTGAATTTGTAACATCCACTATGACTGAGGAAGGGATTGAGGAAGAATCTGATAAGGATGGTTGCATTAATTTAAAAGGTAACAAGATACCCAAAGGACTAGTAAGCCTGGAAGATTTGTTTGACAAGCATGACAGGTATATCAAGTCAAAGATATCACATGGGGTTCATCAGTTTGCAAAGTATGAAAAGGTTAATATTGGAAGCAAAGAGGAACCCAAGCTTGTCAACATTGGCAAATGCTACACACAGGAAGAAAGGAATAGAATGATAAATTTATTAGAAATATATGTTGATGTGATTTCCTATTCATATGATGATTTGAAATCCTTCAAACCAAGAGAAATGCAGCATTATATTCCTTTGAAACTAGGAATCAAGCCTTTTCAGCAGAAACAAAGGCAATACAACCCCAAGATTGTAGACACCATTTATCAAGAGATTTAGAAGCTCTTAAAGGAAAAGATAATTTTTCCAATTCATCACTCAGCTTGGGTGGCCAATATTGTGCCAGTAAGAAAAAGAATGGTGAAATCCGAATTTGTGTGGATTTTCAAAATCTAAACCAAGCCTCCCTCAAGGAAAATTATCCACTCCCCATGATGGATCGATTCTGTAAGTTGTTACCGGATCCGAAATGTTGTCTATGTTGGATGGTTTTTTAGGGTATAATCAGATTGAAGTTGATGTCCCTGATCAACATAAGATGACTTTCACAACTCCATGGGGAAATTTTTCTTATAAGAGGATGCCATTTAGTCTGATTAATGTTGGTGCCACTTTCCAATGGGAAATGGATTTGGATTTTGGGTCTTTGAAAGGAAAATGTATTGTTGTGTATCTGGATGATTTAACTGTCTTTTCCAAGAGAAGGGAAGACCATTTCCAACATCTTGAAACTATCCTTCAAAAGTGCAGGGAACATGGGATATCTCTCAATCCAAAAAGTCTATTTTTGGCATCATTGAAGGTAAGCTACTTGGACATATTGTTTCTAAATAGGGAACCAAGATAGATCTAGAGAGGGTTAAATATATTCAAATGAATCCCCCTCCCCACAAGTAAAAAAGGTGTGCATTATTTCTTTGGAAAAATAAACTTTTTAAGGAGATTTATTCCTGATTTTATAGAGCTAACTATGAGTATAGCTTAGATGATGAAAGGGAAACAATATTTTTGTTTGACACCAGAAGGGAAAGAAGCTTTTGAAAATATCAAAAAGGAAATTTCTCAAACTCTGATTCTTTCTTGCCCTAATTTTGAGAAGGATTTCTTGATCTATTATTATGCCACTGAGAATACTTTGGCTGCTATTCGACACAGAAGAATCATGAGGGATGTGAACTACCCATTTCTTTCATGAGTTATGTCCTTAAAGCTCATGAATTGAAATATACTCAGATTGAGAAACATGATTTTGTTGTGGTTAAGGTAGTCAAATAATTTCGTTTCTATATCCTCAATTCTCACTCTATTGTCTTTGTATCGGATACAACGGTTAATTCCATTCTCACACAACAAGAGTTTAGGACCAAAAGAGGAAATTGGGTGGAAAAGGTGCAAGAGTATGATTTGGAAATCAGGCCAACTAAGTTAGTTTAGGGAAAAGGGCTTTGTGAATTGATTGCTATAGGTGCTGAAGATAACTCTCCCAAGGAAGACACACATATTCCAACTTGTTCTCTTTATTGGTTCAATTGAAAAATGGTATGTTGATATTGCCTATTTTCTTACTTATGGAGAATGCCCATCTCATCTAAATGCTAAAGAAAAGAGAGCCATTAAGCTGATATCTGCATAGTATGTGCTTTGGGAAAATTCCTTATTCAAAAGAGGGATTGATGGAAGGTTTCTCGATGTGTGGATAAAGAACAACAAAAAGGTTGCTTAGAGAATTTCATGATCAAGCTTGTGGAGGACATTTCTCATCCACTGTGACTTCTCATAAAATCCTTCATGTAGGCTACTACTGGCCAACCCTATTTTGAGATGTAACTAAATGGGTGGGTAAATGTGAATCTTTCCAAAATTTTGTGGGATGACCCAAGCTAGCCACTCTACCACTCAAGCTAGTGGTGATAGAAGAACCCTTTCAAAAATGGGGACTAGACTTTATAGGTACTCTTAACCCTCATTCCAGTGCTAGACACACTCATGTATTAACTACCACTAATTATTTCACCAAATGGGTGGAGGCCATTCCAAGTAAAAATACAACTTATGAAGTAGTATGTAACTTTATCAAGGAAAACATTCGATTAGATTTGGGGTACCAAGTAAAATTTTCACTGATAATGCTCCTAATTTCTCTTCTTATGAAATGATGGATTTATACTATGGGTATGGAATTTCCCTTACAAATTCTTTTGATTACTACCCCCAAGGAAATGGACAAGCAGAATCAACAAACAAGAATTTGGTAACCATCATTCAAAATCTTGTTAATGAATCACAAAGGAATTGGCATAAGAATTTGTATGATGCTCTTTGGGTAGATAGAATTACCCCCAAAAGGGAAATTAGGATGTCTCATTTCCAAGTGGTGTATGGAATGAAGCTCAACTAATGGTAACTATGGAACTTCTAGCTTTGCAGCTGATGAAGGCCATTGAAGATTCAAACTTTACTAGTGCTTTGGAGAAGAGAATCATGTACCTGTAGAAGTTAGATGAAGATAGGTTGTAAGTAGTGGATAAGATTGTTGCACATCAAAAAAGAGTAAAACAACTATTTGATAAGAAGGCCAGACCTAGAGACTTCTAGGTTGGAGACATTGTTCTACTCTGGGACAAGAGGTGGGAGCCTCGAGGAAGTCATGGAAAGTTTGATTCTCTCTGGTTGGGTCCTTTCAAGATCAAACACTTCTTTGGAGAAAATTATTTCTACTTGGACTATATGGATGGAACATCTCTTCCATTGCCATATAGCGGGTAGTATTTGAAGTTGTTTTAGTCCTAGGTTACTAGGTGGTCCTTTGTATAGTCTTGTATAGTTTCCATTATTGGTCTTTATGTGGTGTTTTGTGGGTGTATCTTTTGTATTGTTTCATCCTTGACACTATTTTCTCAATGGATAAGGCCTTGGTCATCTTTCTATAGATTCTAGAGTTCTTGATCCTATTTTGTTCTTTTCTAATCAAAACAATCCATCCCCAGAAAGAGCTAGTTGTTGTCACTTCCCCAAGAGTGGTGAATTTTCTTCTTCAATTTTAATTTTTTTGGGTAAAGTGACTATCAAAATGCCCTTGTAAAGGTCCCCTAAGAAAGAGATAATTTCAAATAGTTAGTCATTTTTTAAAATTTTGAGTTTTGAGGCTTTTTCTTTTATTGCGGGTATTTCGGTTTTTCTATCCCTCATGTCCCAAGTTCCTCCAGGCCTCCTGTTCCCTGATTTCTCACTTTTCCCACATAGTAACGCTTTTTCTTTATTTTCGACATTTTGTATTTTCAGAGAAATCGTGTCTCGATCAAACGAGGACTATCTGCTCCAATTTTTTCTGACTAACCTGATCCTAATGTATTGTGGACATTTCAGATCACTATGTCCCGCATGTCCCAAGTGCTCCCTGACCTCCATTTCCTCGTAAGACCACTTTTTCCACTTTCCATTCACTACGGATATTTTGACTTTGTATGTCCCAGGTGTCCCATTGTCCCATGGGTCAATTGTGAACATTTTTCCACCTTTTCGCTTCGCCATTATCTTGGGTCGGTGTAAAGCATTAATTATCATAGTAATTTCTCCCCGCCAACCTACTCAAATAGAAAGTGTATAAATAACCATGGTAATCGATTATTTTCACCACACCCTTTACATTTTGTCTTCCTTTATGTTCTCTTACCCTCTATTGTTTATAGCCATTCACCAAGCCCCATTCCATTCTTTTTCGAATTTGCAGGTATACTCAAAGCTGTGAACTGTCAAAGGAAAAATATAGAGGAATTGAGAAATCCACTTATCCTGTCATACAATGAAGATCAACTACAAAGGGAAAGAGCATTTATCTTCCTTAGAGACATTTATACCAAAAATGAGACAACGAGGCTCAACACCTCAACTTGGATGATTTATGGGCTCGAATTAATTATCAAAACCCTACTCCTATTACTAAAATTATTAAGGAAAGTGGAATTTATCATGTAGGGGGTTTTCCAATTTCGGTTTAGTGTGCTGATACAGTGTTAGTCTATGGATCATGCTTTAATCCAGAGACAAAGGAAATTGTTGACCCTCAAGGGCAAGTAGTGGCTTGACTTGATGAAAATTGTATTAGCACTACTTTTAGAATCCCCATAATTGAAGGCTCAAACATTCTTACCAGAGATCAGGAAAAAATTATTTTTTATCAAGACAATGAATGGTATAAAAGTAGAGTGGCTAAATCTTGGTTTAAGAATCCAAAGAAAGGAGCCTCGAGGCTACCCAAAACAATGTATAGGGTTGATTTCAATGAAGAATTGTTAGATGTCATCACTCTCCTTGCCAGATAATGGGAATGCCCTCTACCAATGAATTTCATTACTGGATGTGCCCTTATATCAATATTATATGTGAAGGTAAACAAATCTTGAATTGGGCAGGATAATCTGTGATATCCTGACTGAACAATTGGCACATTTTCAAAGGAATCAACATTTCTACATGACCTCTTATCTGATGTACACCATTGCCACTTACAGAGAATGGTTGGGTTTCTCCCCTATTGAAGAAAAGAAAAATGCTCCTATTTATGTGTACCATCCAAATTTAACTCTAAATATTAGCAACTATCATTTCAGGAGGGTGAATGTTGCATTTACTATGTACATCATCAGATTGTTGGAAGGAGATACTGCTAGAAGATTCTTAGAGGAAGAAAACCAATTGATCAATGTCTATGGTAGTCTTTAAACTCAATTCATGAAATTTTCATATATACGGTTGGTTGGATTTGAGGGACAACCCCTAAAACTCCCTATGTACTTGTAGTGACAAGATGGCTTTGGTTGAGATATGTAGACAATTGGATAAACTGCATAGAACATGCAAGGATAAGAAGTATGTAGGTATTCAGTTCCCAATCACATTGGGTAACTACACTTGCAAGACTATTTTAGATTCTCATAACATTGACAAAAAATTGCTCTTCTTACCCTTCATTATTATAAACCTAGAACTTGATTTCATATTAAGGAGTTCATTTCCACCAATTTCAGAATGGTTTTTTAACACCTTACCGATATTGAAGATTACTAGGCCGATTGTTTTGACAATTATGAAGCTCAAAGAAGATACTATGGAAGATTGTCTCTACAAAAATCAAGGATTTTGGTGTATATAATGTTCCTGAAGGATTTGAGGATGATGATGAAGAACTGCACTCCCTTGAATATGAGAGATCTATCAGAAACACTCTATTGAAACCATTGATTCATTTGTTAAGGAGAGATATGATTTAAAGGAGCTCATCAACCCTATCTTGGTGAGAACTAGGCTTTGGTTTGATAGAAAAATGAAGATGATTAGAGAAAGAAAATCCAAGTCTTCTTCTCTAGAAACCTCCACCCATCAGAAATAAATACCTTCATTAATTCCTGAAGCACATGAACAATCTATTCCTTCTCCTCTAGAATCTTCAACTCTAGTGTACACAAAGAAGGGAAAGGATAAGAAGAATGATAAGGTAGAGGAAGTTATTCAAGAGAATGAGAAGCTACCTATACGACAAAAAATCAACATGTGACCTTCTTCACACCCGACCTCCTGAGGTCATGCCGAGACAACCGGTGTAGAATGGGAATGGATGTGGATATGGTGGTGAAAATCAAGCTAATTAGGTAATCTAATGTCTTCCACATGCAATATCAAGATATATGAATCTAAGGCAAAGAATGCTCTCTTAACCTAAAGTGGTGTAATGTATCAATCATATATGATAGTTTCTTAGAGACTCTAATTAATGTCGAGCTCACGAGATTCTATTTATTGGTTATTGAACACGTGGGAAATTACCTATGGGTTCCTCGAATAGATTTCTAGACAAGTTCATAGAAGTAAAATGAGAGGCATGATGGAGCCGCAAGTACTATGGGTGATTTTCCGGTGTAGTCTAGAAATTCTTAGCCTGATTGACTTCTATGTTCAATACAAAAAACTGTGTGATGATGTCTAGTGGAAGTTGCGATGACCTAAATATTAGTTTATGCAAACCAATTTAAATATCTAATTGGTTAGCGAGAAAGTCAGGTTGTGGGACCTAAGGATCACAACCAAATACTCATGGAGGTTGTGGCCCTTGTATGGTCATACACGTAATCAAACCCCTGTTTCGGGGGTAGTCCAATAATCATAGGTTTGATTAGCGGTGATGTTCAAGGTGTTTAGCTATTCTATTTTATCAGCAAATGTTGTGGGTCTACACAAAACTATTAAACGCAAACTTGTATCAATGTCAGTTATCAATTCCGGCTTGTTGGGTTGTGGGACCAAGGGATCATAACTATAAGTATTTTCCTATTGTGGACCATTGATAGTCATGTAAATTGAAATAAAATAATTGTTGCAATGTAAGCTAACTATCAAAAGAGATCTATTCACGTTTTTGGTGTTTTTCACTATATATTGGAAAAAATAAAATGAAAGGAAACTAATCTAGCAAAATAAATGTTTTTGTTCTTTTCTATTTTTAAGAAATGCATCTAATCTAATAAACAAACTAAATACAAATGATTAGCTGGATGTAGCTAATTACTTGTGTGGATTTGTGAATTTAAATCTAAAGCAACTAGTCTAATATAATAAAAACCCTTTAAACCCCGACTCGGAGTGAAGAAAAATCATAACCCAGAAGATCTATTGTACTTCACAACTTCCCCTGGTAATGTAGAAGAGTGAGCTTTCTAATGATCGAGGTCTATTTACAATTACCCGATTAACTAAAATGAAAAATTTCACTACTCTATTTGATATGTAATTGAAATTAACAATTTACAATTGACAACTTGATAAATAAAGGAAATCAAACACACAACCCCAACCCGGATGTGCAAGAGCTTTGGAAAATCCAGTTGTATTTGTATCTTTCCCCTCAATTTGTTCCTTTCTTTCTTCGAGTGTTCATGTGAGTCCAAGGAATTGGGAATGCAAGAACAACAAAAAAGAAGACGCTTGAGCAATGACAACTTGAAGGTAGTCTAGTTGTAATGCAAGTAGAAGAGAAATAGAAAAAGAGATCTGAGCTTGGCTATGCAATTCCTAAAAATATTATGGCAGCAATAAGATGCAGGATACACAAAATTCTCAGGCCCTTTTCTTGAATACAAACATGGAATATATAAGAATTGGGGTTGGGAGGTGCCTTCATGCACAAGGCAAGAAGAAGTAGTTCCAACTAATTAAATCCATTTAAAAATAGAAGAGGGAAGGAGAACCATGCAAACAAGACTATTTTTAGACAATTTGGTTCACGATGCATCCTAAAAGTGAAGTTAAGTGAAGTGTCACATGTTAAAAACATGTGTTGGTACCTAGATTTAATCCTTCTTCAAGAACCGAGCAACATAAAGGAATGAACAAGACACTTAGAGGTAGATAAATAATTGTGTGTTGTTTTGTATCCGGGAATCAGTTTATCTGAATTTTTAGCACTCGAGCCTTGAAAATAAGTGGGTAACACCTTGAAGGATGTGATCTTATCCTAACTATTTTAGGTTGTGCCTTTCAACCAAGGTAAGAGAACCTATTTTGTAACCTTTGTTAGTGAATAATGCTGGTAAATCCTTCTTTTGCACAAATTTTATAAAGAAAACCTTGGAAAAAATATGATCAACACACCAAATCTAACTCTCACGAGTTGTCACTTCCAGAATATGGAGATATTTTCAACACAAGGCTAAGGTTACTAAAGACATTTGGAATCCTGATCTATTCTACATACTTTAGCAAATGGATTTTGTTCTTTTGTGGATATACAAGGAAAAACAGGGTAGTTCAGGTAGGATTGGTTATTTGAATAATTTTTTGGTGGGATATCAACAAGACAAATTGGACTTTTCTAGATCCTTGAGAAACTTCACAATGATGGAAAAATCAGCAACATAAAACTTCAAAATAGTTAAAACATTCCTTCAACTAGAAGGTGTGCATCAATGGAGGCCCAGATTTGCACTTTTTCACACAATATTTGAGACTTTAACACAAAGGCTTGAGTTAAAAGACCCAATAAAACATCAAAATCTAAGATCAATCATGCCTGAGGTACACCCAGAGGCTTACAAACAATCTCTGTCAACAAATGAAAGAAAAGTGATTTTAAATCATTTATTTCATTCCTAGATGAAAGCTCTTTTGAAAAATGAAATTGTAGATGCCACTAAACTATCACAAGGATGAAGATCTGTGTGATTCAGAGAGATTTTGATACAAGATTGCAATAGGAACAAGATAAACTACTTGCAAACATTCTGAAAGTGAAATAAACACAAAATTGCTAGAGATTTAACACAAATTAACTCAAAATTTATCAGATTCATCAGTAGGGAGAGTTATTCAAACAATCTCATAGCTTTTTGATGGCTATACACTTGTAACCAACTCAACATGAATGAAAATCTAACACATAAGAAGTTAATCGGTTTCTCAGAAAGGTTTCTTAGAGGATGACCTTTTTCTTAAAAAAATTCTCGTGAAAATGAACTCCCAACCATTTGCATATCTCAATATGTAATATATATCCTTTTTTACATCCAAGCCTTCTCTCCCAAGAAAAGAATATGCCAAGCATCAAGTTTGTTACAAAATTCCATCATGATTTGCAGAAAGGGACGTTTAACAAAAAAATGTTTCAAAATATGCCAGTGCCTCAAAAGGTGAATCAATGCAAAAATCTGCATCATTACTTCAATAGGGGGCACATTTTTCATCCTTGGCACATGTAGACCCATTTCCATTCATCATTTCATCTTTTCCCTTTAAAATTTTCCTCTGCAACTTCTGGATCTGGATATTTCATGTTTTTACACGAGCTCAAGAAAAATCCATTTCAAAAGTACATCAGATTTACAAATTGAGCTTTTACATTGATTCAATTGACCTTTGCAGACTAGAACGACACAAATTTGCCAAAAATTCAATGAATATTGATGCAAAAATTGCATCTCCAAACATCCTAGAGCTCCAATGGTGGAAAAATGATGAAATGCACAGTTACCATTGATCCTGACCTTCATCTTTTAATTTGAGCCCTCCATGTGGCAAAATGTGATTGGAAACGGGCTTGGGAGCACTTTTTGACATTTTATCACTTTTGGAAAAATGTAAAAATTTGACATTTTTCTCCGCCCCTCCGCCCTTGGAAAACAAGCTTGACACGTGTCCCAATGTGGGTCCCAGCGGAATCACGGCTCGATTCTACTATTTTACCTCTTTTTTTGGAAAAAGGAAAACTTTCCAAATTTTCCCTGCATCTCCGCCTTTAGCATCTGATATGGGTCCTAGTGGACCTATGCTCTAATTTTTCACTTTATACCTATTTTTCCAAAAAGGAAAAAAATTTCATATTTTCTCCGTGGGCCCACACTTCCGCCTCTGACCTCTGCCATGTGTTCATCTATGATTTACTACGGAACCATGCTTCATTTTTATACTTTAACTTATTTTTCCAAAAAGGAAAATTTTTCCTTTTTTTCTCTGGCACCCCACCGACCCGCGCAAGCTTCAAATGCCCTTCTTTTTCGTGGCCATGCTTACTTTTATAACTTTAACCCTTTTTAGGAAAAAATTAAAAAGTCTCAAAATTTCCCAGACCACCCGACTCCTTGTTTTCTCAAAAATAAGATTTAAGTACTTTGGCGGGGGTGTGTGCTTGTTTTTTAGAACTTAATTCATTTTGCCAAAAAGACAAAATTTCTAACTTGCCTCCAAAACCGCACCTCTGCTTTTTGATTCAAACAAGGCATTAACTTATTTTTAGCGGGCTTGTGGCCTTTTTCAACACTTTAACATTTTTACCCTAAAAGGCAAAAAACCTCAAATAACCTCGAAACTCCATTTTTCCATTTTCAAAGCCAACCTAAGCATGAAATTTTCCCCGGTGGAAACACGGGCTTTTCTACAACTTTTACCTTTTTCCCCCAAAAAATCCAAAAACCTCTAAGTCCTTCGTTAGCCTTCCTTCCCACCTTTGATGTAAACATGACACATGTCCATCATCCTCGCATTGGCGGGTCTGCGCTTCTTTTTTAAAACTTTACAAATTTATAACATAAAGCCAAAAATACCCAAGGTATTCCACTAATCCACCATTCTACTTTGACTATTCAAATTTTCCATGTGTCCACTTCTGATTCGATGTGGGGTTGTAGTTTGTTGTGTAACTTTAATCTTTTTCACAAAACAAAGCCAAAAAACTTTAAAGTAACCTGACCACCCGCAATTCCATCTTTGATTTAGAAGCCGCCACGTGTCCTCCCACGGACCTTAGGATTTTTTTCTCACTTTAACTCTTTTCCAAAATGCCTTAGAGCACAAAAAGACCCACCACTCCACAATTACTCAACATGTGACACGTGTACATTTTCGGGAAAAACTTAGAAATTTTCTCCGCTACTTCAATTTTGCTTATCAGAACTTGGCGGGGCCATAGGGTGAGTTAATACTTTTTGCCAAAGTAGCCAAAAAGAACAAGTTCTCAAAATAAATCCATCACGCCTCATCCAATCAAATGAAGCCACGTAAGCACCAAAAGAACCAATCGAACATCACAAGGCCATGGGACCCGAGAATAGCCCTTTTTCCAAAAAGGTAAAAATACTAAGTTTAAAACAATTTCTTGCCATCCCTCGACCAATTATAAGAAGCCACGTAGTTTCGAATGCCGAGGAAGAAATTGACGGGTAAAATACACCCGTCAGACCGTCAAAAACACAAAAATTTACCAGTCATGCCCAGAATCTGATTTTTTCACTAAGGATGGCAAATTTTTCACATGAAACCAGGCTCCAAGTAGATTTATGACCATGGATTTGGATTTTCAAAGGCATATAAGTATAAATTGATCATTTTTGAGCTTCAAGGCAAAAAGGAAGAAATGGCAGAGCCCGTGGATTTGAAAAATTAGGGCAAAAACAGGGCAAACTTGGAGACTTCTTCAAAATGTGGCATGATTAATAGTTTTACAACAATTATAAAAATGGAGATAAAAATTCACATCATCCATTTCAAGAGATAAATCATTTCAGAATATACGAGATCAAAGGAAAAATTAGGGCAAAATGGTGTAAGATCAAAATGGACACCAACATCGGCTCCTGCTCGGGATGGGCACTCCTAGTGAGTGCCACAAGAACAAAAGTAGACCAAGTGCCAAAAAAATCCATTGGGAAACGAAGTCAAAATGCAGAGTAGAAAAGCTAGAACCATCCTCCAAAAAAAAAACCGATAAACCAACAAAACTAGGTCACCAAGGACCAAAATGAACAAAAGCACAAAAAATAGAAAGAAACCAAAGAACTATACACTATACAATGGTGCATACCTTGATTCTAGGAAATCAATCAAGGAAATGTTTCAGATGTCTACCATTAACAAGAAATTCAAGTAATTCCCCATCTAAGTCTTTCAAGAAGAAGGTATGTTCACCAATTCAAATGTCAATGGAGTAAGGGCCCATCCACAATGCATCAAATTTACCATGCTTTCCCTTATCCTCATGTCTGCTATCCCACAATAGCACAAGATCTCCAACACTGAAATCCCTTGGAGTGACCTTCTTGTCAAACAAATTCTTCAACTTTTCTCTGAACTTTACATGCCTTTGGTGGGATGCCCTTCTTTCTTCATCTAGCTCAACAATTTGATTGATTTGAGCTTCATATGGACTAACTTCTTGATCTTCAAGTTGTTGAACAAACTGAAATGAAGACAATTGCAAAGTGAAGGGAAAGTAGATCTTGAGTTCCATATACCAACTCAAATGGGATTTTACCAGTAGCTCTTTTGGTAGTGATCCTATCAGCCCAAACAACAAATTTCAGTTACTCACCCCACTTCCTTTTGTTCAGCTCCAAGGTTCTTGTAATGATCTTCAATAATTTCTTATTGCTAGACTCAGCTTGTCCATTTCTTTGGGGATTGTAGTTAGAAGCATGTGTTAGATTGATTCCATACTCTTTGCACATTGCCATCAAAGGTTTATCTCTGAAACACATGGCATTATCAACAACAATTTTGACTGACACTCCAAATCTGCAGATGATATGATTCAACATGAAGTCCATGAAAACTTGGTGTGTTAATTTCTTAGTGGGGATTGCTTCCACCCACTTAGTGAAGTAGTCTGTGGCTACAAGAATCCACTTATGGCCAACACTAGAAGGGTCTGAAATCTCACCAATGAATTCCATTCCCCATTATTTGAAAGGAGCTTCAATTGATATAGGCTACAAAGGAAGGGAGCCTGAAGCTTTCATTCTTCTAGAAAAATGCTGGCAGCTTTCACATCTTCTTACCAATAGAGTTGTATCTTTGAAGAGAGTTGGCCACCAATAACCAGCCCTCAAGATCTTGTGTGTTGTAACTCTTCTAGCAAAATGTCCCCCACAAACTCCTCCATGGAGATCAACAATTATCTTTGGGGCTTCATCTTCAGTTATGCATCTCAAGAGCACTCCCTCTGGGTTCTTCCAAGCTAACCCAAAATTAGTAATGACATATTTTTGAGAGGCTAGCTTAAGAGATATTTTTTGATTTTTATTCAAATGATCAGGGCAGAATAGATGTCTGAGATAAAAGATTATATCTTTGTACCATTCATAACTTACCAAATTTTCAAGTACATGCACCCTTTCTTCTTCTACTTCATTCACTTCAATGGTTTACAAGTTGCTCTCAGCCATAAGCTTAGCTAGACCCAAACCTCTTACCAACTTTGTGGTTTGGATGTCCATGTCATATTCCTATAACTTGTTCACCCATCTACATCTTTTTCTTGACACCTCCATCTCTGACAAGATATCTTTCACCATGGTGTGAGGAACATAAGAAACAACTTTAGAGCTCAAGATGTAAGGTCTGAAAACCTTTGTTTCTTTCACCAAGGAAAATGCTTGCTTTTCCATGATGGTGTATTTCAACTCAGCTGCTTGCAATGCCTTACTAAAAAGGCAATTGGTCTCTCATCCCCTTCATCATCCTTCTGCAATAAAACAGATGCAATGGTGTTTTCTGAGGCAAAGGAGAACATTTGAAAAGGCTTCTTGTAATTTGGAGCTGCCAAAATAGGTGCATGCTTTAGTGCTTCTTTGATCCCATTGAAATCTTGAATAACAGCCTCTTCCCACTTGATAATTTGGTCTTTCTTGAGCATGCTAGTGATGGGGAGAGTCAACTCAACAAAGTTAGATACAAATCTTCTAATGAAATTAATCTTCCCAAAGAAGGATTGGATTCCCTTCTTGGTTCTTGGAATTGGAACCTTGCTGATGGCTTCTACCCTTTCGGGATCAATCATGACACCATCCTTTGATACAATGTGACCAAGCAACTTGGCCTTTTATACTCCAAAATGAAACTTCTTTGGATTCAAAGAGATACCAAATTCTCTGCACCTTATCAACATTTTTTCCAAGTGCTGCAAGTGATCACTTCTCTTCCTAGAAAACACAGTTACATCATCTTGATAAACAACAATGAATTCATTAATGTAACCAACAAAAGCAACATCCATTTCCCTTTGAAATGTTGCTCCAACATTCATTAGACCAAAAGGAATTCTAACATAGACATATGTTCCCCAAGGAGTAGTAAAGGTAGTCTTAATTCTTTCTGACTCCTTCACAACAACTTGGTTATAGCCAGAGAAACCATCCAAGGTGGAAAACAATTCAGATCCAGTTACTAATTGCAACATGTTTTCCATGTTTGGCAGAGGATAATTATCTTTCATTGATGCTTTGTTCAGATTTCTAAAATCCACGCATATCCTGATATCACCATTCTTTTTTTAACTGGCACTAAGTTTGTAACCCAAGAAGAATACCTTGTTGGCTGAATGATCCCTCCATCCCTTAGCTTATTCAATTCATCTTGCATTTTCATGGAGAGGAGTGGATTAATCAGCCTTTGCTTTTTTCTAAATGGTTTGGAATTTGTTTCAAGAGGAATTTCATGTTGAAACAAATCCTCTCTGTATGCTTTCAGTTCAAAATAAGACCAAGCCAAATAGTCCTGATATTTCTTCAACAATTGGACATAGGACTATTTTTATTCTTTGTTTAGATTGCTTCCCAACCAAATCTTCCTTGGTTTCTCCTTTGTGCCAAGGTCATGCTCTTCAACATCCCTTGAGGTTGCTATATGTCTATTAATAATGTAATCAACATTATCAAAGTTTGATTCAAGAGCAACCATCCCTCTAGGAATGGTATTAGTTTTCAATTGAATGATATCTTTGCCAAACAAAGTTTCTTTTCCTTCTGCTGCACACACCATTGGCTCCCAATCAATACATTGATCAGCAAACTCTCCTTTGTTCTATAGAAATCTTTTGACCTGAGCATCATCATCAAACACTTGCCAATTTTTAACATTGTCAGGGACAAATGGCCTTGTCAGTACTTCAACATCATACTCACAAAATGGGGACATTACACAATTATCAAACTGAGATCCCAAGACTGCAAGCTTGTCTGCCATAACATTGAACTTCCTATCATGATGCACAATATTAAATGAGTCAAACATTTCAATCAAATCCCAAACTACATGCTTGTATTGTTTCATTCTCTGATTTTTAGTAGCATACAGTTTTCTAATTTGCTTGACAATCAGTTCTGAATCTCCTTTGACAATGATGTCCTTAATATAATACTTCCAAGCAATTCTCAAACCTAACAATAATGCTTCATACTCAGCAATGTTATTAGTGCACTCAAAGTTAAGTTTGAAAGAAAAAACAAACTCTTCCAAGCTTGGAGAAATCAGAACTACACCAACACCATTTCCAAATTTGGAACAAGCCCCATCAAATAACAAGGTCCAAGGAGAACCTACCTTTTCAAGATACTTACATTGATCCATCTTGTTCTCCTTCCCATCAGTGAATCCAACAAAATTATCAACATGAACACTTGTATACAACACTTCATAAGAGGCATTGTTGGGGTCTTCAATGAGATACAACATCTTATTTTCTCCATACAATTTGACAAGGATGCCCTCAATTGGCATAGTGGCATAGGACATATCCATTTGAACACTTCCACCAACACTGACAGCCCAGACAACACTTGTAGCCCACTTTCTTGATATCCAGCTCATTCATGACCTCAAGAGGCATGACATTGCATGATGCTCCGGAATCAAACATACAATTGTGAAGCAGTCTATCCTTAATGATCAAAGTTGTAAAAAATGGATCAACATTTAATTGAGACTCAACCAAAGATGTTCCCAAGTAAACCTCATGCGCCTCTCCAAGCTCTTCCAATGCTGGTGGTGTTTCTAGGTCTATAATGGTTGGAGGAGGAGTTTCTACAATGTTTACATTTTTGCCTGGGGTACTCTTCTCTTCTTTCAATCCCAAGTATTCAAATTCTCTCCTCTTGTGCTCAGGAATCCTAAACAGCTCAACAATTGGAGTACTAACCTTGATTTGACTCAAAACTTGGGCAATGTCATATGGAACATTCTTTGGTAAGGCAACATTGGAAGGGAGATTGAAAAACTCATCAGATGGCATGGGATTTTTGATAGTTTGGGCATGAGGAGAAGTATGAATTTTTCTTGGGACAATAAGGCCTTTATTAGATGCATCTTGGGAAACAACAACATTCATTAACATTTGTCTATCTTCTTATTAGGGTATTCCTCCATCATACTTATTTATCATTAAAGCTCTTAGGTACTCAAAATAATTATTAGGAAGTTCAAAATCTTGTACCACATCTATTTCTAAAGTTTGAAAGGGAGGAAGAGGTGGTACCTGGTGAATGTAGTCCCAAAAATTTAAAGCAGTTATGGCATTGATTAGTTCAGTTGAAGTTGCTCCATCTTGTGAGCTTGTAGAACACCCCAACATGCATACATCATCATCAGTTTCATCATCAACTTCCTTGGCTTGCTGATCTTCTTCACATGGTGGATGGGGCAAGAAACACTTGTCACACCAATCAATTTCATTGGCTTCATCAACAACAACAACCCTAGGAAGTCAAAGGATCAGGCACCATTCTATTTTCCCTAACTTGGGGATGTCTATTTACAGATCCCATAGGCCCTTTACCTCTGTCATCAGATCTCTGCTCATTTCTAGGATGGTTTACAAATATTTCTTTCCCTTGCTGCTTGTGCTGAACTTGGGAAGTTTGTCCAATTCCTTTCTTAGCTCGGGCCAACTTGTATGAGATTTCTTTGACAGCCCCTGCCAAAGTTTTTACAACTTCCTCAAGATCCACACTCTTTCTTTGCTTGAGGATTTTCAGGGTTTATCAATTTAACACCCTCCCTCTTATGAGGTTTTCCAATGGCCTTAATGTTGTTCTCAATTTGTAGAGCCATAGTAAAGTCTTGCCTCAAAGTGCCAGGGTTCTTATCCCTCAAATAGTATGTAACCTTCTTGTCAAATGCATCAACATATTTTATAAGACAAGACTCATCACATGACCTCAAATTCACAAGTAATCTTCTCAATTTATTATTAAATCTTGTATTAAAATCATGAACTGATTCATTGGGATTCTTCTTGATATTCTCAAATTCTGACAAAAGAAACCTAGGGTCTATTTTGTCACCATACTGCAATCTAAATGCATTCTTCATTTCAGTCCAAGAATCAATAGAGTTATTAGGAAAAGACTTATACCAGTCCCTTGCATCCTCTTCTAATGTATGAATAAACAATTTGATATATACATCTTCATACTCAATCTCAAAATCCTCCATCATGTTAACAAAGATTTTTAGGTGCTGATCACTGTTATAGCATTATTTCCTTGGAACTTAGGTAATATATTCCTTACATCTTGTGGAACAACATTTGGATAACCATCCATTCCTCTAAAATTAATAGGACCAAAGGTGTTGACAACAAATGGAGGTCTAGGTGGAGGCTGAGCCATATTGTTTTGTGGAGGTGTGTTTGTAGGAGATGCAAGATGATAAGGACTGAGGGGTCTATTAGGAATATAGTTTTCAAAATGAATATCCCCTATAGGATCAGCTTCTTGGCAAACTCTAGCAGACTTGGAAAATACTTGGGGTAGAATGAGAAGTAAAATTTTCAAAGACAAATGAAGAGCCCTCACCAGATGGAGAATTCAATTCAACATAAAGACTACTGATTCAGATGCACTTGAGGAAGAACTACAATCTTTAATGACAGGCTGATCACTTTCAAGTTCAACAATGGAGATCTCTTTTCTTGGTGCTTGATCTCCAACAACTTTCCAAATTCTTCTTCCTTCGAATTTGATTTTCCCAAATTTGAAACAACTTTCTGCTAGGGTCCTTCTTGAAGAAAGATCTTCTTCCTTCCAGCTTTGCAGAAATTAATGACAAATCTCACTTGATATAGGTTAGGACACTGGTATCAATTAAGAATTTAAACAACACGGAGTCGCCACTAAGGATTTTCACCTTAGTTTGTGAAAATTCACTATGAAAAACCTATCAAGTGTCAGTCAATACTAGATTCATACAAAGCTCAATAGATCTGATCTTCTTTTACCCAAATTTATCAATTACAATACAAACAAAGTGCAAAAGCTGTTGGAAAATGGGAGCACTATAGACAAAGCTTATAACTTTGGAAAAATATTGCAAATATGAATATAGAATGATGCTTCAACAATGTATTCACACACAGTAAGCGCACGAAGCATTACCAGGGTTTGGAAAACTTTAAATTCTTCAAAGAATCCCGGCACTAGTGCCGAAGCGTGGATGACGGGATCAAATGCTTAAATGTTTCAAAGACTTTATCCTTATGACAACTATCTTCAAATAAACCACAACAACAAAAATTCCTCGCAATGGCACTAGAAGCGTGTTGGTACCTAGATTTAATCCTTCTTTAAGAATTGAGCAACATCAAGGAATGAACAAGACACTCAGAGGCAAATAAATAATTGTGTATTGTTTTGTAGCCGGGGAGCGTAGTTTATCAGACTTTTTAACACTCAAGTCTTGAAAAGAAGTGGGTAGCACCTTGAAGGATGTGATCTTATCCTAACTATTTTAGGTTGTGCCTTTCAACCAAGGTAAGAGAACCTATTTTGTAACCTCGTTAGTGAAGAATGCTAGTAAATCCTTCTTTTACACAAATTTTATAAAGAAAACCTTGGAAAAATATTATCAACACACCAAATCTGACTCTCACAGTTCTCACTTCCAAAATATGGAGATATTTTCAACACAAGGCTGAGGTTACTAAAGACATTAGGAATCTTGATCTGTTCTGCATACTTTAGCAAATGGATTTTGTTCTTTTGTGGATATACAGGGAAAAACAGGGTAGTTCAGGGTAGGATTGGTTATTTGAATAATTTTTGGTGGGAGATCAACAAGACAAATTGGACTTTGCCAGATCCTTGAGAAACTTCACAATGATGGAAAACTCAACAACATAAAACTTCAAAATAGTTAAAAATTCCTTCAACGAAAGGTGTGCATCAATGGAGGCCCAAATTTACACTTTTTCACACAATATTTGAGACTTTAACACAAAGGCTTGAGTTAAAAGACCCAATAAAACATCAAAATATAAGATCAATCATGCTTGAGGTACACCCAGAGGCTTACAAACAATCTCTATCAAAAATTAAAGAAAAGTGATTTTAAATCATTTATTTCATTCCCAGATGAAAGCTCTTCTAAAAATGAAATTGTAGATGCCACTAAACTATCACAAGGATGAAGATCTGTGTGATTCGAGAGAGATTTTGATACAAGATTGCAATAGGAACAAGAAAAACTACTTGCAGACATTCTGAAAGTGAAATAAACACAAAATTTCCAGAGATTTAACACAAATTAACTCAAAATTTATTAGATTCATCAAGTAGGGGAGAGTTATTCAAACAATCTCAGAGCTTGTTAATGGCTATACACTTGTAACCAACTCAACATGAATGAAAATATAACACAGAAGAAGTTAATCAGGTTTCTCAGAGGATGAGCTTTTTCTCAAAATTTTCTCATGAAAATGAACTCCCGACCATTTGCATATCTCCAATATGCATTATATATCATTTGTTTACATCCAAGCCTTCTCTCCCAAGAAAATAATATGCCAAGCATCAAGTTTGTTACAAAATTCCATCATGATTTGTAGAAAGGGACGTTTAACATAAAAATGTTTCAAAAGATGCCAGGTGCCTCAAAAAGGTGAATCATTGCAAAAATCCGCATCATTACTTCAATAGGGGCACATTTTTCATCCTTGGTGCATGCAGACCCCTTTCCTTTCATCATTTCATCTTCTCCCTTTCAAATTTGCCTATGTAACTTTTGGATATGATGTTTCATGTTTTTACACGAGCCCAAGAAAAATCCATTTCAAAAGTACACTAGATTTACAAATTAAGCTTTTACATTGATTTAATTGATATTTACTGAGACTAGAAACGAAACAAATTTGTAAAAATTTGATGAAGATTGATGTAAAAATTGCATCTCCAAACATCTTGGACCTCCAATGGTGGAAAAATAATGAAATGCACACTTACTTGTTGATCTGACCTTCATCTTTTATTTTGAGCCCTCTATGTGGAAAAATTTGATTAGAAACAGCTTGGGAGCGGTTTTGACATTTTATCACTTTTGGAAAAATGTAAAAATTTGACATTTTTCTTCCCCTCTGCTCTCAAAAAAACAAGCTTGACACGTGTCCCAATGTGGGTCCAAGTGGAATTGTGGCTCGATTCTGCTATTTTACCTCTTCTTTGGAAAAAGAAATTTTTCCAAATTTTCCCCACATCTCTACCTTTAGCATTTGATATGGGTCCTAGCGGACCTGCGCTCCAATTTTTCACTTTATACCTATTTTTCCAAAAAGGAAAAAAATTTCCATATTTTCTCCGTGGGCCCGCACTTCTACGCTCTCGACCCTACCATGTGTTCATCTCGTGATTCACTTTGTGGAGCCATGCTTCATTTTTATACTTTAACTTATTTTGCTAAAAAGGCAAATTTTTCCTTTTTCTTTGGCAGCCCACTAACCCGCGCAAGCTTCAAATGCCCTTCTTTGTCGAGGCCGTGCTTAATTTTATAACTTTAAATATTTTTAGGAAAAAATTTAAAAGTTTCAAAATTTCTTAGTGACCCACCGATCTGCCTTGTTTTTTTAAAATAGGCTTTAAGTACTTTAGCTAGGGTGCACTTGTTTTTTAGAACTTAATTCATTTTGTCAAAAAGACAAAATTTCTAACTTGCCTCCAAAAACCCACACCTCCACTTTTTGATTCAAATAAGGGATTATCATATTTTTAGCGAGCTTGTGGACTTTTTCAACACTTTAACATTTTTACCCTAAAAGGAAAAAAACCTCAAATAACCCCAAAACTCCATTTTTCCATTTTCAAATCTGACCTAAGGATGAAATTTTTCCTTGGCAGAAATGTGGGCTTTTCTACAACTTTTACCTTTTTCCCAAAAAAAATCCAAAAACCTCTAAGTCCTCCGCTAGCCTTCCTTCCTGCCTTTGATGCAAACATGACACGTTTCCATCATCCTCGCATTGGCAGGTCTGCGCTTTTTTTTTAAACTTTACAACTTTATAACATAAAGCCAAAAATACGCAAGGTATTCTGCCAATCCACTATTCTACTTTGACTATTCAAATCTGCCATGTGTCCACTTCTGATTCACTGTGGGGTTGTGGTTTGTTTTGTAACCTTAATCTTTTTCACAAAACAAATCCAAAAAACTTTAAAGTAACCCGACCACCTGATTCCATCTTTGATTCTGTCCTCCCATACTTTTTCTCACTTTAACTTTTTTCTTCCATTACTCAACATGTGACACGTGTACATTTTTGGGAAAAACTTAGAAATTTTCTCCGCTACTTCAATTTTGCTTATCAGAACTTGGCGGGGCCATAGGGTGAGTTAAGACTTTTTGCCAAAATAGCCAAAAAGAAAAGGTTCTCAAAATAAATCCTTTGCACCTCATCCAATCAAACGAAGCCACATAAGCACCAAAAGAACCAATTAGAACATCGCGGAGCCATGGGACCAGAATGGCCCTTTTGCAAAAATGTAAAAATTGCTAAGTTTAAAACATTTTCCCATCATCCCTTGACCAATTAGAAGAAGCCACGTAGCTGCCGAATGCCGAGGAAGAAATTGATGGTAAAATACGCCCGTCAAACCATCAAAAACATAAAAATTACCAGTCATGCCCATAATCTGATTTTTTTGCTAAGGATGGAAAATTTTTCACATGAAACCAGGCTCCAAGTAGATTTACGACCATGGATTTAGATTTTCAAAGGCATATAAGTATAAATCAATAATTTTTGAGCTTCCATGATTGGGAAAAATGGCACACCTTTGTGGATTTGAAAAATTAGGGAAAAAAAGGCACACTTGGAGACTTCTTCAAAATGGGGCATGACAAATAGTTTTGCAAACAATGCAAGTTATAAATATGGAGATAAAACTTCACATCATCCATTTCAAGAGAAAAATCACTTGAATACACAATCAAAGGAAAAATTAGGGAAAAATGGTGCAAGATCAAAATGGACACCAACAACACTCATGACAAAATCTGGAAAAAGCGGGCGGACCACCACCTTGCCTAGGTGGAGGTTTCGGAACCGTCACCCGGGGGTGGCGGTCTTGACACTTAAGGCCAAAACATGCACAGAAAGTGGTGAAGAGCTAAGAAAAGTATGGGGAGGCTAAGTAGGGATGCCTAGGATACAAATATATACTAAAAATGGGTTTTGGAGCTTGAACACTTTATTGAAAGGATTTTGAATCATTATTAGGGGTTCTTGTAACTATTTTTCGACAATGTAACATGTGTAATTTTGGTGCATACATATTGCCCCTCGGAGAAGAGTCTTAGCCATGAAAAGGCGTAAGACATAGAATCCAATTATGGCATTCTGAAATAGGAATTTACAAGATATACTTGACATGCTCGTGTGTCGAAATTTTGTCGTCCAAGATCCCGTTGCTTGCAAGAGGAAAGAAAATCGAGTGCGAGATAGATAAAATATCGAAGAATAAACAATAAATTAAAACAACAAGATAACTTACCATTTGTGTGGGGATATATAAATATACCTACACCTACGATCCAAGCCTTCGCAAAACATACACTCAAAACAAGGTCAAAACACACCACATTTTATATAAAAACAACCCATTTTTCATTCATTTACGCATAGTTGATTTGGTGAATTTGGAGCTCTGGGCCCACGTTGACCGTTTCCGATGAGAATACAACCAAAGTGACCATTGTGGGATACCCATTATACCTCGATGAGCGGGATATTGGTCGACGTGGTCTAGGGTTAGTTATTTTATCTTTTTTCTTTTTATACCCTAAATGTAAAAATGTTGAAAAGTTCACATAGGTCAGACTATTTTAATTTTTTCTTAATTTAAATGAGTCTTTAAGGGGGGCAGCCCATAGGGAATTCTTTCATTTTGTCAGAAAAGGTCATTTTTTTCATTTTTGAGCATTTTTAGGGTTAAGGGTATGTTTTGGAAAATCGACTCAAGACCACCGCCCTACTGTGGGGAAGTCCTGAACCACTACCTGTGCACTTTGGTGGCGGTTCGAACAAAATGACCAAAATGTATGATAACTTGGATTTTTTTGGATTTTCAATGTTTTTATATGTTTTTGATGAGCTTATCATTTGATGTATGTTGTTAACTTTCTCTTTTCCCATGTTTTGGAGGATGTAGAAGGAGGATTATATACATTGGAAGCGTGAGAGGGAGTGTGATTAGCTCCTTGGGATTACGGATCGGTTGACCCGAATGACATGGACATACTACGAGGGAGGGCATCTAGTGGATAGCACGGGTGCCCCATGTCACTACTTCCATTCACATCTTGTGTGACTTATTTTCCTCTTGGGACACATACAAACACCTTCCAGTTTCTAGGTGTCAGGGGTGAGTGGACCATCACTTTGGAGGATGTATACCACATCCTTCGGCTCCCAATTCTTGGGAGGACATTTACTCTAGAGATAGCGGGGTCCAGGGAAGTGATGGTATAGTGGGCTGCATACATGGTAGACACCATTGTCTCATCCGGCTCGAAGAAGGGGATGAAGTTGCGTTTATTGCTAATACATATATTCCTATCATCTGGAGGGCCAATATGGGTATCCTACCCTCGTGATTGATTGAGGACAAGGGAGGGGACACTCTTGTATACAGTTGGGCTCCCATCATCACACAAATTCAGGACCATGGCCGTATGTATGCCTGGGGAGTGGATATTTTAGGGACTACCTACCATGACTTATATAGGCTAATCTTACTACAGGGGTAGTCAGTGAGTCACCTACTCTTATCATGAGCTGGGTATATGATCACATCACCCCATATGGTAGGGACATACCATTTTTGGATCCAGGGGCTGTCTGGGTGGCCAGGTGGATGGTTATGTCGGTTCTCAAGACACCATACCAGCGAGTGGCCTCTCTGACTACTACATACATGGTTGCTACACCATATCAAGACATGACAGGGCTATGGGGGTAGGAGGTTATGATAATGGTAGCTTTCTCTTCCATGGGTCAGTTGGTCGATAGGGTCGGGAGACTAGAGATTCACCCATTTGATCGGGTCCCTCAGTAGTTTAGCCTCCCATACATTGACATGCTTCCTCTAGTGGTTCTAGTCTATAGGACCATTTAGGAGGCCTGGAGGGGCCTAGAGGAGATCCCGGATGGACATTGGCTACCCTTGGTGTGCCTATTATAGTTAAGCATGTGGTCCAAGATCGATGGGCAGTTGGTGTCCCACGAGTTCCCTTACTCCATATTACGGCCACTACTACCCATAGTTGAGAGGAGGATGAGCCTATTGATGTGGAATATAACTTTGAGGAGCACACATGGGATGAGATGGAGGAGGATTCAGTCGAGAGGAGATTTGGGAGGAGGATGAGGGGGTGATGTAGAGGCCGGGTGAGGCAGCCCATATAGAGGAATGGAGAATGACCACGATTGGCATGCCACTCGGGAGATGCTCAAAGCAACACACAAGGAGGCAAGTGTAGAGAGAGATGTTGGTCTTAGAAGAGACACTTAGAGGGGGATGGCAAGTCGGTGATCGAAAATGTCACGCCTTTGGCTTTAGGGAGGCCCTGCGGCCACCACCAACATCATCCGTAATAGCAACTACCGACTCTACGTGGATGCCAGGAGATCTGAGTACATTTGATACCCATTTCTCGACTTTTTTAGTTAATTTTCCATGTTAGCTTTGGTATTATCCTTTTGTTTGTGTTTTTTAAATTTTTATAACTCATCATTTTTTCTTATGTCCTTACTTGCAGTGTCTACATGCATGAGTGGTGAGAGCTCATTCGATGGGTGTACATGGACACCTACTTATCTCCTCGGGAAGATCCGAGTGAGTTAACTATGGACTTAGGCCAACGATTAGCGGTTGGTTGACACACCGATGTGTTCTCTCCCATTTGGGGTAGGAGTAGTCACCTCCCTTCATACCCGGTGGCCGGATATAAGACTCACCTCCCTCATTTTCACGGTGAGGCCATGAGAATCGGATGCCACCATGAGAACTCACATCATTCAGTTCACTCCCGGTGTCATCACAGCCGTAGTAGGAGCCCTAGATGTGGCCGTGCACCATCCGAGGGATCCTACGAGGGATTGATAAGCCACCGGGATTTTTATTTCTTTGACACCATTTTTTATACAATTTTTTTGTATATTTTGGGCTCATTGCGAGTGTTTTGACCACACCTAGAGCGTGATGGAATTTTACAAAACTATGACACACCTTGATTATATACAAACTCTTAATTTTGGTTTAGAATTCCATAGTATCCGAGTTTACTTTCCTTTAGCTTATCTCTCATGTGTACTCTAGATGTGTAGAATTTCCTATTTTTAATGCTTTTTAGAATGTATGCAATGGATGCTAATGATGAAAAAATGTTTTATTTTTTATTTTTAATGCTAATATATGATAATGCAAGAACAACGTGATTTTGAACTTTAGCTTCTTTAAGTAACCTTGATACTTCGTATTGTCTAGGAAAAACATGATGATACAATGGTGTGATAATAAAATGAACTTGCCCCACTCTTGACTCCATGTAACTAGTAAGATGCAAGGGCTCAAGACCAAGAACCAAGAATAACGCAAGTTATGAAAACTTTGTTGAATGATAATGATGAGGGAAAGACAACGAATGTGAGAACCAAATTGAGACACCACAATCTTACCCTACTCAAGCTACTTCATAGTTTAGAATGTGATTTGGTTTCCATTTTATCTAGAATTAGATCCGAAGATGGCCACTTGGTTGACAAAATTTGGCTTAGGGTTTTGAACTCTTTTTGGAATTTTGACATCTAACTCACTTTGTTTATGACTTATGGTTTCATAACATTTAAAAGCGAATCATTTCTAATTTTCAAATTTGCAAAGAGACCCCCTATACCTTTTCCCATGCTACCATTAGGTAGCATGAGCTCATCACCATTGACAAGGCATGGGTGAGTAATGGAATTCCCCTCCTTTCCCAACCCTACATCACTAGTAGGAGATGCAGGCTCAACACCAAAGGTTGGTAGGGAAAAGAAATGTGTAAAATAAAAATTTTCTATGGATTTACATTTGAATTATTCATTTTAGGAAATTTTTTAGAATGTTCTTATTTCCAAAGAGATATATATGGGATAGATGTCACACCATGAAGCTTCGAGAATAGACTATAGGAAAAAACACCTATCCTAGAAAGAGACCCAAAGTAGAACCAAGTATGCATGCCTTGGTATGGTTATGATCAAAAATTTGTCTTATCCTGTTTGGGTGATGAAATGATTTCAAAACAATTGATGACACCTTCAAAACTTTGAAGAGATATGATTCGAATGTTTTGCCAATGTTTTCGAAGTTTTTTAGGAGTAGCTTATGAGAATAAGTCCCTTGATCACAAATTTTATAGAATGAAGTGGTAGATGCAGTAATATACATATGAAAATGCGGATGGATTATGTGTAGTACCTCTTCAGGTAAGATATTTTACATATTCATCAAACTCTTCACCTTCTACGTACATAGATGAAATGCTAAACTTTTGATGTCTTCTATCACTCGATATGGACCCAACTACACAGTTCTGAATTTTCTCCCTTCGCGGTCTTTTTGTCTATCCAGTTATCAAGTCTTAAGACTAAATCCCCTTCATATATTTCATGCTCGTAAACCTTCTTGTTGTATTGTCGATCCATCTGGTTAGTGTACACGTTGTGCCATTTTTAGCGTTAAGTGTGTACAAGTATTTATACAACTTAGATAAATTTAAAGCAAGAAACTACCACCTAGAAATAACTTCTTAACTTAGCCATAAATGAGAAATGGGCCCATCATGATGAAGAAATAAGCAAGTCCTACCCTCAACATTACAACTTTGAAATGATCAAAACATAATGTAAATTAATGAACTCTATTCTCCCTAAATTGCCTAATTTAACATTAAAAATGAACCTAAGTAGTTCAATGGCAATCAAATTATATTTGCTTGCTTTGATCCTTCAATGGATGCTTGAGGTGTGAGGCTTAGCTCTTCAAGAATGGAGGATGGAGGGCTCAAGAATGACAAAAGGCTATTAGTATGAAACTATGTGCTTTCTTTTGTCTCTTGAGAGTTTAGGTGTAAGTGTAGAAGTAGAGGGAGGGTTGTTTATATAGCCCAAGGGATAAAGGATTCAACACATCCTTATGAATGTGGGACTAAATGGAGATGTAGAGTTAGTTATGGATAAGGGGGGTTTAGATAGGGTTAAGTCAACTTTAGGAGGGTTTAGTTTGTCCTTTAGTGGCTCATGTGGATAAAGGGGGTGTATTATTTAATCAAGATGATTAATTAATACATATGCAAGCTTTTATAAGCTTTTAGATGGATGTTAGTGTGATTTGGACCATTAGGAATGGATTTAATCAATTAAATAGTAATTTATTGATTAAATGAGAAGGGATGCTAATTAATTAATAATAATTAATTAGACTAGATAGAAGGTGTTAATTAACAAAGGGTCACTAACTAGGGTATGTGTTGGATAGGTGACCTAATTAGTTAGTGTAATGTAATAAATTAACGACAATGGAAGGGAAGATGAGCGTTATTGATGATATGTCATCAATTTGTGTGAAAGGAGATAATTAGCACAATTTAAGTATTTAAATTGCTCAGGCGTAATTATAGGTGTCTACATTTTCCCCTCTTTGGGGTGGCGTAAGTGATGCCACTTTAAAGATAGTAGACGGATGAAAATTTTGAAGGGGTAGAAGAAAAATTAGTAGGAGGGAGAGATGCCCCCTCGAGTGTCGATGGGGTGATGAAGGAAGATGATCGACAATTGAAAAAGGTGAGAAATGGATAGAAGAATAGGGAAGGATGTGATGTAGAAGAAATACGGAGAAAGGGGAAGAAGAGCTTAGCCTCTAGCCTTTGCACCAGAACAAATTCTGTGTCATCATATTGCCAAAAGAACTACATCATCGGTCCTTATTAAAAATGTAAGCATATGAAAAAGTAGAATGACATGAAAAGCCAGACTACAAACAATTGTCCATTGCTCAAAGTACCAACTCAATGCAACATACAGAATGCAATGCAATACGAGAAGGAAAACAAACTTATTTAACGGGAAAACAAGTACCAACACACATATTTCAACCAACAACAGTCAAGACAATTGTACAAATGTTTTGTTAATCAAGCTGAAGATATCCACATGTTCGTGATTGACGACAAGGGTTAAAAATGATGCCCCAAGCAAGGATACATGCAAGGGAAATGATGATGGACACGGGGTCCAAGGAGAAAGCTTTGTACACAACAAAACAACACCAGAAACCAAATGTGCCCCAGAGTATAGATGAAGCAAGCAACTAGCTTTGTGATGTTTTGTGAATCTGATGATCCACAAGTCATTATATCGGTGAAGATGTAAAACAAATCAGCAAGATATGGAAAGAATACCATGTGTTGGACACAAGTTTTAGCTGCAATAAGTAAGTTTACCTATTTTTGTAGGTTTTTACAATTTTTAGGATTTTTGTAGGATTTTTTTCTTTGTTTTTGGATTTTTAATATGGATATATATTGTTTTTGCTTTTGTTTTCTCGATTTTTGGTGGATGGTGACCACGTAGAATAAAGTAGAAGAATTGAAGTGAAGTGCCCAGATGCAAGAAAAATGCCCTGGGGGAAGAAAGAGAGAGCAAGTGACAAATAATGCCCCTGCTGGATGAAAAATTAGTAGAATAATCATTTAAAATAATTATTCGGTGAAGTGTAGAGAAGAAAATCACCTAGGAGCAACAAAAATGCCCTAGGGAGAAGAAAGGGGTACTAAGCGAAAAAATGCCCCAATACGATGAAAAAGGAGGGAAAATAATTATTTTAAAAATAAAATAATCATTCATGGTGGATAGAAGAAGAATTAGAGTGATCCTGGCGATCACGGCGAGCTTCCAGGCATCACGACGAGTGAAAACGGGTTAATATACCCCTCCCGAGGTGGGGTAAATCACCACGACCAAATCATTTGCTACCGAGCCCTGCTGATTTTTTACTGTGAGCCCCTGATAGCTACAAGGATGATGGTGAGAGCATGAGCACGCCAAAGATGCGCTGATCGAGTCTGTGAATACCTATGGGTTGCTAACGATGGGCACTTCGTGAGTACCCCGACCCTCCTTGTCAATTTTGTAATTAATGCATGCATTTAATGTTAAACACGTATTAATTAGGTTAATTAGGGTAGGCCAGTGTAGGCACACATGCACGGGGTACATGTGTCATTTCGGTGGTGCAGTGCCCTTAGAGCGCATGCCATCATGTGCACATGTGGAAAGGAAAGTTAGTTGGTAAGCACACACGCCCTTAGGCACATGCACATGCATCAAATAGATGGTGCACATGCACACACCACACCTACGCACACGCACAAGCATGAAAACATGTGCGCACATGAGTAACGATGATGTTGCAAAGGCGTAAAAAGGACACATGTGTGCGCACGTTGAAACACAAAAACACATGCAACATGTTGGTATAGGCATTAAAAATGACACATGCACACGCATGTGTTGGAAACATAGGCACCTATGCCCAAAGGGGACGCGCAGTGCGCTAGAGTAGAAGAAAAATTTAGAAAAATGCCAAAAAATGACACTTAGAAGAAAAATCTGACGTTTGGGTGAATCCAAACAAAAGGGATAGGTAGGACTTAGAAGAATTTTCTTAGAAGCTGAATTTTTGATTGACCTTGTGCAGAGACGCTTGCCCATGTTGTAGACACGAGAGCGTCACTCCCGTATATTACAGAGCTAGAGGGGAGTATGCACCGGCGTGATTGACACCTGATGAGAGTTCTTCTAGAGGTGGTAGGCCTAGGCCCCGTCTCACGGATGCCATCGATCACATTAGACCATGAACTCCTCACCGCCTTGATCGAGTGGTGGCACAGTGAGAGTCAGTGTTTCCGGCTCCCGATAGGGGAGATGATAGTCACTTTAGAGGATGTTTGGAGGATCCTACACATGCCCATCATAGGCACATTGATCGAGTATTCGAGTGATCGTGGACTGCTCACCACAGTATTGAGTGAGCTATTTGATCGAGATGAGATACCCCATGAGGGTATGACTATAGCCATGCACGAGTGTATTACGGATCACTCATTACATCGGGGTCCACTCTACATCATGTGTCTTATCAGTGGGTTTTTGCTCACTGATAAGATGGGGACTTCATTTCCGATGGGCCTGATGCCCCTAGTTCATGGGATATTTAGTGGGGAGTGTTATTGCTGGGGCCAGTGCATACTGGCCCACTTATACTGGGATCTTCACTTGATCACATACCACCATCAGAAGATGATGGGGCCGACCTCTTTGTTGTAGATTTGGTCTTGGGACCACATAGCTATTGGGTGCCCATTAGGCACATTACGTGCTTGTATACCGGAGGAGCTGACTTTCATGGCATGGGCCCTAGTTGGTGGGGATCCACGAGATCATTTTGGCAGCATCTACCCTTACAGAGGTGAGTTCGATGAGATGATTGACAGGGACATTATATGGAGGCCTTACGGGTACATTTTGTGGGCGAGAGGATGCAGGTAGATCTCAAAGTGTTTACACAATTGAGAACTTCATTATAGGAATATGTAGATACATTATTGAGATGTAAATAGTTGATAGGTGCCGGCAGTTCGATCAGTACATGGAGTGCCACAACCAGCTATGTGGTACACACGCCACGAATGTGAGCGTCCCCGATTTTGGGCCACACATACAGGTGGCACGTGTCGTGATAATTTTTGACATGTGGCTCCATAGCCATGGGATCTAGCTAGATAGATCAAGGATCCAGGTACAACCATTAATTATTGGGAGTGGTATGCCTCATTTTTACCACATTGTCTCACTATTCCGGAGGCAACATGGGTAGCAGGAGTGATAGCACCCGATGAGTGTCTTGATCCTAGTGATGATGAGGGTGATGCAGGAGGTCACGAGCTAGGTGATCCTTTTGATGGTCTGTCCCACGATGGACAAGATGCAACACAAGCGTCGGGGTATCCCGAGGCATAGGAAGAGGCTCGGTACCCATTCGGGGGTAAATACAGTAGAGGCACAAGTGGAGGTACATGCAGCCATATATATAGGGATAGGCACAAGTGGAGGCACCTGCACCCCCAACCTCCGATACACCATAGGTGTAGTCCCGTGTGGCCTTGCACAGATAGCTACTTTACAGGAGCAAGATTCTGAGAGGAAAACGAGTGAGATCGGGCTTGGTGATGTGGAAACTGTGATAGCTAAGTGAGATCATGCCCGCACACAGTGATTTATGTGATGGCCGAGCGAGATGAGGCCTTATATCGATTTAGTGATGGTGTAGGAAACCTATAGTAGATACAAAGAGGCTAGCAGCCCAAATGGCCTAGGTTGTGAGTATGCACCAATAGTTATAAGTGCAGTTTCAAATTGTTACAGAGCAAGATAGGCTCGGGTAGAGCGGGTCATGGGGTAGGCAAAGCTAGCTAGGGTCACTATAGAGATAACATCATTTAGACACACGAGATGGGATGGCGATTACACAATGGATTATCCGAGACCTAGCCCTCTACAGAGGGCGTAGAGCTTCCTACTACAGGAACTTATACTATGAGGTCGTTCCGGCCCGAGTGCAGGGCTCCATCATATAGTCACAGCTAAGCAGGTCAGCTAGATCTCGAGAGGTCGAGAGAGGTCGGAGGGAGCATAGGTTTTAGTGGAGCAGCCACGAGGACCACTGTCGGACCTAGCCAAGGTCATTCCATATTTCCCCACGCAATGACTAACCAATCCCTCGGAGGGCTCGAGCCAACCTTGATATGTTGTACATTTTTGTTAATGGCCTCTTGATGAAGGATTTGTAGTATCATTTTTGATGTACAGTACCCATGTACAGATGATTCTTTTATTCATATCATTCTTTCATATACACCTTTGATGAAGGCTTTTTTACTTATGAGCAATGTATAGATATTTCCTTTTGTATGCCTCAGATGAAGGCACTTTTGATGTACACCTCTGATGAAGGCTTTTTGACATATAACACTCATGTATACCATTTTTGATGATATAGATGTATATGACACACATGTATATATAGATGATTATCTTTTGGATCGAGACATGTGTTTATGCGATGATGTACATTGTGTTTGATTTTCTTCAGTACTTATGGATGTACCTATGGATGTTTATTTGATTCAGCACTTGCATGTATGTTATCTTTGATGTTTGATGTATATACATGTGTTTTGCATACAAATGATATATATTTAGATGATATCAAATGTATTATTCATATGATGTTTTATTGATGCATACCAAATGGGATGATATGATGATATTGGTGGGGGGGATAGATTTGTGATCATGCGCAACCCCTCTTGCCCCCATTTGATGATACGATATGTGATGATTATCTTAGTATACATGCATGATATACCACTTAGCATTTTTGTTTATATATGATGTATAGATGATGTTAGATGTAATGATATGGATGGATATATGATGATGTGATGAAACAACAATACATATGTAACAAACAAACACAAGTAATGTACTAACCAATCTAAGCAACAGAAAAACAATGAATCAACATAACAAGGAGCTATACTAACCTCCAACATGCAAAACAAACACACTCCAAACAATGCATAAGTAAGAAAGAATCTAATCTAAGCAAGACAAGATAAAACCTACAAAATTATGTTAAAAAAACTAACAACATAAGCAAATAAGCAAAGCAGGAAACAAAGCAAGTAAACTAAAGCTATGTTTTTGCAAGATTTCTTTTGTGCAACATTTTTCTATTGTTTAGTCTTTTTACATGAAACAATTTTCTATTGTTTAGGCTTTTGACATGTTTTGAATGTTTTTGTGTTTTTCTAATCTTTTCCAAGCTACTCATAGGTAAGTGAGAAACGTGGATGCCCTCAGCGTGTAAGGTGGGGAATATACAAGGGTAGGTGTCATGTGCATATAAATAAGAAGGTAAATTTTACCAAAATGACCCCTAGCATTAAATGGGAGATAAACAAAGACCAACCCTTCATAAATTAACCGAAGGGAAAAAGCCGGATCAGGGCCAGGAAAGAACATACCACACAAGGAAAATTGGATGCAAACATAGGGCTAACCCTAGGCTAAGAAAAAGTAACCTTGAGATGTAAGATGCTTGTGAACCATGAGTCTTCCCAAGGTGCTGGAAACCAGTTTTCACCCAAGGACTTACCCACAGTGCCACCATTGCATAGTTTTTACCAATGAATGACCTATTTTCTCTTTTTCTTTTTCTAATTTTTTAATTTTTTTGTATTTTCATGTTTTCTAACAACCCCACAACATGCTTAAGCATAGAACCACTTAAGGTGCATGGCATTCATAGGCTCCCGAAGTTCATCACCATTAGGATGGGAAAGTTTGTATGCTCTAGTGCCATACTTGGCGACAATAACATATGGTCCTAACCAATGTGGTTCAAACTTGCCCTTCTTTTCTCTTTCTACTCGTGTGTTGAACTGATTCTCTTTCATGACTAAATCACCTACCTCAAATTGACGAGGTATGATCCTTTTGTTGTAACTATGAGAGACTCTATTCTGATATACTTTGAGGTGATTCAGGGCATGAATGTGCTTCTCATCCAAAAGCTCTAGTTCTACGAGTCTGCTACTCTGTAATCCTCATCTTTATCCAAATAGTCCCTAAGAGAAACTCTTAAGGAAGGAAGCTCAATTTCTAATGGGATGATGGATTCTATTCCAAATACCAAAGAGTATGGTGTTGCACTTTGTAGGCATGCTAATAGAGGTCCTATAGGCCCAAATGGTCAGGTGAATCTGTAAATGCGAGTTATGACCTGTTTTACTCACCATCTTCTCCATGATGCGGACCAAGGTTTTGTTTGTAGCTTCTGCTTGCCCATTACCTTGAGGGTAGTAGGGTGTGGACCACTTCAACCTTATCTGAAACCTATGACAAAGGTCTTTCACTATTTTATTCTTAAAGGATTTTCCATTATCGGTAACTATAGCCAGCAGAATGCCATACCGACAGATAAGGTGATTCATGATAAATTTTGAGATCTCGACCATCCATGACATATGTCAAAGGAACAACTTCTACCCACTTGGTAAAATATTATGTAGCTATGATGATATGAGTATGACCATCAGACGAAGTGGGAGTAAGCTTTCCTATCAGATCTAGTCCCCATTTAGAAAAAGGCCATGGGGTGGTGATGGGCTGTAATGGCTGCGAAGGAGCATGGATGAAATTTCCATACTTTTGACAAAGTACACATTTTCTGACATAGTTGCACAGTCAGTCAATTTCCATGGTGGGCCAATAGTAGCCCACTCTCAACAATTTCTTAGCCAACACCATCCCATTTGTATGGGCTCCACACACTCCTTCATGTACCTCCTTAATAGCTTGGACCGACTCCATCACATCTAGACAACGTAATAGATTCCCATCGTAGCCACGATGATAAAGTGTACCTCCTAAGAGAGTATAGCGGGCTATTTGGTGAATAAGGCTTTGTTTGTCAATGCAGGATATGTCAGGGGGAAACGCATTGTCTTTGAGGTAGTTGAAGATAGGTTTGTACCAAGGGGAATGGGGACCAAAAACTTCACAATCCAAACAAGACTCTGGTATATCATATGCAGGCTGGCGTAGGTTCTCCACAAAGAAGGGCATGTCATTGTTTCCCAGAGGAATGCGTAACATGGAACCCATGGTTGTCATAGTGTCAGCTGGTCTGTTTTGTGCCCTTGGAATTTTCTCAAAGGTGATGCACACAAAATATTCTTTTAATGTTTCCACCAGCTTCTTATAGGGGATGAGTTTCTCATCTTTCACTTTATATTCATTGTTGACCTGTTTGATAATCAGTTATGAATCACCAACAATTTTGACATGTTGGATGTCCCATTTTATAGCAAGCTTCATCCCAATGATGAGTGCTTCATACTCCACAATGTTGTTCATGCAAGGGAATCCCGGTGGAAATCCTGCGGTATAGGATCCCTAGAAGGAGTAATGATCACCACGCCTGCCCCTGAACCATGAAAAGTAAAGGATCCATCAAAGTGTACCTACCACATGATAGACTCCTCAATATAAAACAACAAAGCATCTGAAAGATCCAAATTCAGTGGTTTATTTCCTTGCAATGGTGCTTCATCTAACTAATCGGCCAAGACCTACCCCTTGACTGACTTCTGATGTACAAACTCAATGTCAAACTCGCTTGTAGAATGATCCAATTAGCCATTCTGCCGGTGAGGGTGGGTTTAGACAACAGATATTTCAGAGGGTCAACCTTTGATATGAGCTTAGTCTTTGTATTGAGCAAGTAATGGCAAAGTTTTTGAAAGGTAAAAACAACAGCCAAGCAAGCCTTCTCAATTTGAGGGTAATTAAGCTCATAGGAAATGAGTGTAAGGCTGAGGTAATATACTGCCTTTTCTTTGTGACTTAGGTCATATTGGGCAAGCAGTGCACCAATAGCGAATTGAGTGGTAAAAATATATAGAAGGAGAGGTTCACCAGGAGTTGGTGGCATGAGGACAGGAAGATTATCCAAATACTTCTTGAGTAGGGCAAAGGCCTGTTGTTGCTCTAGTCCCCAGACAAAGTTAACATCCTTTTTCAACAAGTGAGTGAATGAGTGGCACTTATCGACAAGCTAGAAATGAAATGGTGTATAGCCTATATTTTTCCTTGTAAGCTATGTAACTACTTGATGTTCTTAGGAGGAGGCATCTCAGTGATAGTAGACACTTTAGCAGGGTCTACCTCGATTCCTCTCGTGAGACAATGAACCCAAGCAATTTTCCTGATAGGACACCAAATACACACTTCTTGGGGTTCAAACGAACCTTGTATTCTCAAGGTGTTCAAAGATACGCCGCAATATGACAGGGTGATCCTCCCTTGTCTTGGATTTCCCTAAGATATCATCCACATAATCCTCCATGATGTCATGGATCATATCATGAAAGATCACTGTCATTGCTCTTTGATATGTAGCCCCGACATTTTTGAGACCAAATGACATCACCTGATAATAAAAGGTACCCCAAGGTGTTGTGAAAGCCATTTTATGTTGATCTTCTTCAACTATCTTAATTTGATTATAGCCTGAAAATCCATCCATAAGAGATAGAATTTCATACCCTACTTGTTGAGTCAATGATCATATCAATATTTGGTAGCGGGAAATCATCTTTAGGACATGATTTGTTTATGTCCCAGAAATTTGTATAAATGCAGATCCCGACATGCTTCTTCTACACAGGAACAATGTTTGAAATCCACTCTGAGTAGTCAATGGGTCGAATAATCTAGCTCCTAGTAGTTTTTCCAACTCTTCTTTGACCAAGAGGGCCACTCTTGGGTGCATTTTCCTGAGCTTCTGTTTAATAGGCTTAGCATTTGCATGCACAACTAAGTTGTGCACCACCAAAGTTGGGTCTAAGCCGGGCATGTCCTTATAGGACCATGCAAATACATCAATGAATTCCTACAACAACATTGTAAATGTTTTCTTCTCCTGTGCTAAGAGCGAAGCTCCCAGTTTAACAATCTTAGGGTCTTCTTCTGTACCGATGTTTACATCAATAGTTTCTTCAACCAACATTTTTGATAGGTCCTCCATACACGTAGGATTGGGAGGAAGGTTGAGGTCTTCAGCCAAGGATGTCTCCATGAGATTTTCATCCTCAGCTTGGTCACTTTGATTGTCTATTGTCTTTTCCACCTGTTGGTCTGCCAGTGCCTCAAAGAGGTTTTCACTATGCGACCTAGACTTTGAATTTTGCCGAGGATTTTCTTTAGAACTTTTTCCCTCTTTTCTTAAGTTTTGCTGACCACAAAGCTCAACTTCCTCTCCGAAGTAGGCGCAGTATCTGGGTCAATGAAAAACCCCTTTTATGGTCTCCAATAGGAATTGAATCCCATACACCCATGAAATCTGCAATGGCTTCATCATTCTCAAATAAATCTAGAGGTATGTGATGTTGTTGGTCCCATTCGACTAGGCAAGGGTAGACAAGGTCAATGGTAGGTTCCGCGGGTGTGATGGTAAGGATAGCGGTATCAAAATAGGTTTGTGGAGGAAAGATCCTCGTATAGGCTACAATGGGAATCCGTATCGCTATCCAGATAGTCAGATCTATCCTCACGTTCAGAATAGGTAGCATCTTGATCATTAGGATGTGCCCCATAGGGTCTAATTCCAATGCCATACCTCTCTGTTTTGAAGTGTGGGAGAGGGACTGGTTCCCTCTGCCCCTGTTCATTTTTACCATAGCCTAAACCTTTATAGCCCATGGAATACATCATGTGGCTAGACTTCTCATATCCGAGAATCCGGTAGCAAGTAGGTTGGGTATCCTCTGGAACCCAAGTTGTAGGTGGGTCTAACAATTTCTCTTCCACTAGTAACCCTCCAAGTAGGAATGACCCTATAGTCTGCTCATCCCGAGACCATCTGAAATGGTAGTTGGGTCGTCCCCTAGTCTTTGGTGATAAGGATAAGTCAAAACTAAGAGAGCCTGCTGAACATTATACTCTCCACAACCGTACTTAAGACTTTCATCTCCCAAGAGTCGAAAGGGGAGGTAGATGTAGATGCATCTTGAGTACAAGAACTAAGAAAATCAGAGTCCACTCATGATTCTATGGCCTCAGACTGAAAAGGCATTGTGATATCAGCTGAAGGGCATGCAAATGTACCTTTGTGAGAAAAGTTGTTAAGGGCTCTGCAGTGAGCAAAAGGTTCTGGGTCTCCCGTATTGTGATAGTATGTCCCTTATGCTTCAGCTTGATGCATTGATGAAATGTGGAAGGCACGAACTGTATGGTATGAATCCATGGGCGTGAGAAGCATATTTTATGGAAGTTCCAAGTCCAAGACATGAAACTTCGTATTATAAAAAGTAGGCCCAACCTCTATGGTAGTGATTGTGCTGCACGACTCCATCTCTCGTGTTGTCGTAAGCGCATGGTGATTATCTGAGCCTCTAGGTCTTCCTCTTTGTGTCCCAATTGTTTGATAAGCTTTAATGTGCAAATATTGAGACCCGACCCATTGTCCACAAGCACCCGTTTGATCTTCTTATGGGTAACAAATACTTCGATGTACAAGGGAAGGTTATGTTTGGGATCTTCACTAGGAAGTTCTGATGACTAAAGGATATGTACTTAGTCAGTGCAATGTTTGCCACCGTAGCCTGTAGATGCAAAGGATCTACTTCTAAAGGTACTCCTGACCCTTGAAGGGTTTTATACAATATGTCCTTATGGACCGTGGATATCTTGAGAAGATCCAAGATAGAAATCTTGGCAGACGTCTTCTCAAGTTGATCTAGGAGGTTATACTTATGATCTTGTGTGGTCACAGGGAGAAGGTTTGGGGATTGTGAGACGAGCGCACCTTGTTACCGCAACACAATCCTTCCCTTTTATCCAGATGGTATTGATATGGTCATGAGGAGAATGAATACACCCAATGAGTGAGTCATAGTGGTGATTGTCAGTATTAGTATATAAATAGTTGGCCACCTTATAACTCTTGGATGACTCTCCTCGATCCGGCTTTCTCTCCTCAGCCTTTCCATGTTTAGGGAAAGGTTCCTTGTAGATCCCCATCTTTTCATTTGGGGTTTGGGTTTTCTCTGTCTATCGAATTCAATTTCCCCATTATCAATGAGGTCTTGAATGAAATGGCGAAGCCATAGGCATTTATCAGTTTTGTGTCCTTTGACACGATGCATATCACAATATTCATGGTCTTTGTACTGTAGGTTTGGGAACATTTTCATCAAAGGGATGTGTCACTGGGTATGTTACCATATGAGCTGCCTCAAGTTGTTTCAGTATGGTAGACAACGACTCATTGAGCGGAGTGAAAATCCGATGCTTGGGTGGTGGCTGAATGGGTCCTTTGGTCAGTTTAAAAGGTTGACCAGATTGAACCACTTGCACATGCTTGGAATCTATGATTCCATCTCCTACAACATTCTTATTCTTGTTAAAGATTTTTGGCTTTTCCATAGGTTTGATACTTTGATTATCTTTAGAGTTTGTTTTGATAGTCCCTTTAGCAATAAGGGATTTCTCGATCTGAACACCTTTCTCAATGACTTCCTCAAAAGTGTGAACACAATGCATTTGAAGGTGAAAGGTAATGTCCGGGTTCAGATTAGGCACAAAGATGCTAACCAACTGTTTCTCAGAAATACACAAGGGAAGCGACTAGCTATCCCTCTCCATCTTTGTAGGAAGCTAGAAAATGTCTCGTTAGGACGTTGTTTGGTGCCACATAAATCTGCCATGGTTACATCACTTTCAATGTTGTAGGAGAAGTGTCGTACAAACCTTTCTAAAATATCTAGCTAGGTGAAGATGGACCCCTGAGGTAAGCATGTAAACCACTCCAAGGCTTGACCTTCTAAGCTCTTTGGGAAAAGTCGTATGAGGTAGTTGTCACTGTAAGATACTTATTGACACACCATGTAAAAGTCCTTTACATGGTCTCTTGGATCACCTTTCCCCTTATATTTTTCAAACTTAGGCATGTCAAATTTCTTGGGTTCAGGTAACAGTGTCATTGTTTTTTCAAAGGGATAAGGACATGACTCCTCATATTGGTACTTTCTAATGCTCCCCACACTACTCTCCTGAGGCTTGCAAGAGCTACTTTCATAGATTGCACTTCTTGTGCGAGTAGTTGTTCTTTGGTGGGGGAAGTGGGGATATAAACCCAGTTGTAATTGGTATCATCCCCTCCCGGTTTTTCTCTCTGAAGTTCACCGATCCTAACCTTAGATTTTGTTTTTGTACATTCTTGCTTGTACCTTTCTGTACATGTGAGGTAAGCAAGGCCAATTGTTTGCTAAGGTTACTAATTTGTTGTTGGATCATGTTTTCTTCTTCTATAGGTTCCTCTTCTTCTTCTTGAGGGGGTTCATTGACATTTTCATGTTCGACTTTAACTTGATGTGGCATTCTGAGAAGAGGTATCTTACGTCCTACAATGTTGTTGTTTACCACATTTGAGGTCGAAGCCTGTCCATGCGTAAGGATATCATCCATGTTTATGAGGGGGTGTTCTTCCTCATTTGTATCATTAGTAGGTGGGATGATTTCTGGTCAATGGGAAATTTAGCCCCTAACTCCACCACACGTGCTAGCACCCTATCCTTGTTCCTAAAAAGGAACTCGTCTAATAAGGTTGGATCAAAGTCAAATTCTGCATGTGGGGATTCTAACTCATCATCGCTATGGTCTTGTTGGTGTCGAATCACAAGCACTTCGGGACTCGTAACTCGATGAGTTGCGATTCTCGATGCGATTGCACAACATGGAGCTTTTCCCAAGTGTGGGACCTTGCGAAATCGGAAAAGCTCTCCTGGATGAAGGCCGGCTCCTATTCCTCTGTTCGAGATGCACCAATAAAACGCAGAGTCTACTAAAACCTAATCTAACTACCAAGGAGATAGGGAGAGAGAAATGCATAAAAACAAACCTAAGCTAAGGAGGTGATGCATCGAGGAACGAAGAACATACATTTTGCCGATTTAAACACGAGACCACAAAAATGCAATGCAAAATCATGCACAGATAAACATATTCACAAAGTGAAAGATCGGAGGATGCAAATGAAACACATAGAGGGTTGAGAAACATCCACAGTATGCATTTATTTACTCGAAGGTTGATACAATACACTGCAAAAATGCCCGAGGCAAAGGTGCATTACGGTTTGGATGGGAGGTTTGAGCTCCACAACTCTACTCCTGCCAAAGAGAAGAAGGGAGGGGCCAAAACAAGAATGTCCAACCTTTAGAAAGAAGCCCCTCCTTACAATTTATAGGAAGAATGAGAGAGAGAAGAGAGAGAAAGTCCAAATCTACCCCAACCACCTCGGTCAGTATTTAATTCATCTCATTATGGTGGTAGGTGAGGACCATATCAAACCCCAAAATGGCAAACTGTATTTTGAATTTTTAAGAACTTGTTCCCACCCAATTAAAGATATCCAAATCGTAGTTAGGTAGAGGACGCCGTAGGCTTTCTCGAAAAGTCCAACCTTGTGTGAATCGGAGCTCCCAGTCAAAAGTTATGGCCATCTGAATATCTGGGTCAGGGTCTGCTTCCTGTCAGCACTCAGAATGTTGCGCCTCCTGAAGGTGCGCCATAGGCGCATCCGTGTGTGTGTTGACATCTTCTTACGTGTGCCAAGGAGCAACTTTTTCCCCATTGACACTCATTGTCATGCGCCACTTCTGTGCGCCATGGGCGCATTCTTTCTTATGTCGACACTCATTTCTGTGCGCCTCTTCTGTGCGCCATGGGCGCATCCATTTTGCTGTCGACACTCATTGTCGTGCGCCCCTTTTGTGTGCCATGGGCACATCCATTTTGCTATCGACACTCATTGTCGTGCGCCCCTTTTGTGCGCCATGGGCGCATCCATTTTGCTGTCGACACTCATTGTCGTGCGCCCCTTTTGTGCGCCATGGGCGCATCCATTTTGTTGTCGACACTCATTGTCGTGCGCCCCTTTTGTGCGCCATGGGCGCATCCATTTTGCTATCGACACTCATTGTCGTGCGCCCCTTTTGTGCGCCATGGGCTGAGGTTTGAATTTCTTTGGTTTCCATATTCTTCCGCTTGTCTATATCTACCCGGGGGGAAGATATATACAACAATTTGCGACTCAACGGGATCACCTGCCTGCTAGGTAGAAGATCAGTGGCCCTTTTAGAAATCCATTGGGCATGGAGTCATAAGCAATACTTGAAACCAACTTGATCTCTGATCCCGAGCCTGAAACCGCAACTCCTTCTCCGACAGCACTTTGAACTGTAGAAACAACCTGAGAGCAACGAAACCTGTGCCAAAGCACTTAGGGAAACTGAAACCTAACTACAACAAGACAATGTGCAAACGCACTTAGAGGAATTGAAATCTAAGCTAATATTTACAAGGGTAGAAATTTTCTCTTTTCAGTAGCAATGTTTAAGATAGATTCCGTTGACCGGAATCGAAAGTTCTTCTCCGTCCAATGTAGATAATTGGAAGGCATTGCTACTCTTGCACCCCGTGACCATGTAGGGGCCACTCCAAATGGCGTCAAACTTGGAATGCTTTCCTGGTCTTGCCCGATCTGCATCCCATTTTAGAACTAGATCCCCTTCCTGGAAGGTCCTTGCTCTTGCCTTCTTATCAAACCATCTTTTTACTAAGGCCTGATCCTTTTCGATCGTTTGAACTGCATGTTCTCTAATTTCTTCCAATTCCATCAACTCGCATACCTAGCCTCCATTGGTTCGAACTCAACTAACTCTAACTGCCTCATGAACTCCAATGCAGGCAGTTCTAATGATATGGGCACTACTGCCTCCTTCCCATAGACCAGCTTGTAGGGAGAATTCCCTGTAGACCTCTTTGGTGTTATTCTGTCAGCCCATAATGCTGATTTTAGCTTTGTATGCCATGTTCTTTGATTTTCATCCAGAGTCCTCTTGATGATTCTTAGCAAATTTTTGTTTGTGGACTCTGCCTGTCCATTACCCTGCGGGTAATAATTTGAAGAGGTGCTCAAATAGATTCCATTCTTGACAGCCCCATTCTCGTAATCTTGGAACCTATGAATGCCAATGCATTATCTGATATGATAGTGGCCGGCACACCGAACCTGGTCACTATTCCTTCATAAAAGTCTAGTATGTTAGACTCATTTGCTTCCTTGAGCGCTACTGCTTCAGTCCACTTGGTGAAATAGTCCGTTGCCGTGAGAATCCACTTGTGGCCTTGGCTTGAGTTTGGATTGATGACCTCGACGAAGTCCAATCCCCATTGCATAAATGGTTGGTCAACCAGAATTGGGTGCAATGGAAGTGCTGCTTGTCTTTCTTTTCCTGTGAAGAGTGCACATTTCTTGCACTTTCTTATCCATGTATAGCAGTCACTGAAGACTGTCGGCCAATAATACCCTGCCTTCATTATCTTGAGAGCTGTTACTCGTGGGGCAAAATGTCCTCTAGAATCTCCATCATGAAAATCTCGTAACACCCTCTCAATTTGACTTATCCCAATGCACCTCAATAGAACTCCATTGATGTCTTTCTTAAACAAAACACCATCAACAAGCACATATGGAATGGCTTGTAATCTAAAGTATCTCCTCTTTGCTTTGCTCATTTCGGAGGGCATAGGCACGTCTCAGGAAGTGTATCATATTTTGAGTCCAACAAGGAGTAGGCACGTCATCATTTTCTTGTTCTTGATCATCCTGTAGTACCAAGGTAGTCTCCTTTTCATCACCAGCTTCAACTTGTTGACTCAAGGCTAGCTGCTCACATAGTCCCTTCCCACGTACTAGTTTGGTGACCTTGATCTCGATGTCATATTCCATGACACGAGTTATCCATCCCGCACGCTTTCTCATTCGTATCCTTGTTTAGAAGGAAGTCCTTGACTCCCACATGAGAGACTAATAATTGGATCTTGTTGTTTGAGACTAGGTGCTTGAATTTCTTTAAGCTTCTGATTACCGCAAGGACATGCTTTTCAATGAAAGAGTACCTAGTTTCGTATTCCTCCAAGCCTTGACTGAAGAAAGCAAATGGTTGTTCTAATCCTTCTTTGTTTTGTTGTACCAGGATTACAGAAATCGTGTCCCCACCACCAAAGGCATATAGCACGAAGTCCTTAGAGAAGTCTGGATTGACGAGAGTTGGGGCTTGAGATATAGCCTCTTTTATTGCCTCAAAACTTGCCTTGCCTTCAGATGTCCACTTAAATGCCATGCTCTTCTTTAACATCAGCGTTATTGGTTTTACAAGAGCTGCAAAATTTGGAACAAACCTGCGGATGAAATTGATCCTTCCTAAGAAGCTTTGAAGAGCCTTCTTGTGATTTGGCAATGGCAATGCTTGAATTGCTTCAACTCTTTCTGGGTCAATCGCCAACCCCTCCTTTGAAACAATATGGCCTAGAAGTTTTCCCTCGTGAGCCAAGAATATGCATTTTTTGGGATTCAATGATACCCCAAATCTTCTACATTTCTGAAATACTTGCCTCAAATGACAGAGGTGATCCGCTGCATTTTTTGAGAATACAGTGATGTCGTCGAGATATATCAGAACTATTTTATTGATCAACCCCTTGAATGCCATATCCATCGCCCTTTGGAAAGTGGCTCCAGCATTTGATAGCCCAAAGGGCATCTTCTTGTAGGCATAGGTGCCCCATTTGGTGGTGAAAGTTGTCTTGAACTGGTCATCTTCTTTCACCATTACCTGATTATACCCTGAGTAACCATCTAGGAGAGAGAACCTCTCTGAACCGGATACTACTTGCAATATTTGTTCCATTGAAGGAAGTGGGTAATGGTCTTTAAGAGATGCCCCACAGGTCTCTAAGTCCACACACAACCTGATTTCTCCGCTCTTCTTTCTGACCGGAACCAAGTTTGCAACCCAGCTTGAGTGCTTGATCGGAAATATAATGCTTGCCTCTATTAGCTTATTTAGCTCTTTCTTCATTAGAGGCTCAATGTGAGGGTTGACTGGTCTCTGCTTCTGCCTGATGGGCTTAGCATCTGGATCCAATTCTATGGTATGTTGTGCCAACTTCGGATCGAAACCTCTTAAGTCTTCATAGCTCCAAGCGAAGACATCTGGAAATTCTTGGCAAAGTTGTATGAAATCTGATTTCTCCTGCTCAGTGGCCACTTTACCAATTTGAAGTGTTTTGCCCTCCCCAACTAGAATGGGCTCTGAATCTTCTCTCTTGACCTGTATATTAGCCTTTTCCTTACGAAACTGGTCGTTAGGGTTGAAGATAGACTCCAATGTTACTAAACCCTTAGAAGCTTGTTTGTCCGCAAGCAACCGCACTACTTGATCCCCGTCTCGCTGCTCTAGAAATCATCCCGATTTCTAGCTAAGAATTCAGCCTCTTCTTGCAAGAAATTGATGATCTCGTTGATCGTTCTCAAACACTGCGCCACTTGTGTTATTATCTCGAATCGCCGGCCTCACAACTACATGGATATGTGGTGTGTTTTTCTCTTCGATGTTGTCAACCACATCAAACGCCGCTCCAATTTCTGCAAGTCTATCTGCGGCTTCATTTTTCTTCCTGGGTATGGACACAATGCTGAAAGCTTCGAAATCCTCAATGAGGTCCCATACCCTATTCTTGTAGTTCTTCAGCAGGTCGTTCTTTGTAGCATGTTGTCCCCTAACTTGGTTGACGATTAGCTCGCTATCTCCAAACACTCAGCAGTTCTTTATGCCCTTTTTCCTGGCCCAATGAAGTCCATGAATCAAGGCCTCATATTCAGCTGTGTTGTTCGAACAAGAAAACTGGAAACGAAAAGCTGAATAATATTTGATGTCTTGTGGTGAAATCAACACTGCACCACCTCCAGCACCTTGCCTGCTTCTCGAACCATCGAAGAATAATTTCCAAACTTTGTTTTCATCCTTTTGTTCAGGCTGAATGATGTCAGGAATGAGTGAATTTTCCTCGTGTATACAATACATGCCCAACTCAGATTCTTCAATTTCCTTGTATGGGTCAAATTCATGACTTTTGTTTGCCCATTCATCTAAAGTCAAATCAGGAATTCCCTCAACCTTAGTACCTGCTTCTAGATCACTTGAACACTCCTCCTGATCAAAAGCTGAGCAATTTGCATTGATAGGGCCTGGTACATAAGGCTCAATATGAAAATTGGCAATCGATTCTGATCTGATTGTTGCTTTAGCTCCATACCTTGTCCTAAAGATCATGTGTGACCAATCTGCAGATAAATATCCACCGATCTTTGCAGTGAAGTCCCTTGATAGACACAACGCAAAGAGTGGTGGGAGGTCAATTACGCATACATCTTGCAAGATCGTAACATTAGGACATGAATGTAGTGTTAGGCTTAACCCTTGATGACCCCAACTATTCCCATCAGCATTTCTATCTAGTTGCACTACTCCTTTCAAAGACTTGGCTCGTACTTGCACTCCGCTTGATCCGCTATTTGCTTTGGCATCACCGAACTACTTGCTCTCGAATCTATCATGCGCTTGTGTACCAAGTGGTTTCCAAAATCAATGAAACATAGAATGGTGGAGGCTTCAAATTTTTCCTTGTCTGGCCCCCATCATGTTGCACTGCATTAGTGAGAACTTTCTCATGTCCTTGGTTTGATACATTTGTGGCATGACCAATTAGCCATTGCAGCTTACAACAAATCTCGTTGCCACAGGATCGCCAAAGTGATTCCCACATGGAAATGTTCACATGTGTCTTCTTCATTTGATCGATGATGTTGAAGGGGGATGAACTGTCCTTTTGCTGCCCCTTACTTGGTGCAAGCTTTTCTGGAGCTTGAACGGGTGCATGTGTTGCTGCAACAGGTACCTTAGTCTGGTTTTGCACATTTGGGGCTGCGTTTGGTCTGCTGGCCCCTTGTTGTGTAAGAGCGGGTTGAGGAACAACTGGATTGGGCGGTTGTTCCTCTACTATGCTTCTCTTCTTTGACCGTGTGTTGGCAGCCACGCCTTGAAAAGGCTGTTGGTTAACTCCACAGAAGTCTTCCGTTTGCCAATTTGCCAATGTGGTTTCTGTCGGAGGTCCCTCTTGTTGCGTTTCTTGCTGCTGATTCCCTTCTTGGCTTGGTTCTTGAGGCACACCAATGGTTTGCACCATCAAGGCCTGATTCAGTGCACCATTGAAACATGCTGACTGATTGTGAGGTAGATTGCAAGGGTAACACCAGTCGTACTCCTGTGCCATGTTATTTTGTGTCGGGACCAAGGCTCTCGAGGATGTCGTTGCATTTGGATCATACGGCCGAAATGGCCTGGCAGCTTGAGGTTGTCCTTGGCTTTGGTTCGCAGCCTGAGGTGGTGGTGGTCTATTCTGTTGGTATGAGGGCCTAGCTTGGTACTGTGCTTGAGGCTGATACGGTCTGGCACTTTGAGCTTGCTGTCTTTTGATAGTCACAAGCTCATTTCCAAGGTTCTGCAGTTGTTTCATGACCTCTTGCAATTCCTTTGAACTATTTGAAGAAGTCGATGCCTCATTATTGCTTTGATTTCTAGGAGTTGGAATGGGATTCAACTCTGGTGCTTGGCTGGTTGTAGGATTTCCCATATCTGGATAGAGAGGCATTGGCGGCCTTGGTGCAAGCTTGCCAGCTTGGATTAAACAGTTCTCTGCTCTGATTGCTGTGTCATAGGCCCCTGGCAGCGTTGTCCCTCCCATTGATTGGATCATCATGGCTATGTCTGAATTCATAGCCTTTAAGAAATAAAGGAATGCTCCTTCGGCAGTTGGCCTGACAGTTATTGGGATCCTGTCCCATGTCCGTTGGAACCTGAAGTTGAAATCTGCCATTTGTTCGTTAGGAGCCCTTTTGATTGTTGTCAGCTGTTCCAATAAGGACAAATTGTCCGCCCTCTCCCCGAATTGGCTACAAAGAGCTGAACAAAGCTGGTTCCAATTTGTAATAGACCCTGCTGCTAGGCTCCTAAACCATTGTAAGGCCTTGCCTTTGAAAGATGAAGCTAACAACTTGACTGCAATATCCATTGCATTTATTTCGTGGATCGCGCATACATTAGCAATATCCTGGATGTGATCAATAGGAGTAGTATGATTTTCACCTGTGAAGTAGGGGATATTCTTTAGCGCTGCAACTGGAATTTGATTCTGAGCATTTAGGGCAAGTGGACTACTTCCCGTGAAATTGACAAAGGGATTCGGTGGTAGATGCGCCATTATGATTGGCCTAAGAACCTTGGTTGATGCGAGAAAAGGCCTACCAGGTGGAGGTGTAGACAAAGTCCTGTTAGGTGGAGATGGCGATCTTTGTGGTCTTCTTCCTCTCCTTCCCTCTACACAGTGATAGTTGCAAGTGGAAAAATAGCCCTTCTTCTTGAGTATTGGACCTGGTTCGAATTCTTCTCATGTGCCTAGGCAACTTGTGCTGCTACACCACTGAATTCTACCCCTTCGGAGTCGCCAGATGTGTTAGAGAACAAGCCTCAAAAGACTAGATTTTGCCAAGTTACACACCAAAACCTGACAATATTTAAACACAAAATTTTTAAAGACCTACACATTTGAGATTTTAGGGTTTGGAATTTGATTTGGAATGACAGTCCCGAAAACCCAAAAAACGCCAGATTTCTGAAAACCTGAAATCCGAAATTCAAAAAACCATGAAATTTTGAAAGTCAAAATCTCAAAATTCTAGGAATACCCTTTTGAAGATTACCCCCCGATCTATCAACTGATGAAATTTTGACTTGTTTCGAGCAAGTTAAGTCCTTGAAAATCAATTTCAAAGTTCAGCCTGGAAGGTGAAAAATCTGGAATTGTAAAACCTGCAATTTTTTGGTCCGAATTTCATGAAAACTCCTTCAAATCTATGGAATGACCTCTTGGTCCCACCGGGCGTGCCAAAACTGTTGGTGTCGAATCACAGCACCCCTGGGACTCTGTAACTCGATGAGTTGCAGATTCTCGATGCGATTACACAACATGGAGCTTTTCCCAAGTGTGGGACCTTGCGAAATCGGAAAAGCTCTCCGGATGAAGGCCGGCTCCTATTCCTCTGTTCAGATGCACCAATAAAATGCAGAGAGTCTACTAAAACCTAATCTAACTACCAAGGAGACAGGGAGAGAGAAATGCATAAAAACAAACCTAAGCTAAGGAGGTGATGCACCGAGGAATGAAGAACATACGTTTTGCCGATTTAAACACGGACCACGAAATGCAATGCAAAATCATGCATGAGATAAACATATTCACGGTGAAAGATCGGGGAGGATGCAAATGAAACACATAGAGGGTTGAGAAACATCCACAGTCATGCATTTATTTGCTCGAAGGTTGATCAATACACTGCAAAAAAATGCCCGGAGCAAAGGTGCATTACGGTTTCGGATGGGAGGTTTGAGCTCCACAACTCTACCTGCCAAAGAGAAGAAGGAGGGGCCAAAAAGAATGTCCAACCTTTAGAAAGAAGCCCCTCCTTACAATTTATAGGAAGAATGAGAGAGAGAAGAGAGAGAAAGTCCAAATCTACCCCAACCACCTCAGGTTGTATTTAATTCATCTCATTATGGTGGTAGGTGAGGACCATATCAAACCCCAAAAGTGGCAAACTGTATTTTGCATTTTTAAGAACTTGTTCCCACCCAATTAAAGATATCCAGTCGTAGTTAGGTAGAGGATGCCGTAGGCTTTCCGAAAAGTCCAACCTTGTGTGAATCGGAGCTCCCAGTCAAAAGTTATGGCCATCTGAATATCTGGGTCAGGGTCTGCTTCCTGTCAGCACTCAGAATGTTGCGCCTCCTGAAGGTGCGCCATAGGCGCATCCGTGTGTGTGTCGACATCTTCTTACGTGTGCCAAGGAGCAACTTTTTCCCCGTTGACACTCATTGTCATGCGCCACTTCTGTGCGCCATGGGCGCATTCTTTCTTATGTCGACACTCATTTCTGTGCGCCTCTTCTGTGTGCCATGGGCGCATCCATTTTCTTTATCGACACTCATTGTCGTGCGCCCCTTTTGTGCGCCATGGGCGCATCCATTTTGCTGTCGACACTCATTGTCGTGCGCCCCTTTTGTGCGCCATGGGCGCATCCATTTTGCTGTCGACACTCATTGTCGTGCGCCCCTTTTGTGCGCCATGGGCTGAGGTTTGAATTTCTTTGGTTTCCATATTCTTCCGCTTGTCTATATCTACCCGGGGGGAAGATATATACAACAGGTCTATCATGTCATCACCTTCTTTCTCAGTGGAGAAAAAAGGCCCCAGATCATGGCCCATGAAAGGATTTAACCCTTGTAAGTTTGAGGTTTCCCAATTTTTCATTTGTTATGATTCTAAGGCTTGTCTCTTTAACCCTAATCTTGTTTGGGGAGCCATAATGGTTGACAATTTTCACTAAGGTGTTTGCAAATGTGTTTAACAATTTTCTATCAAACCTAAGTGAAAATTTAAAAGAATGTCAAAGAATATGAATAAGAGTAATGAATACTCTAAATATCAATGTGATATAATGATCTGCCTAAGGAATGCAAGATTTTAACAATGATGGTACATTTAACAACCAATCAATTAACTGAAAAGGATACTCCCATGTTTGTCTCAAAAGGAGGTAACTAGTGTCGCAAGATGATTAACAAGATGTTCCCACTTATGTCCAGTTCAAAAATATGAACGAGGCATAAGTAACAACAAAAGGCTAATATGACCTCCTAACAAAGTATACAAGAAGCAAGCTCTAACCCAACCAACACCTATACTCTGAAAAGTGCCAGTTACAAGTTGTGGGTGACACACAATGTCACCGAGATATGTGACCCAGCCTTGCAAGCAAGTAGGGTAACAATATCAAGATGATATTGATGTAGCACACACAAGCAGTAACACTACATGCTTTTCAAAAATAAGGTAATAATTGGAATTAGACCTAAGCATCCAGTACACCCAAGAATTGTCAAGATGTGTATAGCGTAACCTTACAATGGGAATATTCAGGTCACATTTACAAGAAATGCGACGTGAATATCACAATCGTAGTGAGATGATATAGACAAGATAACCACCCCAAGGAGAATCAAAGTGACGAACCAAAACCTAGCTATAAGAGTGATCCTGGCCTGGGTACCAAGATCACAGACAACAAACAAAGATAGGATCAACAACATGTCCCCACTTATGTCAAGTTCAAAAACATGAACAAGGCGTAAGTAAAAACAAGACGCTAATCACGACCTCCACTCAAGGTATACTCAGAACTAACTCGAGCGTCGACGAAAGTCAAGTGTTTTTAAAAAGTGGACGCTGTAACTAGATATAGCGCATGTATCAACACTCGTCAAAAATACCCAGACTACACCTAAACTGAAGTCAAGTAGAGAGTATAATGAGATGTCTGTGATAATGTGAGCAACGTAACCATGTAATAAAGGGATTTATACTACGTTCCCAAAGAATGGGAAACACAATGTAAATACCAAGACTGAATGACCAGAATGCAAGCCAAAACTGACAAACAAGGGAAGAGACAAAATGATGAAAAGACCCGTAACAATGATGAGGATCCTGAAGTCAAGATCATAGGACTGCCAAAGACGTGAAAATGTACCTACTAGCTTTAGTCGTTTAACACCTCAGCCACAAACATGGATGAGTGTAAACGTACAAAAAGTAGCTAGCACAATCTCTGACATGACACGTAAAGTATGCCTCTATTCAACCTCCAACATGGGAAGCAAAAATGCATGGATGTAGATCAAGAACGTGTGAAACTAAAGTCGGTCTCACTTGGGCAAAGCTTCGCCTCATTTGGATAATGAGGAAGAAGCTAAGTGAAGTAAAACATCATCTAATCTCGTGATGAAAACACTTAGATCTAACTTAGGATGAGTTTGTTACCATGTTCGAAAAACATGATGCTTGAATCCAAACAAGTTGTCACTTCGTGATGGAAAATGACACGAAGGACTAGCAAAGGTGGCCTCCAGACAAAATGGTCTCCTTAATAAGTTCACTCAACTAGGTGTTGCAAAGTGTTAAAGAGAGCTTGATTTACCCAGGTCACAATGACTATATCCAAGAGTATCTCGGCTTTACTTTACCCCCTCCAAGCACAAAGGGCAACTAGTGCGTCCAAGTGTACTCTTCCTAGGGTCTCCATACAAACAGCAATTTTCAACGCTAATCTCACAAGGTGTACTAATCAAGTAGGTTAAGCGAGGTGCTTCCCATTTCATCCATGAGGTTACTCAACAGCGGTGGACTACTTTAGGGTTCTTGGAACCACCCCCATTATTGTAGCTTAAGGCGTTATGCCAAAGGGGTTATGTTCTAGTTGAGCGGAGAGGGACGTACCCTTTTCCGAAACCTACAAATATAGTGTTTTGATTGTGGTGTGTTTTTATCTTTTTAATTAGATGTGGTTTGTTTGAACACCTTTGGCAACTTGCACGACAACTGTATTAGAAGTTTTATTTTGTTTTGGATTCCACCTTTCTTTAACAAGCATTTTTAAGGTCCTACGCATCGAGATTTTTAGAAGTTTTCCACACAAGGAACAAACATCATTTCTGATTCTCAAGATCGTCCAAGGACGCAAGAGAAGAGCATACATGGTGTTTGTTTTTAAGCAATCAAATGCAAATATCAAATGGAAACTCTTAATTCATCAACGTATCTTAATATGAGCATGTCAACATTCTAAAAACATGAAAAGAAGCTAAGGATCATTTTTGATTCCCAAGATCGTCCAAAGGACGCGAAGGAAGAGCATACGCGACCTTACTCTTTCAAACAAGCATGTAAAAACTTTTTAAATCAAAACATGTAATCAGAAACAAGCAATAATCAAATAAAACCTACAAGAAAAAGTCAGTAACCAAGCATATAAAACCTACAAATTTGAAAACAACATGTAAATCTAAACTAAAGCGCTACGCACGCAGGTTAGGATGTGTGTGCTTTGCATGTTTGGAAAAGTGACAATGCACCTATGCCACCCGAGAGGTATGTGCACCAACGATATGACATGTGCACCAACGAAGTAAAAACAACGTCGAAAAATAGGGAAGTGCACTTGTAAGCTTAAAGGTAGAATGCTTGCGCTACTAAAAATACATGTGTCTTTGACGGGAAGTTGCGAAATATAGGATACCAAGCTGCCGAGAGGCATGTGCGCATGGGTAAAGTAGGTGCGCCAAGGGTTTAACATATGCACTAAGGGTTTAGCGTATGCGCTATTAGGTAAACAGAGCTAAAATTTTCACAGAGTGTGTGCACTAACCGAGAGGCGTATGCACCAACGTCGGAGCGTGTGCGCTAAGGTTTTGACGCATGCACTAAAAAAAATGAGACAGAGCACTTGCGCTCACGCAATGATGCTTGCACCAACAAATAAACACATGTTTCAAGGCTAAAAGTATGCTATACTATTTAATGCACCTGCATGTGAAAGCGACACCTACGCGTGGTTTAACACGCCACGCATATGCTAGCAAACCTACGTGTTTCTCTGCAAAATGGTTGTACCTAGTTTTATGATGTCAAATCCTGTGTAAATGACATAAACCAGCACAAAATGTATCAAAAGTTAGCATATTAGTCCAAAATCAACAATAACTCCTCAAAAAGCAACCAAATTAACACAAAACCTACAAATTGCCTATGTACATAATGAGAAGTTAGCCAAAAATAACATGAATTGAACTAAATGCCTAGGGACAAGGGTCCCACCAAGCGTGCCAAATGTGTACATGTATTTCGTAACTTATTTAAATTTAAAGCAAGAAACTACCACCTAGAAATAACTTCCTAACTTAGCTAGAAATGAAAAATGTGCACCATCATGATGAAGAAATAAGCAAGTCCTACCCTCAACATTACAACTTTGAAATGATCAAAACATAATGTAAATTAATGAACTCTAGTCTCCTAAATTGCCTAATTTAACATTAAAAATGAACCTAAGTAGTCCAATGGCAATCAATTATATTTCCTTTCTTTGATCATTAAATGGATGCTTGAGGTGCGAGGCTTAGCTCTTCAAGAATGGAGGATGGAGGGCTCAAAGAATGACAAAAGGCTATTAGTATGAAACTATGTGCTTTCTTTTGTCTCTTGAGAGTTTAGGTGTAAGTGTAGAAGAAGAGGGAGGGTTGTTTATATAGCCCAAGGATAAAGGATTCAACACATCCTTATAAATGTGGGACTAAATGGAGATGTAGAGTTAGTTATGGATAAGGGGGTTTAGATAGGGTTAAGTCAACTTTAGGAGGGTTTAGTTTTCCTTTATTGGCTCATGTGGATAAAGGGGGTGTATTTATTTAATCAAGATGATTAATTAATATATGTGCAAGATTTTATAAGCTTTTAGATGGATGTTAGTGTGATTTGGAAAATTAGGAATGTATTTGATGAATTAAATAGTAATTTATTGTTTAAATGAGAAGGGATGCTAATTAATTAATAATAATTAATTAGACCGGATAGAAGGTGTTAATTAACAAAGGGTCATTAACTAGGGTATGTGTTGGATAGGTGACTTAATTAGTTAGCGTAATGTAATAAATTAACGATAGTGGAAGGGAAGATGAGCGCTATTGATGATATGTCATCAATTTGTGCAAAAGGAGATAATTAGCAAAATTTAAGTATTGAAATTTCTCGAGCATAATTATAGGTGTCTACATAAAGTCTAGCCTCATCAAGGCTCTCTAATTAAGAGATTCCCACTTCTCGATAGCCTTATTGTCCCAATATTCCTTATAGTGAAATACAGAGACTAGGTAATTCAACTTCCAGCAGAAAACTTCTTCGCACCAAACACCAAAGAAAATGGAGTTTCCCTGTTGTCATTCTACCCGATGTACAACAGACCACAAGGCTAGAAAAAGATTTAAATGCCAATCTCATTTGTTCTCCTTAATAGTCTTAAGGAGGATGGAATTTAATGTTTTATTCGTAGCCTCCACCTATTCATTGGCTCGAGGTTAATCAAGAGAAGCCTTGTGGTGATTTATTTTGAAATTTGCACATAATTCACGTACCTCATTATTTTGAAAGATGTGCCATTATCTAGAGATAATGACTTGTGGAACCCCGTACCTACAAATGATCTGGTTCAAGATGAAATTAGTGATTACAAAGCCAGGTATAGTGGTAAGAGGCATGGCTTCTACCCACTTAGTAAAGTACTGTGGTTGTGATTATTAAGTTATGGACATCTATTAATGAGGGAGAAAACTTCCTATCGATCCAGCCCCATGTGGAAAACAACCATGGGGTTGTAATCAATTACGAGGGCACGTGTCGGTATGTGGATTTCATGGGAGAATTCTTGACATTTATGACACTTGCACACAAAATCTACTACGTCATGCTCTGACATGGGCCAAAATAGCCCATCCACTATATATTCTCGATTAGTGACGTGACCATTAAAGTGACTTCCACATACCATGCTATGTGATTCATAAAGAATATTTTCAGATTCCTCCTCGTCAACACATCTTAACAACATTTTGCGAAGGCTCTATGATAGAGAAATTGCTCCAAAATAACGTATTTAGTGGAAATGATACGCAACCTCCTTCTTTGTTGCGATGTTGCCCCTTCCGGTACATATGGTCCATAATAAAATTGATGATGTCGTATACAAATGATACATAGAGATAGGGGGCCTAGTATCAACAAAGTATATGTACTCATCGGGGAAGTCTAAATCTACTAGATTACCTCCATGAAATAGATTATCACCTAACCAATATACACTGGTTTTTCCCTTGATAGATTTCGATTTACAAATGTTAATTCAAATGCGCCCATTAGAGTTATGAACTATCTTAATTTCTTAGATAAATATCCTTGTATAAGGAATGTCTATAAGCATTCTAATTTGACAATAACCATTGTTTCTTGATTCAACATTTAACGTCTTAAACACTTTGTCGTGGAAAACTATAGCCAAACATTCTTTCTCTTCTATGTGTAACGTGTCTCGTATTTAAGAAAGGTTTGACTAACAAAATAAACTGCACGTTATCGCTTGTCATCATCTTCTTGAGCCAACATGCATGTTATTGATTCATTTGTAGCTCATGAGTATAAGATCAAGGGGCGATCTGACATAGGTGGCATGAGTGTGGGAGGAGGATAAAATCATTTAACCGAATTGAACACATCGTTACATTCTTATGTCCACTCAATGCTTCAATCATGCTTTAACAAATTATTGATTGGGTGAATAGCAAAGGTCAAATTAGGGATTAACCTTCGGATTACACCGAGTTTCCCAAGAAAATATTTGATGCTAGATTCATTTGATGGTGGAGTTATTTTCCACTACACTCAGATTTTGTCCAGGTCAACATCCATTACCCACGAAGATATGATGTAACCTAAAAATTTTCCTCTTGTTACACTGAACATGCATTTTTATGGGTTCAACGTGACGCCGTATTCGATTAAGTGAGAAAGGATGATACGAAGCACCTTTGGATGATCACAACATTTCTTGGCCTCAACTAGAAGGTCATCTACATAATATTCCATGATCTTATGAATAAGATCATGGAATATATACTTAATTTCTTCTTTGTATGTAGCACCAACAGCGTTCTTGAGTCCAAATGGCATGACCAGTAACAATAGGTTCCCCAGGATTTATGAACATTGTCTTGGCCTGGTCCTCCTTAGAGATCCTGATTCGATTGTACCTAGAAAACCATCCATGAGAGACAACAATTCAAATCCAGCTATAGTGTCAAAAATGACGTTGATGGATGGTAATGGGAAATCATATTTGGGAAAAGACTTATTGATATCCCAAAAGTCTATGCAAATGCGGATCTTTCCATTTTTTTAAGAATCGAGGACTATGTTAGACACCCATTGTGAGTAATCAACTGGCTTGATGAATCCTACCTATAGGAGCTTCATTACTTCTTCCTTGACCATGAGAGCCACCTTTGGCTTCATGGGCCTTGAATTTTGTTTAATAGGTTTAGCATCTGGCTTGGTAACTAGGTTGTGAAAAAAATGCAAGTGCAATCCCCATCATTTCTTTATAGATAAATGCAAAGAATTTTTGATGCTCTTTGAGGACTTGGGTATGTATCTCTACCTCTTCCGGAGTTAGGAAGATCTCATCTTCAAGATTCTTGGTTCCTCCTCTGTCCCTATATTTATATCGATTGTTCCCTCGATTAAGGAAGCATTTCCTTCCTTAAACTCAAGCGAGGGCTGGAGGCAACTCTAAATCCCCTTCTTCTCCTACCTCATAAATCTCAAGATCCTTTCCTGGGAGAACTCCACCATGGGGTTCCCAAAATAGGAAGATGAATGTGGAATCAAATATAGGTCAACCTCGTGATGTGTAAGGTGTAATTATGTGAAAGCATTTAGGTATCTTAGAGTTGCCTCATTGCTACATATATGGTCTAAGATGATAGGCTCATTATTGGTTTCTACGTATGTCAACATTGGGGTAGCAAGACTTACTACAAACCAAAGGTTCAACATGAATCGAGATCTGTGAAGTTTGTGTCTTCAAGTTTTTCACTCGAGTAAAGCAAGAAGCGGAAGATGCTATGGAATTTTCAAGGAGGGTTTTTTCGCACTTGAGATCACTTCAATTGATATGAAGTCGAACCCCTTTTTAGGTTTAGAACTATTGTCTTATAAAGTTTTAGGTGCTCGGCTCTAGTATCATATATCTCGATACTTTATTTAAAACTATCTTTGAATCACCCAAGACCTTGATCTTAAGAGCACCCATTCTTTTGGCCATAATGAGACCAAGGAGAAGAGCCTCATATTCAGCTCCATTGTTTTTGCATTTGAAATTTAATTTGAAGGTGAAGGATAAAATCCTTCCTTCTAGAGAGGTAAGGATCACACCTTCCCGACACCAAAGAAACACTTGGCTCCATCAAAATGGAGAGTCCAACAATTACTCAGAAAGATGGAAGTTGGATCATCTTTTGAATTTTCCTCTTTCACCTCAGTTAGTTCAACCATACGCAGACCTCATCTGTTGGAAGAGAACCGAGTCCCAGGGTACGTCCCATACCCATGGAATCAAATGGAAGAAGAATAGGTAAATCCTTTTCCAACATCTTGACAATATTTGTTGTAGTTCCTAAAGACACTATCTCTACAATGATGGTTTCATCTTTGATTGCCAGAATGCCCTCAATTAGCCCTGTGACCTCTAATTCTATTGTAGGGACCAATTTTTCTTCTGGTGTTGAACCTGTGGGTTTGTTTAGCTGATTTTTAGGAATCTCAAATTCAGAATGGACCCTATCTTCTTCTTTAAGTTAACCAAATGTATGTCAAATGGTTTTGGTCACCTGCACCACAAAGACCTTCCCTAAATGCAAGAATCGACTTCCTGAAACAATGTGGAGGGAATTTCCTTCATGCGATGAATCTAAGGCCAGCCAAGAATCATATTATAGTTGGTTTCCTAGTCTATAATATAAAACTCATTTAATACCGTCTTGGGTCCAAGAGTGACTAGTAACACTATGGTGTCGACTGACATTTCCTTGAGGCTATCATAGCCTCTCAGTGTGTTTCATGTTGAAGAGAAATTTATTTCCCCATACCATAACTTTTTTTGCGAAAAGAAAAGGGAACTATGTTAACTGTCACCCCATCATCAATCATTACATGCTTTACATAATTATTATAGAACCAAACTTGTAAAAACAGATCCAATCCCCTCTGCGAGCTATTTCAACATCTCATGGGCATCCTACTTATGTAAAATATAAACCCAACATCCCTTTCAGTGGTACTACCTCATGGATGGACATCAAAGTCCACATGGTTTATTTTTACTTCTGGAGGAGGGGTGGCATTAATCAAATGACTCAGACCAATGCCTCTAGTAAAGTGACTCTATGAGTAAGGGAATTCTTTAATAGATCCAAGAAGGAAATGTGAGAGAATGTCTTAGTCAAATCATTGATCAAGTCGTAAGCTCCTACCGGCTTGCTTAACATATTACTGAACATCATCGACATAGTTGAGTAGACTCGGGATTGGGCTGCTAGGAATAATACTTGGTCCTTGTGGCAACATTAATATAAGGTTTGGTTTCCAACTCTACCAACCCCATAATTTTTGTTTACTGGCAGCCATCCAAAGGAGGTGCCACTTGTGGGTTTGATGAAGTTGAGGCTTCACGATCATGAGTTCCTATTATGATACCCTTGTTTGAACCATTGGGGTCTAATCTACCATCTTTTGGATGCGTAGGAAGAGGGTCATTAAAGATTCTGAGCGATGTGTTTTGTGGGGACATTGGTCCTATGTATGTATTATGAGTCGGTGCAGCTGGGTTTGCCAAAAATATGTTGACAAAAAATTGTCTTTGATCCTCTAGCAAGTGTTGTAAGAATTTTTTGCTATCACGGCATGTCCTTGCATCATGCCCGCGAACCCTATGAAAGCCACAATATAGATCGGGATCGTAATCTTGAGGCATGTGGTTTGTGCCTTTTTGTGGTGCAAAACTATGATTATTGTTTGGTTGTTGGTTGTTGTAGTTAAAGTTTTATAACCCTTTCCCTTGGTTTTGAAATTGGTTTGGATACCCACCTGGGTATTGATTAGGGCTTAGGGTATGTGTCATGTCATGCGTGTTGCTTTAGGTTGTTTATGTTGTTGTTGTTGTTGAGGATGATTAAAATCCACAACATTGACTGAGGGCAAGAAGTTATTATTTCTCTAATTATTTCCATTATTATTGTTGTTGTTTATAGTGTTTGCATTGGGGGTTTTGACAATGTTAGGCTTCTTGGGTTGATCAGTCACTCTATCGGTTCGTAACTCCATGATTCTTATTAAGGATTTTTGGTCCTTGATTTTTATTCATGTTGTTTGGATAACGGAGGTTATTTTGGTTTAGTTTAACTAACTTTCCATTCGCCCCATAAGTCTTACGACCACTATCAATGGATGCTTGATCGATTCGGAGAGAAACTTCTAGCACCTCCTCATAGCTCCTTAGGGAAAATTTTGAACTTCTTCCTTTATCTCCCTATTGAGGGAGTGGAGGAATAAATCACAAATTTCTATCTGGTCCATGTTTGGAGCACTTATAGAGGAGTAGAGAACCTGTCTCCACCTTTGGATGAAGTGGCTGGCAGACTCGGTGTGCTCTTGTTTGATGTGTAAGAATTCTTTGATTATTTTCCTTAAGAGATTGTTCATATCAAAATCCTTTATAAATCTCGACACAAGTTGTTTGAAATAATGTATTGAGGCCTCTGGTATCCTATAATAATAGTCGAGAGAGATGCCTTTGAGCATCTTAGGGAATATCTTTGCAACAACCGTATCCCATGGGAGAAGCTCTCAAATGGCTGTTGCGTAAGATTTGATATGGGAATTAGGATCACCCTCCCCTTTGAATTTTGGAAGATCGGGCAAGGGTCTTGGGAGCATGACTGTTTGAATGGAAAATTCTAGAGGCTCCTTTAGATATTTAGAATAATTTCCCATTACATATGTTTCAACCATCAAAGATCCTTGTTGGGAGGTTGTGGTTGCATTAGTTGTTGAAACGGAAAGGCGTAAGCATTTTTCGGGGCATATGGAATCCCCTACGGATGGTTATAAGGACCTAGGTAAGTGTACATATCCCCTGTGGTGATTTAGAGTACATGTGTATGTAAGGGGGTGACTTCTTTGGTATGGTATAGAAGGCACGAAGCCAGGGAACATCACATTTTCGGTTGGTATGGCGTTTGAGAATGCACTTCCGGCTGGTGCCTATTATAGATATCCATATGTGGCATGTGGGGGCATACCCAAGGTGCCCATCCTAGTTAGTAAATCCCTAGGGTTTGGAGTGTTTGTATAAATCATAAGATTATGCACAATGGGCCTTTGTCCATAACCCTGCAGATAATGAGAAGTTATTTCCTGCCTTGCGTATGAAATTTGAGCATTTTGGGAAATCTCTAACTCCTTGAATTTGTCTACTAATGCCGAGATGATGTCCCCCATTGATGGGGAAGTGTTTTGTTTAGGTGCTTGTTGTTGAACTTTTGGAGGTTGTTGAGGAGTGTGATATCCTGCTATGAATTGTTCACTATGTTGTCACCCCTCGTTGGCAATGTTTTCCATTATTGAGGGGTAGTGTTATTGTTTTGAAGTAGGACATCACCATGTCCTTATAACCTATCAAAATCCTAGTTCATGTTTTGGAAATGTTGTTCACTCCTAGTGTACTGTGATAAGTACTCCTCATCTAGATGTGGGAGTTAGTCCAACTACATGTTAATGGGTTGTCAAAACAACACCCAAGGAGATGAACTTGCTTCTCTAGTGAAATTCATGTTGTTAGAACTTGATTTTTCATGTGGATATGTCTATGTGATTTGGTCAAGCTCTTCGATATGTACAAAAGAACCAACATTGACTCCCTGAAGAAGAGGATTTTGGGTATTTGAATGATTATCTACCCATGTTGAGAGTGAAGGTGACTATTGTTGTCCACCTATTTGATAATTGTATATGTCATAACCCAAGGGGTTGACCATATTCATCGAATCCCGACATATTCAGGGGGTATAAGAATACTCGTTGAATAAAGGGAAAGTAGAAAGTGAATGGAAAAGTGGAAACGTTTAGAGACTATCTCTTCATGTCGGTTCACCAATTTTGTACGAAAGAAAATCAACACATGACCTTCTTCACACCCGACCTCCCGAGGTTGTGCCAAGACATCCGGTGTAGAACATAAATGAATGTGGATTTGGTGGTGACAATCAAGCTAATTAGGTAATCTAATGTCTTCCACACACAATATCGGGATCTATGAATCTAAGGCAAAGAATGTTCTCCTAACTTGAAGTGGTGTGATGGATTGATTTGATATGATAGCTACTCGAGACTCCAATCAATGTCAAGCTCTACCAAGATTCTATTTATTGGTTGTTAAACACGTGGGAAATGACCTTGGGCACCTTGAATAGATTTCCAAACAAGGTCATGGAAGTAAAATGAGAGGCATAATGGAGCCACAAGTACTATGGGTAATTTTCCGGTCTAGTCCAGAAATTCTTAGCCTAATCGGCTGCTATGTTCAATACAATGAAATGTGTGATGATGTCTAGCAGTAGTGGCGATGACCTAAATATTAGTTTATGCAAACTAGTGTCAATATCTAATTGGTTAGTAGGCCCGTTGGGTTGTGGGACCTGAGGATCACAACCAAATACTCATGGAGGTTGTGGCCCTTATATGGTCATGCGCGTAATCAAATCCTATTTATAGGAGCAGTCCAATAATCATAGGATTGATTAGCAGTGATGTTTAATATGTTTAGTTGTTCTATTTTCTCAAAAATGTTGCGGGTGTGCGTAATCATTAAACATAAACTTGTATCAATGTCAGTTATCAATTCGCCCATTGGGTTATGGAACCAGAGGATCACAACAAAGAAGTATTTTCCTATTGTGGACCATTGATGGTCATGTAAGTTGAACTAAAGTAATTTTTTCAATGCAAGCTAACTATTAAAAGAGATCTATTCTATGTTTTTGGTGTTTTCACAATATATTGGAACAAAGCAAACTAAAGGAAACTAATCTAGAAAAATAAATGTTTTTGTTCTTTTCTATTTTTAAGAAATGTATCTAATCTAATAAACAAACTAAATACAAATGATTAGCTAGATGTAGCTAATTACTTGTGCGGATTTGCAAATTTAAATCTAAAACAACTAGTCTAATATAATCAAAAACCCTTTAAACCCTACCTCAGAGGTGAAGAAAAATCATAACCCAGAAGAGTTATTGTTCTTCACAACTTCCCCGGTAATGTCAAAGAGAAAGATTTCTAATGATCTGATCTATTTGCAATTACCTGATTAATTGAAATGAACAATTTCACTACTCTATTTGATATGTAATTGAAATTAACAATTTGAAATTGATAATTTGATAAACAAAGGAAAACAAACACACAACTCCAACCTAGATGAGCAAGAGATTTGGAAAATCTAGTTGTATATTTATCTTTCCCCTTAGTTCATTCCTTTCTTTCTTCAAGTGTTCATATGAGTCTAAGGAATTGGGAATGCAAGAACAAAAACAAGAATATGCTTGAGCAATGGCGACCAAGGCAGGCGGTTTGGTTGCAATGCAGGGTAGAAGAGAGATAACACAAGAGATCTCGAGCTTGGCTATGCAATTCCTAACAAGATTGTGGCAGCAATATGATGCAAGATAAACAAAATTATCAGACCCTTTTCTTGAATACAATCATGGAATATATAATAATTGGGGTTGGGAGGTGCCTTCATGCACAAAGCAAGAAGAAGCGCTTCTGTAACATTCCCATTTTAAGACTTTAGAAACAAGGGATTTTTTTTTGCATGAATAATGTTCTCTGTTCTAAATACATAATTTAGAACACACATTCCATAACAACCATTCTTATAACAGATAACCATATGCAATTGTAATGACTCGGTGAGCTACCGATCTATTCATTTCATGACTCGGTGAACTACCGATCTATTCATGTTTAACATTAAGTATTGAATACTTTTCTATATACTACATATACTTGGTTTTCTTACCCTATTCTGGGTATTGAGTGATCTATCTAAGGAACCTATCTGAATATTTTCTACCAATATTCATCTGCATCATGATCCTTAGACTAGGTGACATAGGACAACGTAACCAGTAGCTTGCGATACTTTGGCAAAAGATTTCTAACATACTGTTCGTATTACTCTTCCTTGATGGCATACTCGTCAATCTAGAATACGTCCTTCACCCCACTCTATTGTTATCTAGAATGTCCTTTACTTGACTTCACCACCACTTGTTCACCGTTTAACCCTAGTTCAAGTTAACAACATAAGTTATGATAGGAAGAGGCTCATAAAGACTTAGGGTATATTGGCATACTAGGTCAACCTAAGTCAACCCCGTGTGCCAAGGTACCTTGAGTCTTAGAGGGCTACTCCTTATCCTAAACATGCTACTAACCAGACCTAGAGAGAAACTAAGTTCAAGTCTAATGTGTGTAGATCTAGATGATCAATGCAAAAGGGTGTTACCACATGTCAACTACATCACTGTATCCTTGAGAATATCCTAATCTTCTCAAGGTACAACCCTATAGTTGGCGTGTGCCAGCATCCTATAGAACAACCTCATCGAGATGTACATACCCCTAGGAGATTATTAATATTTAATTAATTTGGATTATTAAAAATAGATTTCAGCAACCTTGCCAAACCCTAATCCAACACTCCTTAAGTTCTTTTTCTATATCAGATTCAATTAATTGATAAAGAACTTCCTTAACTTAAGATTTCTTTTAATGTTCGTTTATTTGGCTTAACAAGTAGTAAACCAAAAATAGGACAACAACATCATAAGTTCCATTTTAATGTGACTTAACCATTCAAGGAAGTGTAGCAACCACATAGGTTGAACTAAGTATACTTTATTAAAATGAAGTCTAATGATTAGAAATCATATCATCCTTTTCATTTGCATTCTTATGAGAGAGAAGAGTCTTCCTCTACATGGTTAAGTGTTGGGGTTTAACACACCCTTTATACCATTTACAAATTCTATAGTTTTTACTTGTATGATCATTACACATTACATTACTATGTTGAATTGTTTAGATAAGACCATCAAATTCTGCAACTTAGCAATTTGCATCTTATTTAGGGAGATTATTCTAAATCCCTTTATCCAACTTATCCAAGAATACTCAATTAAGAATATAAATAATATGAAGAATATAAACAAGATAGGTTTCCATCTCTTTTATAAAAGTACAAGATAATTTACACAACCAATGCAAGTAAATTCTCAACTTTCAATTCATCTTTAAAACTTATAAATTTACAAAAATTATGCATTTTAGGCATACTGCATAACAACAACCTTCATTCTAAAAAGAATATAACTTTTCTTTTTCAATACAACTCAAGAACGAATCAAAATTCTTCACAAAGAATCAGACTTAAATCAGCCAATGCATCATATAAGTTTTTGCCTTCTTTTATCACTTACGAAGTCCATCTCGCAAAATTGCTAAGCATGGGTCGGGCTTGATGAATCGGCTGGACATGATAAGCACTAAGCCTTAAAATGAAGTGCATTCCACTAATTGTTCCATTAAAAATAACCCTGCTTTAATGAAACAATTAATATATCATACAATAAGCATAAGTAATAACAATAAAAAAGAAGTACATTAATAAATCTGAATTCACTTCTAAGAGAGAAGAGCAGAATATAATCCATAACATCTGTCTTACAATTTAAAGTTTAATTGATCCTATCAATTACCTTTAACAAACAACAGATCATATCATCTCATTGTTTCCAATTCTACCATAATAGAATACAACACTTATCTTTACTATAAGACAAAAGAAGTGTTTAAAACATGGTTCTCATTAGGGTGATTCATCTAACTTTTAAGCAAAAGAATAAGAGAAACCATTTCAACTATGCCAAAACACATAACATCTGCAAAGCAAAACAGGTTCATATCATGACTTAAATTGTTTCATTTAAAGGACAACTACCTTAAAATTCAACATTTAAGATATTCATCAGAACAGAATCCTATATCAATCCAAGAGGGAATAAAGAATCAACATTAACCAACAAGTTTGCATTTTTGTTCAACAAACTAGTCATCAATCTCTTTCTACTTCATTTCAGTCAAATGATAAGTACAAGAAGACTAAACAAGTAATAGTTCTCTTTTTCCTATAAGAACAATTAATCAAGGTTCCAATCAAATGAACTTAACCCAACAACCTTAGAAAAGGAATCTTAACATAATATGATCCAACCCTTAAATCATTTCTCTCTACTTAACAACAAATTCCCTTTTCTAATACATACAAATAAGTTCATACAAGAATTCCCAAAGGAGAGAACAAGATCAACTTCAAGGTAAGAAGAAAACGTATGCAACCTTCCTTTAAAAATCTTCCCATTATAATGTATGAGTTCCATTTACATTTCATAAATATAACAAATAAGTTCAAACACAACCCACAGTCCCTAATGAATCACAAATTCCTTCATCCTTTAAAGACTCAAGCATTCACTTATTGACCCAACAAGAAGTGTAAAACCCGAATAGGAAACTAACAACTCAGAATTACCCATGAGTTCAGTCAAGATAGAAACTATCTTGCAATAAATTTCAACATCTTAATACAAGAGCAAACAGATTGGGGTTCCAAGAAGAACAATTAACCAACAAGATATTCTAGTGAAGATATCGAAGGGATTACCCAACAACCCATTTAAACCATGCCTCCAGTTTTTCTCCTTGCGCATGTAGTTTGCTTCAAAAAGAGTTATGAGTTTGTAAACCATTTAATCAAGTAACAAACCCAATTTAAATGTCAAGACCCAATCGAACATATCTAAAATATGACCAGCTCAGGACTCGAAATACAATTACAGAGCACAATGTTGAACATAAGCTCCCACAAAGGTTTAGGACCACTCAAGTGAATATACACATGTTCAGGGAAACAATATGTTCCCATTTCAGTTTACATCTAAAACAAAGAAAACCCAAAAATACCGTAATGAATGACACCTCGCTCATGTTACTATTTCCAAACACTAGGTAACAAATTAATTGTACAATATTGAATCACGAAATCTCATACATGAGTTCAAATATACACCAACATCTTAATACAAGGTTGTATACAAATACCTTTTAACATTTCAGAAATAGCAAAGAGCTTCCATTTCCTATTAACATCTCATCAAAAACCCTATTTTCAAACTCAACTGAAATACAAGTTTCTTACCGAGTTCGGACCATACAAGAAGCAAAATACAAATGTCGTGGTACTTAATGAACTATCAATAATAGTTCAAATGATCACTAGAAAATAAAACACAAGCACCAAGCCATATACGGAATTCAACAACAGTCCAGGTTATCGCAAGAATCAAACATGATTCCATAGTAACAAGAACCTCTATCAACAGTTCACATCGAACCCAAACAAGTTCCAAACAGAAATATGAGCTCAAATACAAGCCCAAGCAAAACACGAGATCAATACAAGTTCAAGATATACAAAACATGAACTTCCTCAATAACAAGCGTAACTCAAGGTTCCCTAATAACTCATAGCCATATTAATTAGCAATGAAGGTCATCAAAACAGAACCCTTCAATTACCAGATCTAAAAATGACAAGCAGAGTTACAACAGTACGTTTTGCATGCATGTTTCATGTTTTAAAACAAACACAATGTAAGTTTCCAAACAGACTCGCATTTACCATGGATTCAAAACCAAGAACACAAGATTCAATAAACCCAACAAGCAAATAACCAGATAAAATATGCAATCCACAAATATTAATAGAGTGGAGTTATTTTTATGAAAACATTTAGAAGAATGCAAGAGATCTTAATGGTTAGAGCCTATCATGCATGATAGTGCTTCAGCCAAATCGAAGGAGACCTCCAACCGAGATCACAACTTCTCTTCTTCTCCACGAAATATCAAACAACCATATTATTTTTCCACATTGCCTCTTATACATTCCCAAACCAAAAATAGATCTAAGACTTCAAAAATAGCCATTAAGTGCAGTTCAATCTGCTGGTTCAAAAACTAGAGAGCATGCAGAGCAAAAATCATGAAACATGCAAAGTGAAACAACCCCAAACAAATCCACTTGCATGCCTTCTAAGATGGTTTGTGCATAAAAACTGAAAACAATAAATTTCATTAATTCCAAATTTCCCACCTATCTTTCATTGCCACCGCCTTCCAAGTCCGGAAAATGCCAAATCAAATTTAACATGAAATTCCATTTTAGTGACACTTCCACATAAGCCTCCACCAAGTCAACTAGCCCCACCAAAACAGTAAAACCTTGAGCCTTAAAAACCTTATCAATAACATAAATGTCATTGGAACCATCACCCATAATGCATGTGACCACTAATTCCCCTTTCATACTCATTAGTTTAGGATAGGTAGAATTGCTTAGGTTAGACCTTAGGTAGTTTATAATATATACCTTAGGATATAACCCCAACAATAAATTACCACCTTGGGTATTAACATATAGCCTTAGGTAGTTTCCACATAGGTTAGATTAATTCACAACATAATAGTTTTAGGCATTAGGTTAGATCATCATAAAACCTTATAGAATTAGGTTTTAGGTTAATTTAAATAGCCTAGTAACCTTTCCATTTCCTTTAGCACCAAGCTTAGGTTAGGATGCCAATCAACCAAATCAAAGTAGAATAGGAAGCTTTAGGTTAGAATAGGAATTCTGTTAAGTAACATAATTTAGGTAGTAAATATTTTTACCTAGCTTAGGATTCCATAGGTTAGTCCTTTTTAGGACCCTGAATCTTTCCTATGCCATGAATAGGCTGTATTTTCGTGTTTGTTAGCAATATATTGCCATGATCGATCTCCAAAGACCCAAGCACAACTTAAAACTAAATGGAAACACGTTCACACAAAAATCAAAGAGCTTGTAACCACAAAGTTCAGTCCAATATGTCTCTTAATTCATGGAATGTCAATTTATCATTTGTTCAATAGAGCAGATTTAAAACATTCCTTGGATCATTGAAATTGATCCAAGGATGAGTCAGATAAATAGATAAGTTTACAACTCTTAAACCAGATTGTAACTCACCTACAAGAAGTGAAAAATGGATTCAAGGAAGCCATTCCAATTCAGTCAAAGGATCTTAAGAACAAATATGATTTATCCATATCAAGCATGATCTCCAATCAATCAAAAGAACATATCTTTACAAGGAAAATCACATGTCAACACTTGAAATGAAAAGGAGGAAAATAACAATTGTCAAGGGTGTTACAGTTCTAACTAATTAAATCCATTTAAAAGTAGATGAGGGAAGGAGAACCATGTAATCAATACTATTTTTAGACAATTTGGCTCACGGATGCATCCTAAAATTGAAGTTAAGTGAAGTGTCACATGTTAAAAACACGCATGACGAGAATCTGAAAATTGGGCATGACCACGCACCTGCGCAGGGTGGTGGTTTTAGACCACCTCCCTACCCTGGTGGCTTATTCAAACCGCCTCCTAGACACGGCGGTGGTCCTAGCACTAAGGACCAAAACATGCACAAAAAGAGGCAGAGAGATGGGAAAAGTATGGGGAGGCTAAGTAGGGATGCCTAGGCTACAAATATATACCGTAAATGGGTTTTGGAGCTCGAACACCTTATTGAAAGGATTTTGAATCATCATTGGGTGTTCTCATAATTTTTTCCGAAAATGTAGCACGTGAAATTTTGGGTGCATACACTACCCTTTCTTAAGAGAATTTAAATAGATACTTGATGAGGGAGAAATCATAGACCTTGGTGATGATGACACTGAAGAAAAAGAACAGGAAATCTAAAGGGAAATAATCCTAATGAAAGCAGATAAAAAGGATCAATTAAAGAAACTAGTTTCAAAATCAATAGAAACAATTACTAAGGAATGTCCCACCACCCAAACCCTCTATGAGACCTCTATGTGTGATGAGTGCACTTGCACTTAGGCCCATTGCTCCCTCCACTTCAAGTTCTTCCTTTTCCTGGGTACAACCATTATTTGAAAGCAAGAAAAGGAAGACCACTTCAAGTGTTGTTACCCCTAATTTTGATGCAGTGGCATCCCTTCTAGTTACTACTCCTCCCCCTCCAGCTAAAAATTCTAAGGTCACATCTATATTGGTTTTAGACTCAAGGCCAACAATTAGTGGAAATTACAAGACTTAAACTTGACACATATGAAAAGGACCTATCAATAGGTGATTTGGAATTAACAATAATTTCTATTGATGAATCAACACCTAAAAGTGAGGTACATAACCTGAGGGAGACAATGTCTAGAGTGATTGAAAGGGTTGAAAAAGGGAAGCAGACATAAGAGCAAAGCGAGTTAGAGGAGCGAAAATCATATCTTGTCAAGTTTCAAAGAGATCCTTATTAGCAGAGGATAAGGTACTTGACCCAACCCCCCTAGCTTCCATCCCACCACCTACCATTTTGTCTAATGATGAAGTTCAATCCATCAAAGATATTCATAAGCATGCCACTTATGGGAAGGAAATGGAAGCCATGGTTGATGACTTGATAATCACAGGTTTGAATTTCATTGAGGAAGCATTTAAGGCATATGAAAAAATTGCTAAGATTCAGTTAAAGTTCACCACAACACTTAGTGGTTTGGATAGGGAATTGAAATTGTGGAGTGAATGTATTCAAGATATTAGATTAATGAGTGATACAGATGTACAAATCCTCTTGGAAAATAAGGTATTTGATGATGTAAAATTGAATTTGTCTAAGCAGTGGGTTTTCAACATTGACTGGAAGATAAAGGTTCTTGAAGAAGCCATTGGAGAACTCAGGAACATGTTGCAAAAAGGAGAAGATTTTAAATCTTGTGTCATGTCTACCTTCTAGGATATTCACTGCCAAATCTTCAAGGAGAATTCAAATGATAAATTCACTATCCAAGAAATCAAGTCTCAGTTCAAGACATTTGTTAAAGAATATTTGTTCAAGCAAGACACCATATCCAAGGAGAAGATGAAAGAAATTTGCACACAGACAGCTATCACAAATGCTAATAAAGAGTTCTTAGAAAACGCAGAGTTTGGAAAAGAAATGGAAAAGTGTTTGGGAAGTTGGACTCATGCAACTGCCAATACAACAATTCCCGAGGCATGGACATAGCAGAGGCATTGAAAAGATTTATAAATCAAGTGCTCAAGACAAAAGGAACTATAAGCACTTCTTTTGGCATCTCGGCATCCTAGTTCATATTTTACTTTCTTATTTAAAATATCTAATTAAGGTGGCTATTATCTCTTTATTCATATGTTATGTAAACAAGAGATAAGTTGGGATTATAATATTTAATTACATACTAGCCTTTGGGATTAAAAGAAAGGAAAATGAAAAGTCTCTTTTGTAACCATTTTTTTAGGTTATTTAAAGAAATTTTCTTGTCATTGTAAAGGATCAGATTTTGATATCTTGGATGTAAAGAACATTGAACTACTTGATCAATACAGAATAATTTTCATCCTCTCTCATGCTTTATCTCTTTTCATTCCTTATCTGATTCATATGAGGCTATGCGTATTTAAGAAAGAACTTTTTGTCTTTTAGTTGATATTTTACTTAGAAATTTGTGTCTAATACATGATGTCATGTGTTTTTATATGTGTAGTTTAAATCTTGTTATTTTATCAAGCATTAGTAAGATATCATTTTGCAATCTATGTGCCCAAATTTCCCCCTCTCTTTAATTTATGAATACTAGTTCCTCTATTCTCCTTTCTTTTGTATTGAAAATATTTGGATGAAGGCATCTAAAATATCAAAATCTTTTCCAAAATATTGAACAAATGTTTATATTGTAAATAAGTGGTTTACCTTTTTTTTTTCAATAAGGGAACCTCTCCCATAAAGAGGAGGGACTTCTATCCCCGATTATTGCTTGTTTTCAAGATCAAATCCTATAACCAACAATTAGTATCACCCTCATTAAATGTACCATGTTCATCCAAAACCACAAGGGGACCCAATAAACAAAGTTTAGTTCCAGTCTTCAAAAATCATTATTATGATCAAACGTACTATTTCCTCCTTTTCTGGCCCTCCTCCTAGGAAATCCATTTCCACTTTCAATAGTCCTCATGTCATGCCCAAGCCCGGCCGACTTACCAAACTCCCATTTCAGGATTTTTAAATAGGACACCATTAAGGAATTTAACGGCCCGTATTATATTTCTCCAAATAAAAATCCTTGCATGGTCCTAAATCCCTTATACCTAGGAATCATCCCATTATTTCAGGTCCAAAACCTGTCTACCAAATCACAACAAGTTGCTCTCACCCCATGACCCTCACAACACCTAAAATCCTTGCACAATCACTAAAATGACAACCTCCATCTAACCTCTTACCTCCATTGGAAAATGAGGTATCTAAGGCTCCATCATCATTCACATATGGTCCAAAAGGGAATTATGTATCTATTATGGAAGACTTCCTTCAACAGAGAATGATAACATTACTGCCGTTAAAATTACCTAACCCACGGGGTGGAAAACTACTTAGTACGACTTCAATGTATCGTGCAAATATCATAGAACATGAGGACATTCTATTGAAAATTGTAAATCCTTCCACATGATCGCACAAAAATTAGCACCTCCAGCTTCCTTACTAATATTGACATATTCTTCTAACCATATGCAACATTAACATTTGCATTGTCATCATCTTCATTAAAATCTAAGGAGCCTATTTCTTCCCATCAAATTGATGTGGTTCATATCACCACCCTTTAAAAAAATTATAACATAGATCCATCCGAGTCTAAAAAGGATTAAACCCACTTGGAAATACTTCTACCACCTTGAAAATTTATCCCATCGACAAGCCCAAATTATCCATCCTCGTGGATCCCGAAATATTTGGCTCGACAATCTCATAAAAGGCCAAATTTTCCATCCTCGTGGCACTTCCTTCAACATCCACCACAATACAAAAGGTTTTCATTAAACAACTACATCAAGATCCTGTCAAAATGTCATTATAAGTACTGATACAAACATCACCACTTCACAAACAAGCAATGATGGAAGCTCTCTAATTAATAATCGTACCTTCAGATGATCCATTGTATTTTAAAAACTTTTAGGATCCCTAAAATAATCTACTACCATATCATTTAAACCATCTCAAATACCATCTCTCGGACCATAGGATCATGATTTACCATTCTTCATTACGGCTCAAATTAATGATATCTACATCAAAAGAGTAATGATTGATAGTGGTGCTACTATTAATATTATCTCGTCTCTTGCTTTCGATGAAATTAAACTACCCAATAAATTTTTTTCCCAAACACCGCCTTATTATGGTCTTTTAATGATACCATCCCACCTACATTAGGCATTGTTATCTTACCACTAAAAGTTGGTGTAAAAACTCTACCTGAAATTTTTTACATTATAGAAGGAGAATTTCAATATAATATGTTATTAGGATGCCCATGGATACACACTATGCGATGTGTTCCATCCACTCTTCATCGTTGTCTCAAGTATGAACATGAGGGTCAAACATTCATTGTTCGCATAGATCCATACCCTTTTTTATTACTACATGATGTATCATCCAAATGATTTACTTATTCCCAAAACCACATCCGAGTCATCCCGATGAAGCTTCCACTATCATATTTATCCCTTCTTCTAAGTTTCCAGACGATTCTTCTCTAATTGATGTGATACAATGCATCATGTTGGATGGATATCAGCTCCTCATGCTCAATCACATTCCTTCACTAAAAACTTATGGATGCCCCAAAAACCCGCGTATGACCCTAGTGTTAGAGATTTTATCTCTTATGGTCCACCTAATCTCAAAAAAAAATATTTATGGGTGACTTCATCACCATTCATTTAGGAATGTTATTCAACACCATACCATGCCCTTTACATTATATTTCAATTCCTTAGATTATCCTAATTTCACCCATATGTATCTACACCAATGTGCATGGAAAGGTTTTGGTCTTGGATGTTACGAACATGGAATGCATGATGAATTTATTCAAAGTTCCCTTAAAACTTATGAAAGATATGATTTAGGATATAAGAAATTCATTTTAGAAGAATATGAAGTTACTGCATCCAAACCAACTACATCTATTCCTGTCACTGACTTAGATTCACCATTTCCAATATCCTTTGAAGATCCTATGGATCTAGATGATGTTTGTACCCATCCCACCTAAATTTTTTAGTCAATACCATTTCTTTAGGACCAATCACTTATCATTCTAACCATGATATTAATAAAATACATCTTCTTTGGCCAAAAATGGTTGAGGAAGACTCCCCATTGTAAACATCCTCCAATGTCATGATGACTAGGATATCCTTTCGCATATGGGAGCCGAGGATCACTTCCTTTAAAAAATTTACCACCCGAAACATCAATCCTTCTTAACGAATCCATTATTGACATTAACTTAGGTACTTCTCAAGATTCTCGCATAGTTAAAGTTGGCCAATCATTAGATCTCCAATAACTCCAAGACTTTACTTCATTTTTTTTCCAAATACTATCAAGATTTTGCTTGGTCATATGTTGATATACCTGGGATTGATCCTAATATTGTGGTACACAATATTTTCACATATCCAAATGTTAAGCCGCTTAAACAAAAGCTCAGAAATGAATCTCCGTATATCCCTTCTTGTTAAGGAAGAGTTGCAACATCTTTTATTACTAATTTTATCATCCCTATTGATTATCCACAATGGGTTTCTAATATTGTTCCTATAACTAAGGCATCAGGAAAGTTACGTATCTATACTGACTTTAGAGATCTCAATCTTGCTTGTCTAAAAGATGATTTCCCCCTTCCAAACATAGATCAACTCGTTGACCTAACAACTGAAATGAAATGCTTTCCCTCATGGATGGTTTTTCAGGGTATAACCAAATTCTTATCACTACTGATGATCAACATAAAACTACTTTCATCACCCCTTGGGGAACCTTTTGTTACCGTGTTATGCCATTTGGTCTTAAAAATGTAGGAGCCACTTATCAGTGAGCCATGACCTACATTTTTCATGATCTTATTAAAAAATTGAAGATTATGTTGATGACCTTTTAGGAAAGTCCAAATAATGCAAATATCATATTACTATCCTTGAATCAATCTTCACTCGTCCCATCTAATATTGTCTTCGCCTTAATCCATTAATTCGGTGTTCTTAATGGTAAACTTTTAGGGTTTATCATATCTATTCAAGGTATCAAGGTTGACCCGGCTAAGGTTAAAGATATCATTAAAATTCCCCCATCTAATCTCACACAGCTTACACAACCTTCAAGGAAAGTTACAGTCCATAGGATGATTCATATCACAACTTTCGATCTTTGTCAACCTTTTCATCATATCCTCCATAAGGATATCGATTTTCATTAGGATTTTGATTGTTAAAAGGCCTTTGAAAACTTAAACAATATCTCTTGTCACCTCCTATACTTACTCCACCATGAGAAGGAGATTCATTTTACTTATACATATATTCTTCTTGAACATGCTCTCGCATCCATGCATGCACATTGTGATAATCGGGGTTGAGAACAAGATGTATATTAGATCATTCGTACACACCATGAATATGAAACCCGCTATACCGAAATGGAGAAACTATGTTGCGCTTTATATTTTTCACTTCCAAATTATGTCATTATCTTCTTAATTATAAAATGTATGTTGTTACTAGTTTCAATCCCCTTAAAGATATACACTCTAAACCATATCATAGTGATCGTATCACTCGATGGATTATGCTTATGACTGAGTTTGATTTATAATTCATGTCAGAAAATACATTAGGGGTCAAGATATTACGGACTCAGCTCGCCAATGCTCCTTACCATAATCAACCTCATCATGAGTATTTTCTAGATGAATACATTTGTAATGTTGATGAATACGAGTCCATCCATGCTAAGATGACTCTCTTTTTTGATGGCTCTAAATGATAGGAAGGGGAGGTTCCATTATTGTTATTATCCCTTCTTGGGGTGTTCCTATTCCATTATCATTTAAACTCTATTTTGAATGTAATAATAATATGGTAGAATATGAATCTTTAATCATGGGTCTCACCACTGCTATTCTTCGCTAGGTGTTCATGACTTAGACATTTATGGAGATTCACAACTTGTTATCAGTCAAGTTTAGGGAGAATATCAATGTAAAAATGAAAATTTACAAAAATATAAAGCCAATGTCGACTTTCTCCTCGGCGCTTTTGATCATTACACCATCCAAACCATCCCACGATCTTCTAACAAATTTATAAATACAATGGCTTCTTTAAGATACCTCATCCCATTAGAAACATAAAAGTTAAAAGATAACACTAAATTATCTATCATTGTTCAACGATTAGATCATCCCTCACATCAAAATGAACTTCCTCCTGTCAATATTGTTGACAATAATCCAACTGATCTTTGGTATACTCAAATATATGACTACCTTGTTGAATCCAAAATACCATCTGATTTACTATATAACACTAAATGATCATTTCTTCAAAGACGTTACTCACTTGTCATTATAGGTGGTATTATTTACAAACTTAATTTTGATGGTATCATACTAAGGTGCCTTAAGTCACACGAGTCAAACAAATCCATTGAGGAAGTCCATGATGGTATTTGCATGGAGGTCATTTTAGTGGAAATTCCATCGTAAAACGTGTAATATGACTAGGATATTATTATCCCACTATCACAAAATATTTTTATGAGTATGTTAAGAAGTGTTTGAAATGTCAAATTCATTCAGATTTGATCCATGTCCCCAATCGAGCATTACATCCTACTCAAGACTTATGGCCTTTCTCTCAATATAGGTTAGACCTCATTGGAGCTATTAACCCAAAATCATCTCAACAACATCATTCTATTATTACCGATACTGAATACTTCACCAAATGGGTTGAATCAATCCCATTAACATCAACTAAGTAAAGACCTATCATCAACTTCATATATCAAAATATTATATGTCATTTTGGCATTCCGCATAAACTTATCACAAATAATGGAAAATATTTTAAAACTAAGGAAGTTAAAAATATCTGTGATACTTTTAATATCAAACTTATCTTTTCATCACCATATTATCCTCAAGAAAATGGACAGAATGAAGCCTCTATAAAAAACTTAACAAGATCCTTATGAAAACATTCAACAATGCTTTGGAAGAAATTATCATTTATAAATCCGGTTCACCCTTTGGGCTTATCAAACAAGTATCTACACACCCATAGGAGCCACACCATATTCACTTGTCTATGGCTCTGAAGCCATCGTACCTCTTGAAATTCAAATCCCATAACTTTGTGTGTCCCTCAAAGACTTTATCCCTGATGAAGAATATCAACAGAACCGTCTAGCATAACTTGAATTGTTAGATGAAAAATGTCTGATGGCTCTTGAAGATCATCAAGTTTATCAAGAACGTATCAAAAGGGAATATAAGAAACATATCAAAGAATTTGAATTTAAAATAGGATACCTTGTACTCATATAAAATCAAAATGTTACTCAATTAGAACGAAGTAAACTTGGAAATTTTCCCCTAATTGGATTGGTCTATACATCATTACTTATAAATATAGGCCAGGAGCATATCGTCTTGCTTCTCTTGATGGTGAACCTGAAGAGGAACCTTGGAATGCCTTACACTTGCGACCTTTCTACTATTAAATAGTTGATTTTCATGATAAGAAATTGTCTCTCATTAAAACTATCCATTATATCACGGTAGTGATTAGAAAGAATGTGGTTATCGACATTATCCTAAAAACACCTTAAATCTCATCTTTCTCTATGGACAAGTTTTTTTTAAAAAATAACCCCTTTAAATTACTCGCATCCATAAAATCTAATTTAAGGGACATGGTGTAGGGCATGAATGATTCGATCATATATACCTCTTCCCCTCCTCGAAACGATCTATTAAAGGATTTGTTCCCGATAAAATAAATATGTATTAAAAAATTATTTGGATGCATTTCTCAAAAAATAAATAAGAGACTCGATCCTCGAAAGACAACTATTGAAATATCATATTATCAAAAGTAAAAAGTTGACCAATCCCACTACAGACAACTACTCATCAAAAGTCATAGACCAATCCCTCGAAGGATGGCTACTTGAAAATTCAAAATTTTAGGTCATACCCTTAAAGGATGACTACCTATGTCAATAAGGATTCTCACATTGATCAACCTTTTAAAAATGAATACATAAGCATCCGGAAAGCTTTCCCGCATTGATCATCTTTCCCATTATAGAAAACTTTCCGCATTGATCAGTTTGCTTTAAAAATAAAATAATGTAAAGTCAGGGCATCTCTTATTAAGATATGTGGAAAATAATAATTTGCTTCCCCATTGATTTACACATGCCTTGGCCCACCTTCATGTCCCAACATGAACCTACTTTCTTATGTTTTGTTAAGACTTTTTATAACTGTTCATTGATAACCTTATTTAACATTTGTTAAAAGGTCTTAAGTGCGAGGTCATACCCATCATGTGTGAAATAATTCTACATTTATTCTTTTGAACCATATTTTGATAAATTATAAATTTAAGATCACCACATCTAATACTAACACATTCAAAAATTAAAATGTATATGTAATCATTAAAAATCCACCACACATGAAAATAAACACAAAAGATTACAAAACCCCATCATCATCATCATATGTATCGAAAAAATCCATATATAACAATGTTAATAAGCTTCTATGAGCTCTATCATCAAAATACATCATATAAAAATTGTCTTTCATGAGCCATACAACTACATATCAAGAATATATAAACTAAAGTCTTGACGAGGAGTTGTACTACCTTCTCCTCTCTCGAACCTCTACCACAGACATCTCCTCCAACTCCCCTCTCACTATCACCAACCTTCTCCTGTCTCTAAGGAGGAGAACCCACACTCCCTAAATTGACACCGGTGCCTCGCGCTACCTTAACAACTAGATAATCAACCTACGAACAATATTAGAAACATGCTCTATGATCATATTGACATAATAATCACACTTGGATCGTATAGAATTGTAATGAGCTCTAGGAACAGTCCCAAATCCCGTAGGTGGCCTCTTTCCACTCACTTGTGGCCTTGCCCCACCGGCACCGAGATCTCTGTCTGCTAGCTTGTGCCCTCTCTCTGTGGGTCTGTTCCATCTCGGCTAACTCTTGCACTAGAAATGGAAGGCCCGGTAATCCCTAGAGCCTTCCTCATCCCATCTCTTTGATTCTTGTACCGATCTCTATATATGGTAGCAAGATCCAACCGAGCTCTGTAGTCATCTCGCTCTACTATCAAACTATCTCTCTCAATGATCAAGCCATCCCACTCAGCAATCAATGTATCTTGGATACCCATGAGGTCATCCCTTTCCCTCCTGGCCGCATCTCTCTCACCCTCAACTACAGTCTTATTTTCCATCACCACAACTATGGTTGCTACCAAATCGTCATCACCATCCTCCTCGTTGTCATCCTCGACACCCTAAACTCGCCTCCTATGCCACTCGATCCTCTAGCTTCTCAATCTCGCACTCATTTGACTCTCTCGTGCTTCTCTCTCGAGACCCGAGCCCTATCAAAATTCCTCAATACACAAGTCCATCATGCTCTATAGTCAAGAGTAACCCCGTATCTATCTTCAATATCAACAATATAACCCCCATCATTGGGACCCATGGCCCCCAGATGATCCACTATATCCTCAGGATCTATCGTAACTACCTATAGAGTCTCGGTATCTCCATCCTCTCATCTATACTATACATGCTCCACTAACACTCCTATGTCAACCCAAATAGTATCATAACACGATCAAAGTGGAGTAACTTGTGCTCTCCTAATCGGTGACCCTGTATCCATATAGGATACTATAAACTAACCATCTCACCATAAAAATCTGGCCAAAAAATCTAGGTATGGCCTTCATACCACATCACCAATCTGTAGTCCAGACAAAATCTCTCTCAAATATCTTGATATCCTCATCTTCGTCCTCTGGCGGACATCCTCCCTCCATCTCATGAAACCGGGATGCTCATCACCAATCACCCTAGGAAACCCCACCGGTCGAGCAATAGCAATATTCTAAAAGGCCCAAACCTGTAGAAGAAACCCGATGTCAATGTCATATCTCTTGTGGACCTTCCAGGACCATAACTCTCTGTATATATGAGAAAATAAGGTATGACCCCACTCAAAAATGGTCTTCTCCTCCATCATCTCATCCACAACTCACATCATCATCCAGGGAAAATGACCACCTTCTAAATTAGGAAATGCATAGCAAAGAATGGCCATCATCATGGTCATCCTAGTACATCCATCTCTCTCAGCTAAATACGATATGGCATAAGAAAAACCTTTGGAATCCAGTATGATATCCTTTGCATTAACTCCATATAATCTAGTCATGGTATCGTCTCGCTCCTCCTTAGTGATAAGATACACACTCTCACCATGGATCGGTAACCTCAGAATGTGATGATCGTCCTCTAAAGTAATCGTAATCTCTCCAGTAGGTATCCAAAAAGTGTTGGTGGAAGGATTCCACCGCTATAGTAAAGCCAACATAAAACCTCTCGTATCTGATGCAACCTCCGATAATATCTCATACCACCAAAACCTATGGCCTCGACATGATCCCAATCATCCTCAGACATATCAGCCATAACCTGATCTAAGATCAATGGAACACGATCCCGAATGGTCAATTTCACATCCACATGCAAGATAGAAACAAATCAACATTAATATCATCATTAAAAATATACGCGTAAAAATTAAATCATCCGAAATATATCAAAAATGAAGTATCAACATCAACATCAACATCGCTTAAAGACATTTAAATACCAATAATATATCAAACATATAAATAATTAAATGCTCTGCTATTAAAAAATTTCCATATTGGAAAACAAAAATAAAATCAACACTGTCATAAAGCAAAATTAAAAAACAAAGTCTCACATATTATACGAACTACATTAAAACCATCCACGACATACCCAAAAAAAATCTCAACATCCACATTTAAATAAGAAAAACATCTAAAACAATATTTAAATCGAAATCCCATATTCAAAAGAATTAATGTTTTTTAGATATTACTATCAAATATCTATATTAATTATATTAATGTTGAAACCACACACCCAAAATATTTTATTACAAATAAAAAATGTGAGGTTTTGCATAGTAGGTAAAATGTCGGTGCGTTTCACTAAAAACGCCAGAGATTGCATAAATCACATGTGTTTCCTACAATTTTCCCTAGGGCATTCGCACCACCCCTAAAAATGGAAAAATTGCCCTAAACTATCAAAAATGACAAAAATAAGTATAAGGAACTCACTTTGACCATCGTGAGATTCCGTTGCCTACTTGAGCTTACCATTTCATCCATAAATCACCTTTTTCACCCTTGAAAATATGTTTTTACCTCATAGCTCACACTATCAAATCACTTTCACCGCATGGTGGAATGAGCCCATGAATTGGATTTTATAGCCTAAATTTTACATTGAGGGAATTACTCGGCGATTCCCCCAATCACCAACGATTTTCCCTCTAAGTTACTCACAAACCTACCTTTTTTGTGTATGTGCCCATTATTTCTCTAAATCATGGCAATCACATTTCCTATAAATGTCTCCAATCTTTAATGGACTCTAGTCTTTAGGAATTAAGACAAAAACAAACTTCACATCGATTCGTCATTCTTCTATGGGATATGCGCCCCTTGTCCACCATCATTCGGCATTTATGTTATTTTATCCTACCATTATGGATCATACGTCCATAAGTGTCGAACCCTTGTTACCCTATCACTTGGTCCAATGGTAACATATCTTGTTTCGATATTCCCTCGGATTGGGAAAACTATAAGAAACATGACACATAGACTTAGGTGATCCCATGTATTGCATTGCGATAAGATCACCCATAAAAATCCTTCATTGTTTTTATCTGACCCTTTTACTAAGATTTCAAACAAAAAGGGGAAAATGTCACCCCCACAATAATCCTTTACTCACAATTATCATATTAATATCTATTTAAAATACTATTTAAATATAATTCGTAAGTTCATCATTCCCCTCTATCTACCATAAACCATTTTATAATTATGTTCTATATATTATTAAATAACACTAAATAATATATATTCATTATTATATATGTACCTTTAGTTTTCGAACTCCTACATCTCCTTCCTAAAATTAAGGTAAGATTATTCATTTACATTGTTTATACATTTATTTGAAACATCCATAAATACGACACCTCACAAGAAACCTCATCTCATTCGAAAATGAATACCTTCATTTATTATCTAAATAAAATTAAACCATTATAAATAAACTAGGAACTCGATTTTATTCTCTCTGTCTTTCCATATCTTTGATTGCTAACACTTTTAGAATTCTTTGGCTCTAGTGTCAAACAACATAAGCTATATATCATTTTTCTTTAGTTGAAGATTTTATTACAAAACTGTCATTCAAGAGCTCTAAGCTTTCACCACGTTGTCCACTTATTCAAAGTTATTGTTTTCGCAAGCTCTCTTTTGTCACCACACATCCTTTACCTTACAATAGTCGAAAACATTCTCGTTAGAGTCGATTGTTAGTTGATTGTATAATACTTTTTGAGTCATTATAACTCTGGTGTAGATCCTAAATGTTGATCAATCCGTCAAGAACATATTATATTCTATTTTGTTTCATCTCACCCGAGAATCACCAAGATTTTAGTGAAACGCCTCGTTTCCCTAAAATGCTTGTATTTCCTGTCATTTTTGGAATTTGCATATATTATCGATTATCACCTACCTATTATATCTATTTCTTTGTTTCTACTAACATATAATAAAGGATATTCTATGGTCTCTATAAATGGCTATAGGTGGTAAGGCACACGAGATAACCAATATTCAATTCTCTTCTAATTATTCGACACCCATTACACTTTGTTTCTAGAAATACAAAGTATTGCTTGATATAGGAACTTTGACAAAACATTCAATTCTCTTCTAATTATGAATCAACTACACCAGGAGAAGTTTTTGAGATCACTCAAAGCATTCAAGAGGCCAGCTTTGAAGAGTTTTGGGAGGCCCATTACGAAATCCTATGCATTCCTGGATAACTTGGTCTTGTTTGAATATTGTTACGAGGCTAGATTGGACTTAGAACTCGAATGTGTAATTAATGAATCAAACCAAATCTAATGATCTACCCGAGTATCAATATACTGACTCTTCATCCGAACATCAATCAATCGGAAGATGAAAGGCCGAATACATCCCCAAGTTCCTTAGATATGAATACACTGAAGATTATGACTACAAATTATTTGATGAACCTGAGATATATTATCCTGAATTTAATTTCTAAAATTCCCCTTAATCCTAGGATTATGAAATTGAATTTAATGAATATATCTAGATTATAGCTTATATATCTTAGTTTTTCATTACATATTTGTAATAAATTTTTAAACTATCAGGATGATTATAATTTTTATCCATCTAAATATCATGATTTTCTATATGTATTGTTTGATTGCATTAACAAAGTGGGTTGACATCCTTGCGAAGAATTCCTTTGACTTCAAGAAGTACACTTATTGTTTTTACTTATTAAAATTTTGGTGAGGTTTCTTTGATTGCAGATTCATTTACAGGAGAAGAGTTGAGCTATTCTCGTAACATGTCACAACTTTGGTATAATATACACATATCGGTGGGTACCTCTAAACCCCGCCATATTGATGTTTAGTAAGAATTATTATCTTGCTTATTAAGTTAGGTTGAAGAGGTGAGTTTAATTCTAAATAGTGGGACTATCTAGGAGAAATTTGATAGGAGTAGTTTGGGTTGATGAAGATGTCAAGGATGGAGGACTAAGATGAGATGTGGGGGATATTAATGTAGGATTAACTTGTTGTGTTTGTTATAGATATGTGAATGGGACTCAATGATAGGTTTTATGATGATTGTATTTAGAAGTTGAGGTTTTGGATGGTGGAGGATTATTTGTATGAGTTTTGACAGGAGGAAGGTTTTGGTTTTAATGATTAATAGGGGATTTAGAGGTTGGAATTGGGATGGTTGTGTAGGGTGCCTGGATTAGCATGAACATAAAGGAGGTCCTCTTGGTCTCCATCAAAGTTAGTGAGATGGTCAAAGTCGATGAAATTGGCTTGTGGGGATAGTGGTTTATGTTTATTTGTGGATTGAGATGAATTGGGTTCCTCAAGGAGGAATTCAATGGGGTGAGGGGTAGGGATCTTAGGAAGGGAATATTGTGGGTGGGGTTGGTTGAGAGATGATATTTTAGGGGGTGATTGGTATATTGAAGATTGAAGATCAGATATTTGTTGATTAAGTTGTTGGATGGTATTTAGGATATTAGGATTAACATGGGATGGTTGGTTTGGATGGTAGGGAGAGGATTGGTTTAGGCGGGGTGTTAGATTTGATATTTGTTTGTTAATATGTCTAATATTGTGTGGGACTTCATTATCACGAGAGAGATGGCTTGATTTTTATGGGTGGGGGATGATGGGATGGATTGGTTGATGGATTTAGAGAAGAGATGGGGGTTTGGATGTTGGTTTAGAGAGGATGGGGATTGGGGATCAAATGCCATAATATGATAGGATGTGTGGGGGATTAGATTTGGGTTAGGATTGTTGATTAAGGATGGTGATGGGATTATGATTGGGGTTGTGTGATTAAGGATGGTTAATTATGATGATGTTTGATTAATTAAAATTTAATGTGATAGGATGGTTAAGGGTGTTTACAATCAAGTAAAAAACATAAAACACACACACCCTATAGCTAGTCAAGTGGGATTTTAATAAATATATAGCCCAATTTCAATACCACACACCAATGATGGTGCAATAATTGTCTCTCCACTTATGTGTGAATGTGGGGTCAGCTAGCGAGTGATCTTGGGGAGTGCGACCTCCTTGCACTATAGCTCAATATGTGGCTAAAATGTTACCTAGTCTAGGATACATGATCTCACTAAAAGAGTCCTTGATATACCTTGTAGTACGTGAGGCCCAAGTCTATGTTGCAAAGATGTTTTTGACATCCAGGTATTGGGACATGGAATCCCATCACTTTATGCCACTCTTAAAATAAGTAAACGCTTAGTCAATAAAGACAGTTTTCCAAAAATTTATATACCCCACCGAAACAAGGAGTGTGTCTACGTGCATGGAAGTGAATCCCATGGTCACAAGACCCCTAGGACTATGGTAAGTTCATGGATTTCACTTTCATATCATGTTACCCTAAAAATAGAAAGGGAAGGAAGACTAGCCGATTTTGATCCTCAAGAGCATCCTAGGACATAAGAGGAGAGCATAAATGGTATTTCCTTTGGGATAAAAATAGACAGAAATGTAAAACAAATAAAAGGATTATATATAAAAAACAATAATTAAAAATTAATGACAAATATTAATATTATATAATGGGGTCTTTAAGAAGAGGCTTTGCAAAACCAAGGATTACTAGTTTGTGTTATTTATAACCCCAATATTCTTGGAATGATCATGTTGCAAAATAATTTAGGTTAGTAGTTTTACATTGATTTTTTCTTTGGTAAGTTTAGGAAGTTGTACACAAAGTGGTAGTAGTTTGGAACAAGAAAATATAACTCAATGTGTAGTTAAAATAAAAAGAATTAGGAAAATGAAACCCATGAATAAATTATCTTATAAAATGATCAATTAAGAATTTCATTGCATATATATATATATTTTTATACCTTTCTGAAAAAAAACGAAGTCGTTTCGAGTTCGAGATCAAAAGTTATTGCTCTCGGAAGGTAGGCAAAAAAAAATCAAAACAAAGCCGCCACAACACAGTGTAAAGGTGCCACTTTGTAAAGGCACTACTTTGCAAAGGTGTTATTTTACATAGAAAAGGTTCCAAAACATGAAAAAGTTCCAAAATGTGCACAAAAGTGATAATCTAATGAAAAGGCACCAATCTATGCAGCCTGGCATCAATACGTAGGTCATAAACACTGTTTCGTGCTAGGAACATAATTTGAGCTCGAAATTTTGAAATTTGAAGGGGTAAACAAAATTTAAAATTATTGAAACTTTGACATCCTATTATAGGGATAGAATAAAATTATAAATGATGAAAAAAATGGGGAGTAATCCCCACAATGGGTTCCAAAAAATGTAGAGTAAGAGATTGGTTAGTGTAAATGCAAGCTAAAAACCAAAATTATTTGATTCCTAATCTAACACCATGAAAAACTACTTTAGATTGAGCTAGATGGAAGGGGGAGAGAATGCACTAACTTCACTTACACAATGAGGAGCACCCTTGATGCTTTGGATGTTCTTTCTTGCTTTAGAATCGTGTAGTCACTTTAGCAGCACCTCCCATTGATCACTTTATGTTGCTTGATGAAGATGATGATAGATTTATTGTAGATGAATTATGAATTGATTTATTGATGAAACAAAATGGAAAATATTTGTTTATGGATTGACTAACTTATCTCTCATGGAGGACAAGTGATCAATTTATAGTTTATAGGAGATGAAATAGAGGGTGGAGATCCATCCAATTAGGACATGAGGATCAAAGGTTAGAAATTGAGGAGAGGATTGAAGTATTCTAGGATGGATAATTCTAGAATTTGAATTCAAAATCCATGGAGGTAAGAATCTTTCATTGAATTTAAAATTTAATGGAAGGATAAGTTTAGAGAGAACTTCTAGAAATAGAAGCCTCTAGATTTAGAGGTGGAGAATGTGATTAGTTTTAGGATTAGATTAGGTTAATAAAATATGATTAGGGGTGTGATTACATGGAAAGGCTAGGTGTAGGGTAGATGTAAAGTAGGTGGGTAGGTGGGTGTAGGAATATTAAATTTCTAGAAAATGTTAATAAAGATTAAGATAGGATAACAAGATATAATAATAATGAATTAAAGGGATTAATGATAAAATGGGATATTAGATAAATGATAAAGGGTAAATGTGATAAAGGGATTAATAATAATTAATCTTGTGATTAATTATTATAGAGATTTAGATAGGTATGATGTTATTTATGAGACATATTAATCTTAACTAATCATGTTGACATTTTAGATGTCTACACCAACACATGGAATAATCTTATAAACTCCTAGGAAATAGATTAGCTAGTAAGGTGTGGTCATCTGTTATAGTCAAGACATACCACATGGAAAGATCAAATATGCTAATGAGGGTCAACATGGCCATTGAATGTGGGAAACTTAGGGGTAATGAAGTTAGGAGGAAGGGGATAAGAAGAAATGGAGGGTGCAAAAGGGGTATGAAGGAGTAAGGAGGAATCAAGAGATGAAGAGGCACACGAAGTAGATTATTGTAACTGGAAAATTTTAATTTGTAGATCTTAGTATAGAGAAGCTAGGTCCCGAGTGATGAAAGAGGATACTGGCAAGTATGATAAGTAATAGCCATAGTAAAATGGTTGGTAGGAGTACGCATAGACAAAAGAACATTATAGGTGGGATTGATAGTGGAATGAGGGGGTTGTGTGGCAATAGGAAGAGATATATCATTACAACTTGGAATATTGAACTCAGATAGGATAGTGGCTTCCTCATGAGTAGAAAATAAGAGGAGATCTAAATCCTGAGGGTGTTCGACAAGATGGGCTTGGAGGTCATGGAGATCTTCATCGGTAAATGTGTCATTAGTGGCAACCATAAGATATGAAGAAAAATAATACAATAGATCCAAGTGTATTTTGATTGAGAGGTTCACCAAATGATTTGATTTAAATTGGATTAAATCTAAATTTAGAGTAACTAGTGTATTATATAATATACCAATGATAAAATACAATAATGACACAAGAAAATGAGCATACAAAGTATGTAATCCTAATCAACAAGGAGAGATAAGGAGACTTAGTTGATTTATAAATGGATAAGAAGTGATCTAGCCAGTGAAAGTGCTGAATAGAATATAAGAAAGGTCTTTATTGGTCAATGTAAATTATGGAATCTACAAACATAGTACGACAGGGCACCCACAAAAGGGTAGAGGTGCTAGAGACCAAAACCGAGTGTCTGTGACTATCCAAATGATCAAAATTCAGTTCTTCCTATGTCGTTAGGGTTTTGTAGTTGTTCTCTATTGTTGTCTCCTTACATTCTCACTAAGATCACTAATCATACTTGTAACCTACAAAAGATAATTTTACTTACACAAGCCCACAAACTATATCAAACCTAAAAATGAAAACTCATAGTGGGAAGTTAGACGATCGTGACGGTCACCTGAAGAGTGAACTTATAATTGAGTGTTTCCGTACATCTCAAACTCCATGTAGTTCTTGTGTGTGTGTGTGTGTGTGTGTGTGTGTGTGTGTGTGTGTGTGTGTAGAAATGGTTCCCTATGATGCCCTTGTGTAATTTACACAAATGATAGTGGGATATAACTAGAATGTGGCAATGTAGTATAATATATGGATAGAATAAAATTAACTTCCCCTCCTAGGCAATGTGTTGGTTAGATTTTTTTTTCACTAAATATGCCCAATGGAAGTGCATAAAAACCAAAAACAGTTAGGTAAATCCACCTTTTGAAAGGGTGAATTTTCCTCTGCTTTGTGAGAGGGGAAGTTCCCCCATATGATTTGATTTATATATTTTTGGTTCTTTTAACCGGAAAGCATATATAGGTGGAAAAATAGGTAAAGGAAAAATATAGAGAGGAAGGAGGAATGAGGAGGGAAAGTATACAACCCTGTAAGTGTTTGAAAAACAAATAAACTTGAGACACGAGTTTGGAAAATCTATCTATTAAGGACACACACCCTTCTTGGTAATACAATATTGCCTTCCAAGGTTAAGGATGATAAAAAGAAGTGCAAATTAAAATAAAAGGACTACACAAAGGAGAACTCCTCTATCTAGTGAAAATGCATATAATGATCATGAAATATGGGAAGCACAAAGTCTTCATCTACTTCAGAATATATTGATATGGCATAAAGTCCAAGTATCCTAATATCCAACACAAATTTTGATCACCTAATCATCAATCACACTATGAAGAAGGAGAAACATTAAAAACTCAACCACAAACCGAATAGAATATTTTGTAATTGAGAATCATTAACACAATAGTATAGAAAACATTGTATTCATAAGGGAAAATCTGTGTACACCAAATTACAACAAAGATAATCCTACAAATGCGATAGAATAGTTTTCCAAAATAGAACTTGGAATGAGAATGAGAAGAACAAGAATTCCATTTTTACAATTACAATATAGCCTTATATAGGCATTAAGTTTCTAAAAACTAGTTATAAAACTACCTTTAAAACTAACCTAGCTCTAACTCTACCCTAATCCTCAAGTTGACTCAACTTGAGTTTTTACAAATTATTATATTTTAATTAAATAATTCTAACATTCTTACACAAATATTTAATTAATTTGGTGAACACATTAATTAAATATCTTCTGATCTTAGTCTTCATGATCATGTAGCCAATTCGAAATACCACTGTAGTACCAAATTAAAACCTTTTCTACATTTGTTCTCGAGATCTTTCTCCTATGATATACATTAAATTTGTAACTTATGATGATAGAAAAAATTATTTGGCCATGGATATCCACTTTACAACTTGGATTATTTATATTCACAACCATGACACTCCAATAACCATTGTAGTCCATTCCAAATTTTCATGATTTTATCTCGCAAATCTACTAATAAGATACTTGCTAGGCTCAAATAATGGAAAACATGTCACCGATTTTCTATGCTCCTTGATATCTTGTACAAGATAATAAGACATTTCCTTGATCTCTCATACCTTAATAGAACCACTTGAATGGCCACTTATATATCTTGCTCAAAACTAGAGACATTTGTATTCCATTTCCTCAATTCTTAACCTTACAAGCCCCAAGTATTAATCACTTGAATTTACAAAATTGATCTCCAATATGCATATAAATGTAAGAATTGATCTCGTATAATTATAATTCTATGAAAAATAATTTTTTTCTTGCTGAAAAGTTTCCCAAAGTAGAGACACTAAAGAAGTATTCATAATTTCATCCCTTTCCATTATATTTCGCCTTAAGCCATCAACACGAGTGAGGAAAAAATCTAGGTTCTCATCATAATTTTCAAATGCACATTGCAAAGACAACTAAAAACACTCTAGAAAGCTCTTCCTCTTAGGCATCAAAGTGTTATGAAGCAAATGTGGATTTCAGACATCATGCCCACGTATTGTAACCAAGTCCAAAAATATAACCTTTTTTTGAAGAAAATAATAGGAGAATGCCTTCCCCTAGTGGAAGCAAGAGCACCTCCAAAATAAGGGAATTCATTGACCGACAACACTTGGAGCATCTCATTCTTGACCGATTGATCTAATCTTACCAAGAGAGAACATTATCATCATAAAATGTAACCTTCTTCACACTTCCCCCTCTATTATTTTTATGGTCTTATGTCGAATAAGTTAAATTTGATGTGAACTTGAGGAACTTTATTTAATGTGGATATGGTGTTGGTGCGGGAATAAAGACTCAAGTTTGACACTAGTTCAATGCAAGGCTTTCAGGTTTGACACCAGTGAGGGGAACCATGACTCAAATGGAACATTTTCTTTGGTTCTCAATCTTTTTGCAAAACACACAATATAGGGAATACCAATGTTGTGTGGGAACAAAGGATATGCAAAGAACACTAAGTTGCGGGGAACCAAGGGCTCAGGAGAACTAGTTCCATGTGGGGAGATAATCTCCACATAGGCACGGGAAAACATGCTTTGTAGGATAGAAAGAAGTGTGGGGAATAATAATGAAGTGCGGGGAACCAAGGCTTGGGTGGAACATTTCCCCAAGTTCTAAATACTCCCGCAATACCCACAGTCAAAGGAAAACATAATGAATTGCGAAGACAATACAATGTGGGGAACTAAGGTCCGATAGGAAATAGTTCCATGCGGAATTATAAAATCCATACAACACTACTAGTGAATGAGTTACAACTAAAACAAGAAAGTGAGGAATAGGAGGAATGAAGGAATTGTTCCTCATGTTCCACCAAAGTCTAATAGCCCAAAAATGACCCAAAATACACTAAATGTTGGAATTTTTCCACTCTTTGAACTCAAAAGAGGTAGATATATACTTGGTAAATGGTCACTTAGCCCAAAAATTAAAACAAAATAAAACTTTCACAATTGTGAATAGGTGACAACAATTAGCTCTTGTTAGGGACATGACTCGGATTGGGCATAGCAAAAACAAGTCATAGTTTAAACTCCGAATCTTAAGATTTGAAATAGACCAAAGCCTTTTCAAAAATCCAAGGCATAATAAAAATATAGGGAGATAATCGACCACACCGTTGTACCAATGGAATGCACACATACAAACACAAAGAAACATGAAGGGAAGAAAGCCAAAACTAGGAAAGAATGTACAAAAGAAGAAAGAATATTTATAGAGGGGAAGAAAAAAATATAAAAAGTTTACACAAACCCATAAACAAGATGAGAAAAATAATTACCTTTGTGAAACAACATACTGAAGGTACAAGGTATCTAGAAACTGAGAATAATCAGCTGGGCATACCAAGTTTTTGTAAGAGCATTACGTGGCTTGAAAAGAAAGATGGAAGTGAGTATAATATCCACATAGTGATACTTCATTATAAAATTTTCCAGCTTTCGAAAGGGATAAATATCTCATAAAAATTTCTACTTCTCTCGACAATGAGAAAGTGAAGGAATAATTCTATGTAAAGGCTTATATGACACTTGACTACATTTATGCTTTGTGAACACCACTCGAACTCTGAAAACTGAATTCACAAGAAATATTGATCTTCACAACACCAACTTCCTGCTTCAATGAAGAGCGTAAAACATCTATGTGAAAATAGTATCAATAATTAAAATGCAGCTCCCACACTCATGAACTTCCACAAGATCTTCCTTATAATCAATTTCAAGAGGAATTAGTAAGTGATCACTAATGATTTCTCTATCCTTGCACTTTTTATCTTGTCCCCAGAAAATAAACCTGCTATTTTTGTAAAATCATCACTTTCACTTTCACTTTCAGAAAGATCTTGATCTTCGGGCACAAAATGCATTACTAATTTTACTTCATGATTAGCAAGGAATTCAACATCTATGAGACTAGATAAAAATTGATCAACAATATCATCCTCTTCCTCTTTCTTACATTCTAAGAATGGGTTGAAATAGGACTGATGCAATCATGATTGTGAAGAAAATATTCCAGACATTGATTTCCATTTTCTATTTGTTTGAGAGACTGCAAGGGAGTTTAAGTGTTTTTATCTTATCAAAAAGCATGAAAGGAGGGATAATGATATCCTTGAATTGATTTTCTTTAGGTTCAGACACTTTTTTTCATTAAAATAATTCAAAACATCAAGAGGGTCATCATCAATTACTTTGGTTCCCTTGTCTTGAAGTTCCTCTAGCATAGGAGAGAGATTAGCTTGGTCTATGTTTTCATGATGAATATCAACCTCTACCAACATAGTGTCATCTTTTTCAAACATGGTGCATGACATGCCTTATAAGAGCTCCATTTTAGGTTGGAATGGAGCCTCAAGTTGTTTGTATTCTTCATCATTTGAAGGAATATCAAACTGACATTCACTAGGCGGAGCAACAAGAAGACATTCATTGGTGAAGTTGAAGTAACATTGAGGAATAAATACCTTGTAATGTGAAGAATCATCATGAGAAACTTCTAGAACTTGAATGTTTTCCTCCTCATTATAAAGTGTCTTGGACTCATTAATTGGTTTTTCTTCAATCTATTTTTGTTACTGACTTCCTTTATTTTATTTATACTTATTTCATCAATTGTATATACTTTTGATCATCTACAGGTGTTATTTCCCTCTTCTTTCCTTTTACATCACTCTCTTACAACTTAAACCAAAGATATTTAATCACTAGATCATCATATGCAACAATTTTTCCCAATCTATCCATCCTTTCCTACACTTTTTGTTTCATTTTTGCACATAATATAGGTGTAGTGGTGGCATTATTTTTTACACATGGAATATTATAACCTTATAGTAGTTTATTTTTTATATTCTTATGCTCAGTAGGTTTCTGAAGTTTTTGTGGATTCATACCTCTGTAGAAATCTCGCAGAACCTGAGCCTATTCTAGATTATCTGGAGATTGACAATTTTGAACAGGGATATCTCCATCTTCATCCCCATCACTATCAATGTCTCTTGTATTCATAAGGGAAAATCTATGTACACCAAATTACAATAAGATAATCCAAGAAAGGCGGATAGAATAGTTTTCCTAAATAGAACTTAGAATGAGAATGAGAAGAACAAGAATTCCCTTTTTACAATTACAAAATAGCCTTATATAGGCATTAAGTTTCTAAAAACTATTTATAAAACTACTTTTAAAACTAACCTAGCTCTAACCTTCCTAATCCTCAAGTTGACTCAACTTGAGTTTTTACAAATTATTATATTTTAATTAAATAATTCTAACATTCTTGCACAAATATTTAATTAATTTGGTGAACACATTAATTAAATATCTTTTGATCTTAGTCTTCATGATCATGTAGCCATTTCCAAATACCATTGTAGTACCAAATTAAAACCTTTTCTACATTTGTTCTCGAGATCTTTTCCCTATGATATACATTAACTTTGTAACTTATGATGATAGAAAAATTATTTTGCCATGGGTATCCACTTTACAACTTGGACTATTTATATTCACAACCATGACACTCCAATAACCATTGTAGTCCATTCCAAATTTTCACAATTTTATCTGCAAATCTACTAATAAGATACTTGTTAGGCTCAAATAATGGAAAACATGTCACTGATTTTCTATGCTCCTTGATATCTTGCACAAGATAATAAGACACGTCCTTTGATCTCTCATACCTTAATAGAACCACTTGAATGGCCACTTATATATCTTTCTCAAAACTAGAGACATTGGTATTCCATTTCCTCAATTATCAACCTTGCAAGCCCCAAGTCTTGATCACTTCAATTTACAAAATTGATCTCTAATATGCATATAAATGTAAGAATTGATCTATATAATTATAACTCTATGAAAAATACTTTGTTGCTTGCTGAAAAGTTTCCTGAAGTAGAGACACCCAATAAGTATTCATAATTTCATCCCTTTCCATTATATTTCAGCTTAAGCCATCAGCAAGACGGTGAGGAAAAAATATAGGTTGTCATCATAATTTTAAAATGCACATTGCAGAGACAACTAAAAATACTCTAGAAATCTCTTCCTCTTAGGCATCAAAGTGTTATGAAGCAAACATGGATTTCGACATCATGCCCATGTATTGTAACCAAGTCCAAAAATATAACCTTTTTTTTCGAAGCAAATAACAAGAGAATGCCTTCCCCTGGTGGAAGCAAGAGCACCTCCAAAATAAGGGAATTTCTAACTAACAACACTTGGAGCATTTATTCGAATGACGATTTATCTAATATTACCAGAGGGAACATTATCATCATGAAATGTAACCTTCTTCTCACTTCCCCTCTATTATTTTTATGGGCTTATGTCAAATAAGTAAAATTTTATGTGAACTCGAGGAACTTTATTTAATGTGGATATGGTGTTGGTGCGGGAACAAAGACTCAAGTTTGACACCATTTAGGGGAACCATGACTCAAACGAAACATTTCCTTTGGTTCTCAATTTTTTTGCAAAACCTACAATATAGGGAATACCAATGTTGTGTGGGAACAAAGAATATGTGTAGAACACTAAGTCGTGGGGAACCAAGGACTCGGGAGAACTAGTTCCATGTAGGGAGATAATCTCCACATAGGCATGGGAAAACATGCTTTGCAGGATAGAAATAAGTGTGGGAATAATAATGAAGTGCGGGAACTAAGGCTTGGGTGGAACATTTCCCCAAGTTCCAAATACTCTAGCAATACCCATAGTCAAAGGAAAACATAATGAATTGCGTTAAAGACAATACAATGCGGGAACTAAGGACTAATAGGAAATAGTTCCATGCGGAATTATAAAATCCACACAACACTTCTAGTGAATGAGTTGCAGCTAAATCGAGAAAGTGAGGAATAGGAGGAATGGAGGAATTGTTCCTCATGTTCCACCAAAGTCTTCAATAGCCCAAAAATGACCCAAAATACACTAAATGTTGGAATTTTTCCACTCTTTGAACTCAAAAGAGGTAGATATATAAAGGTAAATGGTCACTTAGCCCAAAAATTCAAAAAAAAAAAAACATTTCACATTTGTGAATAGGTGATAAAATTGGCTCTTGTTAGGGACATGACTCGATTGGGCATAGCAAAACAAGTCATAGTTTAAAATCCAGAATCTTAAGATTTGAAATAGACCAAGGCCTTTTCAAAAAGCCAAGGCGTAATAAAAATATAGGAGATAATCTGACCACACCGTTGTACCAATGGAATGCACACATACAAACATAAAGAAACATGAAGGGAAGAAAGCCAAAACTGGGAAAGAATGTATAAAAGAAGAAAGAATATTTATAGAGGGGAAGAAAAAAATATACAAAGTTTACACGAACCCATAAACAAGACGGAAAAATAATTACCTTTGTGAAACAACATACTAAAGGTACAAGGTATCCAGAAACTGAGAATAATCAGCTGGGCATACCAAGTTTTTGTAAGAGCATTACGTGGCTTGAAAAGAAAGATGGAAGTGAGTATAATATCCACATAGTGATACTTCATTATAAAATTTTCTAGTTCTAGTAAAGGGATAAATATCTACTAAAAACTTCTACTTCTCTGACAATGAGAAAGTGAAGGAATAGTTATATGTAAAGGCTTATATGACCCTTGACTGCATTTATGCTTTGTGCACACCACTGAACTCTGAAAATTGAATTCACAAGAAATATTGATCTTTGCAACACCAACTTCTTGCTTCAATGAAGAGCGTATAACATCTATGTGAAAATAGTAGCAATAATTAAAACATAGCTCCCGACACTCATCAACTTCCACATGATCTTCCTTATAATCAATTTCAAGAGGAATTAGTAAGTGATCACTAAATTATTTCTCTATCCTTGCACTTTTTATCTTGTTCCCAAAAATAAACCTACTATTTTTGTAAAATCATCACTTTCACTTTCACTTTCGAAAGATCTTGATCTTCAAGCACAAAATGCATTACTAATTTTACTTCATGATTAGCAAGGAATTCAACATCTATGAGACTATATAAAATTGATCAACAATATCATCCTCTTTCTCTTTCTTACATTCCGAAGAGTGGGCTGAAATAGGATCGATGCAATCATGATTGTGAATAAAAGATTCCAAGCATTCATTTTCTTTTTCTATTTGTTTGAGAGACTGCAAGGGATTTTAAGTTTTCTTAGCTTATCAAAAATCATGAGAAGAGGGATAATGAGATCCTTGACTTGGTTTTCTTTAGGTTTAGACACTTTTTTTCATTAAAAGAATTCAAAACATCAAGAGGGTCATCATCAATTACTTTGGTTCCTTGTCTTGAAGTTCCTCTAGCATAGGAGAGAGACTAGCTTGGTCTATGTTTTCATGATAAATATCAACCTCTACAGAGATAGTGCCATCTTTTTTAAACCAAGGACATTCAAATCTGGTGCATGACATGTCTTCTAAGACCTCTATTTTAGGTTGGAATGGAGCCTCATGTTGTTTGTATTCTTCATCATTTGAAGAATTATCAAACTAACATTCACTAGGCAAAGTAACAAAAGAAATTCATTGGTGAAGTTGAAGTAACACTAAAGAATAAACACCTTGTAATGTGAATAATCATCAAGAGAAACTTCTAGAAGTGGAATGTTTTCATCCTCATTATAAAGTGTCTTGGACTCATTAACTAGTTTTTCTTCAATCTATTTTTCTTACAACTTCCTATATTGTCTTTGTACTTATTTCATCAACTGTATATAATTTTGATCATCTACAGGTGTTATTTTCATCTTCTTTCCTTTTGCAACACTCTCTTACAACTTAAACCAAAGAGATTTAATCACTAGATCATCAGATGCAACAATTTTACCCAATCTATCCATCCTTTCCTACACTTTTTGTTTCATTTTTGTAGATAATACAGGTGCAGTGGTGGCATTATTTTTACACATGGACTATTATAACCTTATGGTAGTTTATTTTTATTTTCTTTGCTCAGCAGGTTTCAAGTGTTTTTGGATTCATACCTTTGTAGAAATCTCGCAGAACCCGAGCCTATTCTCGATTATCTAGAGATTGACAATTTTGAATAGGGATATCTCCATCTTCATCCCCATCACTGTCAATGTCTCTTGTTGGCATGGGCCAATAATTTTTTTCATCCTATCTTCATTCTTGATAAATTTCCTTAGTCAAGGGAATGAACATGATATAATTTTGATCCCAAAAAGTTGCTTAAACTTTTGGTTGAATTTTTGTCACTGAATATGCCCAATGGAAGTGTATAAAACCAACAACAGTTAGGGAAATTCACATTTTTACATGGTGAAGTTTCCTCTAATTTGTGAGAATGGAAGTTCCTTGTATGATGTGATTTTTATTATTTTTGGTGCTTTTAACTAGAAAGCACAAAAGGGTGGAAAAATTGGGAAAGGAAAAATACAAAGAGGAAGGAATGATGAGGGAAAGAATACAATCCTGTAATTATTTAGCAAGAAGGATAAAATTGAGACATAAAGTTAAGCAAATCTATCTATCAAGGTCACACATATCCTTCTTGGTCATACAATATTTCTTTACAAGGTTAAGGATGAGAAAAAGTGCAGATTGCAAAGAAAATACTGCACAAATGAGAACTCCTATATCTAGCAAAAAGGCATACAATGAGCATGAAATATGGGAAGCAAAAATTCTTCATCTCATTCAGAATATGTTGATATGGTACAAAATCCACGTACCATGATATCCATCACAAAGTCTAGTCACCGAGCATCAATCACACTATGAAGAAGTAACAACATTAACAACTCAACCACAAACAAAATAACATATTTTGTAATTGAGAATCATTAACACAACAATAGAGAAAGCATTGTATTCATAAGGGAAAATCTATGTACACCAAGTTACAACAGTATAATCCAATAGAGGTAGATAGAATAGTTTTCCCAAATAGAACTTGGAATGAGAATGAGAAGAACCCCTTTACAATTACAATATAGCCTTATATAGGCATTAAGTTTCCAAAAAGTAGTTATAAAACTACTTTTAAACTAACCCATCTCTAACCTACCCCAATCCTCAAGTTGACTCAACTTGAGTGTTTACAAATTATGATATTTTAATTAAATACTTCTAACATTCTTGTAAAAAATTATATTTGATTAATTTGGTGAACACATTAATTAAATATATTCCGATCTTAGTCTTCATGGCCATGTAGCCAATTCCAAATACCACTATAGTACTAAATTAAAATATTTTCTGCATTTGCTCTAAAAGCTTTCTACCTATGATATACATTAACTTTGTAATATATGATGATAGAAAAAAGTATTTGGCCATGGGTATCCACTTTACAACTTGGATTCTTTATATTCACAACCATCATACTCTAATAACCGTTGTATTCCATTCCAAATTTGCATGATTTTATCTACAAATCTACTAATAAGATACTTGTTAGGCTCAAACACTTTAAAGAATGACACTGATTTTCTATGCCCCTCGAGATCCTGCACAAGCTAGTAAGACATGCCCTTGATATCTCATACCTTAATAGATCGACTTGAATGGCCACTTCCATATCTTTCTCGTAACTAGAGGATTTGGTGTTCCATTCCTCAATTATCAACCTTACAAGCCCCATGTCTTGATCACTTGAATTTTCAAAACTGAGATCCAATATGGATGTAAATGTAAGAATTGATCTATATAATTAAGGAACTATGACAAATACTTTGTTATTTTATAAAAAGTTTCCCAAAGTTGTAACACCTATTTATTAATTGCTTCAAATTAAGGGAATTTTTATCATTTATATTTCCCAAACTAACTTTATACCTTCATTGATTTAAATACACAACATTTAAATCTAGCATTAATTTTAAATTCAATCCATCTGATAACATCAAAAACCATGTGTAATTGTATGGGTTAATTAGATCTACCCGATCATGTATAGTAAACTCCTACATGAGTGTGTATATAAGGTATACATTTTGTCACCTTTAATAGGTATTGATAATCTATTATAGCTCTTAAGTGTCCACTTGAGATTCATTTAATCAAATCTCATCAAACATCTCACACCTTAGTTTAGGAACTTAGTGAATCTGACAGTGTAATCAACAACTTACACTACTTTGGAAAAAGTTTGAGAGACACGAAGAGCATGCTCAATTTCATGGCAAACACTTGTCATCAAAAAATTTCCTTTCACCATAACATTATCACTCAATTATCTATAATCAATCATTTTGATTATAAGGTCACACACAAGGCACAAGTCCTGTCCAACATGCATAAAAGGACAAATCCGCCAACTTAGGCTATCTAGGAGAAAGAAAATGTTTACATAATGACTTGCATCATTACATAATCATTTCCTTCCCTCGTAACTAACTTAAGTTGGTACCGAGGTGTACCTAACATGTAGGTTAGAAAATTATTGTGTCTTAGTGAGACTCAAATTTTAGATCCAACTATGATATTCGTAAGGATGAGATCTTATTAGGACTACTCTAGATCCCTACGAAAAGGCAAGGTTCACTTAATGACTTGCATCATCAAGCAATCATTGACTTATCGTAGCCATTTAAGGTTAAATGAATACTTCCCACTTGTTATGAACATTATAACCATAATGTAAGTTAAATTACAAGTTAATTGGTTCACGACATATCCTCTTTCAAATAAAGTGATGAGTTTATCGTGCATCAACATATGTATATTAAATTAAACTTAGATTATAGTATCATAATAGTTTATATTATAATAATAGTTTATGATGACATTAATTACTTAATGGAATGCAAAATCATTACTATCTTTGTTATGATTTACATTATCTTACTACATTAACGCAACAAACATTTATATGTAATTTACGACAATGTAGGGAAAATTTTAGTGGTGAATATTCCATATTTGGAAATTTTGAAAATGTGAATTTTTAGAGTAGGTCAACAACTGCTCACCTACAATTTTTAGTATAATTTTTAGGGGTTGGCTTCACCTAATATTGAAAACTACTCCTATATAAACATAGGTAATTCGTTGGGTAGTATACTAATAACTTACTAGTAAGGTACCATCTAAATAATAATCAAATACCATGCAAACTTGTGAAGTACCATTAGATCCATGACAATAAGTGTAAATCAGATTGTAAACATGCGACCAAGGTGTGGATTAGAGTGATCATTGATCATTGCATGAAAAGTAAGGTTTTGCATACAAGTGAACAATAAAGTCTTGTTGACATGTGAAAAGTAATATTCACGAGACGTGTTATAAGAAAGGGTTACTTGATGAATGACAAGGGTTTTGATATGCGAAAAGGGTGTTGTAATTGACATTTGAAAATTAAACTAACATGTGATAAGGCTTTCTCGATGCATGATAAATCTTGTTGACACACGACAAGGCTTAGTGACACACAAGGGTTCAAATTCTAGAGTGACTCCGGATGCACGACAAGTGCATATGCATGAAAAGTGAAAGAGCAAGTGTAAATATTAACACAAATAATTCTTCAATATATTACATTATATAATTAAATTTGTCTCTTATGAATAAATAGGAGTAAGTTTCCTATAATATAGGAAACCTTCCTATGATAAAAATTACATATTTTAAGGAGTTGGAACTCACACAACAAGCTCACAAAAATAGTTACGTGATTTGTTTTCACAAATCACAACATTATATTATTATTAATGAGTTACCAAAATCATATAATAATAATATATTACAAATATAATTCAACACATGAAGCACTAATAAATTATTCCTAACATTCCCCCAATGCACACATGGGGAAAACCTATCTTTGTACTTGTACCTTCTTTCATGATTAGGTGATTTTTACTGTAGGATAATCACAAACCCATTGTATGGTTTTCAAATGGTTAACCACAAACCAAAAATGGTGGTTTTCAATTAGAGTACCACAAACCAAAAATTAAGGTTTTCAAGTGGTTTACCTATAACCACATTATGATGTGCCAAGTACTATTTTCAGCCCTCATCACATTTCACCACAAGGAATAACATAGGAAAATATACTTCTCATACATAAAACTGAAAATTGGAAATGGAACATTGGATTATGTTCCCCCCTAAATTTGGCATTTCCACTTATTCAAACAAGAACACTACAAACTAAAGCATATTGAAATTGGAACTCTAAAAACAAGGTGGAAAACACACTGTAAAATCTGAAAGTAAATACTCACACCAAAAATATCACCACAAGAAATGTGGCCCCATTATCAATGAATAACAAGAGGTCATTGATTGACCTCTAACATCCGATGCCTCCATCCTCTAAAGTATCATGCTACTATCTCAACTAGATTTTATCATAAGGCTTAATGATTTCCATTGCATCATCGATAATGCATCCGTGAGGAAATTTTTTATTTTTACAACTTTTATACGATAGTGACTCTATTGATCGGACTACTCGTAGCTTTGATGACACTTATAACAAATTTGATACAAACATACTATTTAAAATATGCTAGGGACTTTATAAAACTCAAACTTTTCCAAATGCCTAATAACCTATCCTATAGGCATACCAATAATTTTGAAAAAATTGTACTTAACTTGAAAACTATGATAATCACACCTTTTTAATATTTGGCCATAGGCTTGTGTTGAGGAATCAAAAATATTGATCATCAATGATTAATATGCAAGGGTCAATTAATATAAAGGCAGGTCAATACATGCTTGGGTACTAAGAAGTGATATAATTACGAGCTCAAATGCAAGCAGATTGATGCCAATGTTGATCTTACCAAGTCGTGAAGTAACTAATATTATGCAATATAAAATAAAACTCTAATGCATGATTCAAAACTTGATCCCGTCCCAATGAATGCAAACACAACGTCAATTTGAGATGGATATCAAGCTAATATGGACTATGTTTGGTTCTTTGCAATCTTGAAACAACTGTCACTTGGGAAGATAGCTGGTTTGGATCAACACACACTTTGGAATCTTGGACAAAAAAATGCATATAATTTGAAAAAAATGGATTGCACTAATATAATCGACCATTGATGATTGTTGTTTTCTGCTCATATACGTCGATATCAAACCAATTAATATTCATGCAAATAACAAGATATGATTATTGGAGATGTGTGCTCAAATTTGGTGAGGACGTTGAGATGTAGCCGAGACCAAAAATTGAAACACGCCATGATTGTACATGGAGGTTGAGCCACTATAAACATAGGAGTATGTAGGTCTACAAGTCGATCCACGAATGTGGATCTCGATAGGTATACAATAGTTATTCACAATGATACAAAAATGACTTGAATCCATGAGTGGGTTATACTATAGACAACAGATGCATGAACATGATACAACCAATTCGATATCAAGTAATAATATTGGTGCATTATTTTCAAATAAAAACTCAAAACCACATTCCCGAACTTCAAGTCATGAACTAATAGATTTATTGCTTGATATGTCACATGGGCCAAAAAAATCTTTCACTCGATATCGATGAAAGAGTAGGTGCAAATATTAACACAAACAATCTTTAATATCTTCCATTGTATATTAACATTCAGCTCTTACAAATAAATAGGAGTAAGTTTCCTACAATATAAGAAACCTTCCTATAATAAGAATTACATATTTTAAGGAGTTTTTGTAACTCACACAACAAGCTCTCCAAAATATTTAAGTTTTTGTTTTCAAAATCAAAAAAATCATGTTATTATTAATGAGCTACCAAACTCATATAATAATATTATATTACAAATATAATTCAACACATGAAGCACTAATAAATTATTCCTAACAACACAAATTGTAGACGTGCATCAAAGGTAAAAACACAAAATAGTAAAACAAGCTCCCAACAAGGGTATAGACACTAGATGGGTGACCGGTTCCCAAATCAAGTACTCAATGGAAGTTGTTAGTGCTTGAAGACCCAAAAGGTAACCAAAATATCTCAAAAGTACACATTGTTCAAGTATAAAGGAAACTCGCATCTACCACTACAACTACCACCAACACCCATATAACTACTAATAGAATCAATCAAAGTAAAAAAATGTGTGGAAGGTATTATTGAAGTGGACATGGCTTCATCACAATATCAACAAAGTGATACCTATGATGACTACATGCCGTAGATTCGATATATTCCTATTGAGATGTCGAGTTTAAAGATATTCCTGTTGAGATTAAAGAGCTTGAAGATATTCCTATTGAGATATAACCAAGATAGGATCAAGATATCTATAATAATCAATAAAATTTAACACCAAAATCAAATGAAAATTTTGGTTCACGAAAGAGGAAACCAAATGATCATGATATTCCTAAAAATTCTAATCGTAAAAGTAAAAATTTGAAAGAAAACAAGAATATTTGAACACTTGGTAGGAAATATAAGTTCGAGTGGGATGGAAAATTTCCTTTTATTGAAACTCTACAACGAGGTAATTATGAAGATATCCCAACTAAATGTAAACTAGGAAAGAAACAAAAAATGTAATTGAAGTTGGAAACAATTTAAAAACATTATGTGATTGTTTTTATCTACAATAACTCTCCTATTTATTTGGATAACTCATATCCCTATTTTGGATCTATGGTTTTACATGCAGTTACGTTCACTTCACTTGTTCACTTGGAAGATTCCCATAGTTGCACGCTTTCTCTCGCACCCCGCACGCGCCCTCTCTTTTCATGCCTTATTTCCTTCCTTTCCTCTTCCTTTTCCTCTCGTATTCCATCTTCCCCTTGTGTACTCTCTTTGTGCTTCTACCTTCTCCTCAAAGCATTGCATTTCACCTTTTTGCATGCGCCTTGGCTTCATTCCCCAAATTGGCTAAGTCCTCGGCATCCCCACGCACCTTTTCCCCACACCTTACACATCATTTTTTAATGATTACGCCTCTGCCATACGTTTCCTCTCACTGTTTGCCCCATTTCAACTGTGTACATTGCATTTACATGGGGCTTCCTTATTTCATTCTCTCATGCCTCATTCTTCGTGTGCATGCTTTTACGCCTCCTTTGTACCATTTTGTGCTATGTAATTATTTGAAATGTTTGAGTATGCCAAACACAAATAATCAAATCACACCACCTGTGTTGAATCCTTACAACAATCAAGAGGTGACACGTGGCAAAAGTGAAAAAACATCTTGTATAGTTGGCCATCCTTTCAGCCAACCTTCTAACACCACATGTCTTGCATGCCCAATCGGTTCTAAAAAATTATAACATTCATAAATTTTTCTACAGAGCTCTAATTGGCACATGCCTGGTCTCAATCGATAGCTACTAACATAGGCTACATGCTAGGATATTCAAATTCAAAATTTTGCGATCTCGGTAGGTGAAAAGTTAGAAAACATCTTTATGGGCATTGATGAGTGGATCTGATTGCTCCAACCACTCGATTTGATATGGATTTTATCCCCTTGCTTCTCTTACATGCCAAACAGATCCTGGGAAGTGCATTTGATAGATTTATAGGTGGATTTGCAGGCATTAAATGCTTCTTGTTGGTGGTTGTAATTCAAAATCAGGTTTTCCCTCCTTTTCCTCTTCTTCTTCCATCGATTCATCTATAAATGTAAGATCTAAGCTCATTGTTAATGTTGGACATTTTGGATCCTTACGCATTTACTAGGGACTTCATATTTTCTATATTTTGAGTCACGACCTCTAGATCTAGCTCATGCATGTGGATATTGGACTCTTTCACTATTGTAATAGTTTTGTGTATTTCTAGAAGTAATGGAAGCATTGTTTTGTGACTATTCTCTTTCCTAACATGTTTTTATTCCTTCTTCTTGATTTTATTTTGCATTGTGTGCTTGTTGTGTCACTTCATGTCCCTTGCAGCTCCATATTTGGTTGTGTTTCATGAAACTGATTTGATAAATGTGTTTTATTTTGTGCTACATGTGCCTAGCCTTCTTTCATGCCTTTTCCTTTCATTTTCACTCAAAATGGATGGTGTTCATCCCTCTTTTCTGGTGCTATCACCTTTTAGTGTAGTTTCCTTTCATGTTATCCTTCTATCTCTGGTCCCTTGGCATTGTTAGCTTATTTTTCCCTTTCAACATTAGGAGTAACAGTAGTAGTAGAAATAGATAGAGGAACATGCCTTCTTCGTGAGATCTTCTCAAGTGTGCAAGGTCTCACAACTTGGAGTTTGTTCCATTATTGTCTCAAACAACTTGTCTCTTCTAGATCCAAGACACGAGTGCATGTTTGAAACACCAACAGCTTCTGGCATGCCCGAGTGGGACCAATAGTGAAAGCTTATATTTCATATTGCTAAGTTCTAGTGTGTGGACTTAGTATTTCCAGCCTTCGGAGGCTCATTTCAACACATTTGGCAACTCTAAATAAATTCTATATCTCTATTGTAGCATTCCTGAGAACCTTTCATGAGAAGAGTGCATACAAGTCAAAGTACATCAGCTAAAGATTCTTTTGAATACATCTAATTATATTCAAGAAGAGATCATAGTAGAATACATGTGTGCACATCTCCATCTCTAGCGTGCCAATCCCATTCAACTCCTCTAAACAACAGACAACCTACACACATTTCCATGGCACATCAGCCACCTCCTCTACCGAGGAACTTTGCAAACTTCACCAGCAGAAGTCCTCTAGTTATAACCATGCAACATAATATGCCAAATGGTGCACTCAAAATTATTCCATATTTTACCAATGAAAATCAAGTCACCCCTCAAGAGCATATCCAGGATGTAGTGAACGTGTGTTCCTTTTACATAATAACACATGATGATGTAGCAATTAGGCTACTTGCAACCTATTTGAAGTGAAAAGCACTTCAAAGGGTACCGAGGGTTAAGATTTTGATCTATCACCACCTGGAAAACTTGGAATGACTCTCTGTAGTCATTTTGAAGATAAGTCGATCACCTATCTTTGGTAGAGAAACTGACAACAACAAGGAGGGAACCCAATGAGCAGATGACTGATTTCAATATCTCGATTCCGTAAGACTTGGGACATAATCCCTCTTATGGTAATTCCTACACTCAACATGTCTTCCCGTACTATCTAAAGGTGTTAAATAGTGACATCTCAGTCATGATTCAATCCATGGGAGGTAGGAATTTACCAGCCTATTTACAATATCATGCGAAGGGTAGAAAATAACCTCATTCGTGTGGGAGGTTAGATCCTAGACCAACTATGACCTTGTTCCCTAAAATGTCTCCAACGCCCCAACCTTATGTTTCTCCTATTCTTTCTCTAGAGCAGGGAGTACAACCAGTTGCGTCCACTTCCTAATCTCTCTAGCACAGTAAAAGGATGATGAAGAATTGAAGACCCTGATTAGAAATTTATCCAATAAGTTCATATCATTGGAGAAACAGTAGGCATAAGCCTATAGAGGAAATCCTAATTAGGCACATGGAAAAATAAATCAACCTTGGAGGAACTAGTATGGAAACCAAATATACACATGTAACCAACGAATAATAGATGACATGTTAATTCACATCATCCCTTGTAAGTTGTTCCTCTTTCACCTTCTCTTCCAACTCTTGGTACAATTCAAGCACTTGTTCTAGTTCGAAAAATTTGGCACAAGAGTCAGAATGGTGTTTCCCTTGCAACATGCCTCATAATTAATACCATTTTTCTAATTTTGTGCATGTGCAAGCCTATATGATCCATATTGCTTCGAGTGTAATCCTTCCATTAGTGCAAGCGATCCTGAGAACCAAGAAAATCTAGAAGTTCCTCCTGAATCCAATTTTATGTTCTTTGACACCAATGATTTTTGTGCATTCAACCAAGTTGTAGACAACACAAGATACAAGAAAATAATGATTTAGTTTGGCGTGTAGATCACAATTCTAGAAACACGGGATGATCCTCAAAATTAGAAGGGTGTAGTTAAAGCATCTAGTAGTAAAAATTCTCAAGTCCCAACATGTGAGGCTCCACACAAAGCTCCCCCTAAAGTGGCATGCACCCCTCCTTTGGTATTTTAAGCCTCTATTTCAGCTAAGTTTTTATCCTCCACGCCTGAACAATCAAGAAAAGATGTTGTTGTGCCCCAAATGCACAAGTCATTAGGACTTCCATTTAGCATTGTAGACCAGATGAAGAAAACAAATAGAAATATCACAATGTGGGATGTTATTACTATTTCATCTCAACGTGACCTGTTGCATGAAGCTCTGGCCCAAATACCATGCGCTAATCTAGTTATTCACAAACCGTGTGGTTTTTTCAATATCCATCAAGAAGAGGAGAAGTAAGTAATGTTGCTAAAACCCCACCCTTCTTTATGTCCTTGATTATAGTCAAACATCTTGTGTATAATTGAATGATTGACTCGGGTGCTAATACTTTTGTTATGCCCACGAAGATAGCTGATGTCCTAGGTCTTAAGTACAACCCTTTTTCCAAAGGATTTTTATAACTTGATGGCTCAACGGTCACTACCTTAGGATTCATTAAGGATCTTGAGTTAACCCTCCATGCATGTCAAATCCTTACCATAACTCAAGATGTATTTATTATTTACCTACCTTCTTTGATTTCCTATGTCTGCACAAGAGAGTTTACTACAAAAGTGGGTGGTTACTTGTGTTTTGATTGGTCCCATATGTTACTCAAGACAAGGTATGGTACCCATTTTACCATACAAGTTGAGCCTATATTTTCTTATCACGTAGAGTCATATGATTCATCCCCTCTCCAAGCCAACTACCTAATCCAATAAATTCAAGAACAAGTTTCTAAGGAGCAACATGTTCCCCTTCCATACCTAACCTTGTTCTAGATAAGTGGGCATAAATTCATCACAAATTTTATCCATATGCCAAAAATATTGAATCCTTTAAAAATAGGCTTGGCACTTATTGCCTCCTTGAAGAAGAAGTTTTGTACCGCACTCAAGAAATACCAAGTGGAACCCGGTCTATGGAAGTTATACTTTTATGGTTCCGTATAGAAATGGCACAGTAGACATGTTTCTCTTATTTCTCCTAGGGATGAGAAGTTCTTCTTTGCGAAAAGGTTGTAATTCACATGCTCCAATAATGTAGAAGAATATGAAGCATTGGTGCATGGCCTTCTCATTACTGAGAAGAAAAGGATTAAGGCACTGTAGATATTTGGGGATACAAAATTGGTTATCCATCGATCACCAAAAATGCTAGGCAAAGAATAAGCTTCTCAAAGCTTATAAACATAGATTTTGAGACCTCTTTGAGAGATTTGATGCTCTAAACCTCTAGGTGGTGCCCCACAAATTGAATAAAGAAGCTGATAAGATGGTCACACTTTGTTCACAACACAAGATGTCAAGTGTTTGATAGTGATGCAAAAAAATTCCAATTCATTCAAAATGAGGTAGAGTTCTCCTAAGAATGCAAGTTGACTTGCATAACAACTATGGTGATCAAGCGATTCGGCTAAAAAAAGGTTTCCTAAAGGGCTTGTCACCATAGAGAAAATGTTTGGCCCTGATGATGAGTTTAAGGGTGAAGAAAATTATATTCGTAAGGCGCAAGAAGATTGTGTCCCATTCAGAATTACATGTGGGAAAGAGTTGTTTCTCAAGAAATCTTGCACGTAGGAGGAAAAACATGCCTTCATATAACTCTACCAAAAATACAATGCCATATTTTCATGGGAGTATGAAAACCTCAAAGGTTTTGATCCAAGTGTTTCTCAACACTCTATTGACCTTGATCCTAGTATCAATCCCATCAACCAAAAGCAAAGGCCGGTTAATCCAAGGATAGAGCCCCTCATGAGGAAAGAATTATCTAAACTCATCGAGGTGAAGATTATTTTTCCTATCAAATACTCTACTTGGGTCACAAATATAGTTCTAGTACACAAAAAAATGGTGAAATCAGAATGTATTGATTTCGAGATTTTAATAAGGCATCCCTCAAAGATCATTATCATTTTCCTTATATGGAGAAGATCCTAAAATTATAGCTGACACACAAAGATTCTCTATGTTAGATGGGTACTCGAGATTCAACCAAATTCTGGTCAAGGAAGAGGATCAATTCAAGATAGGTTTTACAACCAAGTGGGGAATATACACATATCAGAATATGCCATTTGGTCTGTCAAATGCAAGCGCAATGTTTCAGCACACCATGTACATTACCTTAAAAGGTTACATCAATGAGTTCATCTTGGTTTACCTTGATGACATTACGCCTTCTCAAAGAAGATAATGGACCATATGGTGCATATGGAGAAAGTATTTCGAGAGATGCAGAAGTTAGAGGTATCTCTTAACCCCAAGAAGTGTAATTTTTTTGTGGTACAGGGCAAGCTTTTGGGCCATGTAGTTTTGAAGGATGGCATATAAATTGATCCTAAGCACGTTTCAACCATCCTATCTCTTTCTTCTAAGCGCACACAGAAGGCCTTGTAGTCATTCCTTGGTAAGATCAATTTCTTTAGGTGTTTTATTCCTAACTTTACATGAATAGTTTGGCCCATCACCTTAATGCTCAATAAGGACATATCCTTCAGATGAACAACATAAGTAAGAGAGAGTTTCAACAATATTAAGTAATAAATTATTTACGCACCAACACTCATAAACCCGGATTACTCCAAGGATTTAATCCTTTATGATTATGGCACTGATGCAAGTATTGCTACTATCCTAACCCAAGAAAATGAACAAGGAATAGAAAAACCAATGGATTTCTTCAATTGTACACTCAAGGATTATGATTTGAAATGCAGTCACATGGAAAATTAGGTTTTTTCCATCATGTGCACGCTCAAAGAGTTCAAGAGTATGCTCGCCACAAATCACATCAAGGTGTTAGTTTATCACTCCAAAGGTGTTAGGGAATTCATCACGAGTAAAAATCAAGAAAAGAGGGCATGATGGGTGACCAAAATCATGAAGTATAACGTGACTATCAAAATTCATTACTAAGGATGTGCATAGTGAACTCCGAAACTTCATTAGTACTTAATGAAGATCTGTCGCATGTACAAATTAAAAAAATGTAGATCCTGGCACACGCGATCAATGAAGGACATGATCACATTTCTTTTCGATGGCACATACCACCTAATTTAAAAAGGAAAAGAGAAGGAATCTAAGGTTACAATCTATTCCTTATGTTTTGGTTGATGAAATTCTCTTCAAAAGGAATATTGATGGCGTCTTTCATTAAGGTGTATCAATGATGCACAAACCGAAAAGGTGTTAGCAAAATTTCATGATGGATTCTCTAGTGGACACTTTTCTCGCTAAGATAGAAGCTATGAAGATCATAATGGTAGGTATCTTTTGGCCTACCATGTTTAAAGATGCACACAAGTGGGTCATAATATGCAAAGAATGCACTTTCTTTACAGAAAGAAGAAGAATGTAGCACTTCCCTCTAACCAATCCAAGCATATCAACATTTTTTTGTAATGGGATATTGAATTCTTAGGCATGATCAATCCACCTTCAAGCACTGGACACAAATGGGTGCTAACAGCTACAGATTACTTCATCGATGGACAGGTTGTTACGCTCAAGGAATCGATCGAAATCGGTCATCCTCAAATTTCTCGAAGGTATAGTAATAAGGTTTGGCATTCCTCAAACCATTATCTCTGATAATGAAAAGGCCTTCCTTGGAAAAAAATCATTGATTGATCTCTTAGTCCTGGGCATCTATTTAAAAACTTCTTCCAACTATTAACCTCGGGAAATGGTCTAGCGAGAATCAACAAACAAGAACTTGATTATGATCATGGGCGTCATATGAACATTAGCCAAAGATAGTGGCATAAAAAGGTCTCGCATGCACTCGGGAAGACAAAATTACAATAAAGAAAGTAATAGGATCTTTTCCTTACAATATTTTCTATGGAAAGGAGGATTCTCTTCCTTTGACACTTGAGTTGAACTATTTTTCACTCGCCCAACAAATGGAATTCAAGGCACGGACCAAAGAGAATTCATAATGGCGAATTGGTTGGTCTTGAAGAATCAAGGAACTCTGTCATAATCAAGCTATAACAACATCAAAAAGTGATAAAGAAGTTGTTTGAAAGAAAGGCTAGGCCTCAAGCTTTCAAATTTGGGGACTTGGTCTTAAAATGGGATGCTGACAGAGCTAAACTAGGGCACCATGCAAATTTTGATGCACTTTAGAGTGGCCCGTATAGTATCAATTCATGTAAAGAGGATAACTCTTTCTAGTTGTCCTACCTTAATGGAGGAACACTACTAATCCCAGTAAATGATATCTATCTTAAACCCTTCCATTGAGTTTACTGCATCATTTTATAAATATTAGAGTAGTTTTAATTCCTATAAGTGCATTGCAAGAAAAATTTTTTTGTACATAGTTCTTTCTTTTTGCATACTTTTGCGCATGCTCTTTTGTTGCTTCCCGAATGCCAATCTTATTCCAAAGTAGTTTCAGTAGTTTTGTAGGATTCAAAACATAGTTAAGAATATATATTAAAGTGATTCTGGGAGTAGTTCTTCAAAGTTATAGATTAGAAATTCACATTAAATAGTTGACTCCATGCCCAATGGATGCTCCAGGCTACTGATATCCTTCATCTATAAGGAAGATGGCACCAAAATTCTCCAAACTGTTATCCATAATAACTCTCCTAGTTATTTGGATAACTCATCTCCCCATTCTAGCTCTATGGTTCTACATGCAGGTTACGCACACTTCACTTGTTCACTTGGAACATTCTCATGGTTACAATTTCTCTACACACCCCACACACCCTCTCTTGTCATGATTTCTTCCCTTCATTTCCTTTTCCTTTTCCTCTCTATTCCATATTCCCCTTAGGCACTCTCTCTGTGCTTCCACCTTCTCCTCAACATTGCATTTCACCTTTACGTACGTGCCTTAGCTTTGCTCCCAAATTAGATAAGTCCTCGACATCCCCATGCACATTTTCCCATGCCTTGTACATCATTTTGTAATGATTATGCCTCTACCATACGTTTCTCTCTCACCTATTTGTCCCATTTCGACCACATGTGTAGAATTTGCACGCTCCTTCCTTCTCGTCATTCTCACATGCCTCATTCTTTTGCGTACATGCTTTTGTTCCCTCCTCTATACCATTCTCTAATACATTTGAGTATGGCACACTCAACCAATCAAAGAGCGCCACCCGAGTGTTGAATACTTCCAACAATCAGTGGGTGACACGTGGAAAAAGTGACAAAACATCTTATATAGTTGGCCATCCTTTCAACCAACCTTCTCGAGCAACGTGTCTTACATTCCTAGTCATCTCGACAAAATACCGAAAAACCATAATTTTTTCTACAGAGCTCCAATCGGCGCATGCCTAGTCTCAATTGATAGTTGCTGACATGGGCTACATGCTAGGCTATTCAAATTCAAATTTTCGATGGATCTGGTAGGTGAAAAGTTAGAAAACATCTTTGTAGGAATTGATGAGTAGACTTGATCATTGTAACCACTCCGATTTGCTATGGATTCCATCCCCTTTCTTCTCCTACATGCCAAACAAGCTCGGGGAAGTTCATTTGACATATTTATAGGCAGATTTGTAGGCATTAAATGCTTCTTTTTGGTGGTTATAATTCAAAATCAGGTTTTCCTCCTTTTTGTCTTCTTCTTTATCTATTCATCTATAAATGTAAGAGTTAAGCTCATTGTTAATGTTGGATATTTTGGATTCTTATGCATTTTCTAAAGACTTTATATTTTCTCGTATTTTGAGTCGTAGATCTCTAGATCTAGCTCATGCATGTGGATATCAGCCTCTTTCGTCATTGTAATAGTTCGTGCATTTCTCGGAAGTAATGTAAGCATTGTTTTATTACTATTCTCTATCCTAACGTGTTTTTATTCCTTCTTCTTACCTTTCTTTTGCATTTTGTGCTTACTATGTCACTTCACGTCCTTTGCGTATCTCCATATTTGGTTGTGTTTCATGAAACTAATTTGTTAAATGCATTTTATTTTTATTTACATGTGCCTAGCCTTCATTCACGCATTTTCCTTTCATTTTCACTCAAAACAGATGGTGTTCATCCCTCTTTTCTTGGTGTTATCACCTTTTAGTGTAGTTTCCTTTCATTTTATCCTTTTATCCCTAGTCCCTTAGCATTGTTAGCTTAGTTTTCCTTTATAGAATTAGGAATAACAATAGCAGAGAAATAGATAGAGGAACCGGCCTTCTCTCGGAGATCTGTCTCAAGCACGCAAGGTCCCACAACTTGGATATGGTTCCATTGTTGTCTCAAAAACTTGGATCTTCTAGATTTGAGACAACAGTACACGATTGAGAGACCAACAACTATTGATGCAGCCTAGAATTCACCAGATAACACCCTAGACACATTGGCACATCACTCATCCTAGACGAGCGCCACCCGAAGCACGCAGTTACCAGTCCCTCTTTAGGGTTGTTGTAGAAGAGGATGATAACATGATGAAGCAACACATATATATCCATAACTAATACATCATTATACAAAGGCATAACAGATCCGATCTAAAGAAGAATAATTCTAAACAAGAATCATGATTAAATCATAACAAGCACTACATAATTGCATACAAGACTAACTCTAGATTCAGCCAATATCATCCATCTATTAATAATAACACTAACACAAAAGCTCCTTACAATAATGACAATCTATGCCAAAATGCGTATGGATCTCGATACAGTAATCTAATCACATGCACGTCTATGTATACTTATCACTCATACATACACATACGCACACTATCTCCTATGTCATCATATCTTTGTTATGCGCTTCATCACATATATATAGGGCGGTACTTTCCCTTCACCGCTTATTCGCTCCAAAAATAGGTGCGTACATGCTAATAATAGCCATGTGTTGTTTATAGATATAACCACACATGTAAATGTGCTATCTATAGACCTTTTATAGTTAATCAAGTGTTAATCCTATTCTTAGCTCTTCCTCATGAAAAATCACTTTGATCCAATCCTATAAAGATAGAAAATGCATGGCGTGCACGTCTCTACATCGTTTGTGTGCTCTGCATGCCATCTTCTAAAAATAGACTTTACACTCAAAATCAGCTAAGTCCTAAAAGTTGAACTTGCCCTCTGAGCGTGGGGTCTTTCTGTCCCTTCACACCCTTTAACCTGGCTTGATTTCCCACGTGGACTTCATGTGTGATTTCTGTTAAGTGTTTTCTTTGATCAAAATTACCCCACACTAATCTCATTGTCACCCCGATAATGGGTATCTCCAAAACTGAAGTAAAGAATGTTGAATAAAAAGTGTAAGAAATAATTTTCAATGAATAAAAGAATAGTTTATGTGTCAGGCTCCTCTATCCCATCTTGAAGTACCAATTCTAGATACTCTTCCTTTATTTCGGCCTCCAAGGCCTACCACTCAGTGAGCACCTTCTCTTCTTTCTGGTATGTCCACAATAATGGACTCCAGTTCATCTTGTGTTACCTCTCCCTTTTCATTCTGCAACACCAACATAATGTTGGACATTGCAGTATGTGTTCCTTCCAGCACATCCATTCTCTGTGCGATGATTTTCCAAGCTCATCCAATCATTCCTCATGCGGCTCTTGTGTTGTTACCAAGGCCTCACACTTTTGTTTCACAATGGTTAACCTCTCTGCACAACCCAAGGTATCATCCTTCATGACTTTCTAGACTTCATTATCTTCTTCCAGAGTCTTCAACTTTATTAAACCTCTGGGGTTGTGCATATATTCAAGGCATGATCTACCTTCTTCAATTCTTCCTAGAGCATTTGTAGGCCATCGCATGTTGCAATTTCCTCACTACGCATCCGTTTCCTTTCTACCTCTTCTGTAGGGTCCTTTGGTTTTGGCATTCTGATGGTGTCATCTTCTAGTACCAAGTCCACCAAAGTCCTTACATAGTGCATCACTGAGGGTAATTGTTCTGGCACCTTGGACTCTAGATGTGGGCATGCTTTGATCACATGGTCTCCAATAGCCTCCACCATGCTCACGAAATTGTTATACTTTCTTTGTTCTAAATCCTTCTCCTGGGTTAGGCGCACTATCTCTACATCCTTCATCTTTAGTTCCTTGTGTAGTGCTCTCGATCATGGTAGCTTTGTCCATGTTTCTTCTAGCCACTTCAGTAGATACTTTCACCAAGTGTGTTTGCTAACATGTTCTTCCGACATAATAGTAGACTTTACTTGCTATGTTCCCGGCCTATGGTGCCTTCTTCAGATTACCTCAACACACATGATTCCTCGCACACATCAAAGTCGGGCTCATCCATGTGGGTGTGCATTGACCATGATAGTTTCTTTACGGTGCACACGGGTCGTCATGTCTTCATCCATAAGCTCCCAATTTGAATAATTCCTTCTACGATGGTGCTCTAGAAGCGGGCACGCATAATCTTCCCTGTGTCCTCTACATAACCCATGAGAGGTGCACTATGTTCTCCACTTGTCCTTCTTGTCCTTGGCCCTTTTGGGACTCGAGCCTCAAGGTTAGGAGTTTACGTTGTATCCTGAGTGGTGTCATGTGTGGCCTCTGATTTCTCCTTCTCTCCTTCTTCCCCATCCTTCATCTCTTCATATTTTACCTCTTTCGTTGTTCCTCCTAGTCCTAGGGTTCATCTTCTTAACCATGTGGGGTGGGAGATACATGCGCACTCTCCCGATCCCTCTCGCTTCTTCATCCAATTTTAACTTCCTTTTCTCTTCATCTCGGTGAGCTCCTTGTGTGATAGGAGACAAGGTGATTTCTTTACCATCTGCGGGGTTCCACCTTGAATCCTTGTGGATCTCGAACACGTTCTTAAATCATTTCTCCCCTTGCACAACCATTTGTATCCTCTTCTTCTTCATCTTTCCCTTGAGGTGGGGTTGTTACGTGCTATGCTTCTTTTCTATCATAGGGTTTCCTTCTTCGTGCTCCAAGCCACCACTTTGTCTTCATGCTCCTCCTCTTCATCATCTACTTCAATGGTGTATGTGGGCTTTTGCACCGGTATGTTCTCCATTGTATGCTTTCCCTTCAGGGCCCCGGGAGCACGAACGCATTATCCATGTACTTATTGTTCTTCATATTGGGATTCAGTTTAATATATACCAATGTTGCTCTAGCATCTCCAATAATGAGAATCATCGATTTATACTCAACACCTTTGAAATGAGCCTTTAAATGTACACATTATACCCCTGGATACACGTATTTCTTCCTTAGAGTATGGTAGTCATAGTCTACCTTGTCTACATTAAAGGCAAGGTGGCACGTAGCTATGAATATGTGGACTACTTCCTAGAAGTACCTTGTTGTGAAGGCATAAGGTAGTTTTCACCAAGGGCTACATGATCTGTCCTTCATTGGGAATCACATGATGCATAAATGCTAATAGACAACAAATTGAACTTGTTTCCCTACTACCAAAGGTAGGTCCTTCAGAATGTTTCATTCCTCTTCAAATGCCGCATGTGAGCCTATCATACCACTTCTCCACCCTTTGCTTGACATTGTCTATCATGGCCCCTTTACACAAGTACTTTTGAACCTCTCATTTGGTGATTTTTTCTCCATGGGGTATTCCCATATTTTCTCCTTTGTCCCGTTTGGCACCCCAATATCTATGAATATCAAGGACAATAGAACAGATCCAAAGTTGATCTTCCCTCTAGTGCATGCTTCCTCAACTAGCTATTATGAAATGTAGCCCGCTATATTATATATTACTCCCTCCAACATGCACTTCGCAACATGTATCCACATAGTTTTCAACTATAGCCACCACTCCCGGGCATTCAAATTAGTAATGAGGTGTGCTACTACTTTTACAATTAGATAGTTCTTCAATTTTTCAATGTCCATCCCACGTGTGGACCCTTCATGAACCCCAACTCCTTATGGGTCTCAAGGATTGTAGCTTTATCTACTAAGTCATTATTTATATCTTCTCACGTGGCCTTCAACCCCGTCATCACTGTGGAGATCGGTGCAAGAGATGAGATTCTAACCCCGAGTCCCGCAAAGTAAATGAATTCCTCATGCACTCACTCATGAGCCATCGGTACAAAGTCTCATACTTCCTAAAATATGAAATCTCATATAAATGGTATACTCTAATTCTCTTCACGACCTTCTCACCTACATCATCATGGTCGACATGTCCTCTGCCGTGTTTGTTTGTTTTTGTATTAATCAGGGCATTAAGTTCCTTTTTGTTGTTTGAAGTCATGTGGTTGTATTCACTTACTTTACTTTTCTGATGTGTGAATCCCACTCCTGGCTGACAATGATGCCCTTTGGATATTGCATTTTTAAAAAGTTACTTTCAGGTGTCATCTCTTCCTCGCTCGGTGACCACCTTCTTTTTCCCTTTCGCTTCCCACTATTGTTGCCTTCTTGGGTGCCATTTTTTACCTTGTAATCGTCTATATACACTCTCCTCTACAACTCTTCAATGTCCGATTCAAACCCTAGCTCGATTCAACCATGCCCTAGGTGAAAAATTGTGTCCTCACTTCTCTTTGTCTTTTTGCTTCACTCAAACCCTACACCACCAGGGACGCAAGCTTCTCTACGCACAAATCTGCTTCTCACGCATGGTTTCACACTCTTCGCACCTCAAATTGTTTACTCATCTCTTCACACTTAGATATTTTTCAAATACTCTTAGTTGCAATGGTAAAAATGAATTCACATCCTCTTCTTATATAGATTTTCAAATTTTGATGCATTTATTTCTCCTCCACCTACCAAATATCCTCTCATTCATTGACCAAATTTGTTCATTCCACGTGGTACATATCCGTGCCCCCCAGCTATAACATTCTAGCATGCCTTCCTACCTTCTGGTCACATCCTTCTCTTCAAGCATGCTACCTTGTGCCCGAGTACCTCATCGTGTACCTTCTCCTAATATTTATCATGGCCTCTACTTACCTCGCATTATACTTTCCCTTCATTCATCTCCATCCTTGGTCACTTTTGAGAAGAAATATTTTTATTTTAAAAAAAAACACCCTTCACATATTATTCCTTTCATCTTCCAATTTCCACAACATTGTACCTAGATATCACCAACCACCCCACACTAAAAGTATGTGCAGTCCTTTACGCATCAACATGCTTCATATTGTAGTTAGCTTCATGCGCAAAAGTGCGCTTATTACACAAGAACAAAAACTAAATTGACAAAGCATAGCGATGATGAAGGAAATACATTAAGGAAATATAGAAATGGAAACCTAATCTAAATGGCAATACTACCTTATTACAAACACCAAGAAGACTTATTTATAGTAGGGCTTCAACCTACTCCCATTAAAGTAACCAGAAGCCATGTTCCATCAAGTGCTTCTAACTAGCAAGAACCTGAGTCAAGTATGTAAGTGGAGACATACGGCCCCAACCAATGTACCTTAAGCTTCCCTAGATGGTGCAAGAACTTAGAGTCATAAAGAAGTACCATTTGTCTAACTTCAAGATTTTTATCCCTTATATGTCTGTCATGCCATGCTTTCTACCTTGCCTTTTCTTTCTTCTTACTCCAGCGTGCTATGGCTCGACTCATCCATATGAATCATCTTCTCAATTTTCTCTTCTAAACCTTGTTCATCACTGGGCCTCTAGTATGCACAATGTGCAAAGAAGGTAACATGAATTCTATAGGAAGAATGAATTCTGCTTCAAACACCAACTGAAATGGTGTGGCCTTGTTTAATCACTTATAAGTTGTTCTATATGCCCAAAGAACATCTAACACTTTATCATCCCAATCCTTCCTTCCAACATCACATATTTTTGTCAATTTATGGCTCAAAATCTTGTTGAAAGCCTCAGTAGTTCCATTTTCCTGAGGGTGATAGGGTGTTGTCTTATGGTGGGCAACCATAAACTCATCTAACAGAATCCTTATTGTTTCATTCAAAACGTGTGTGCCCCTATCACTTGTCAAACTTAAAGGACATCCATATCGGGTAAGAACATTCTCCCATAGAAACCTAGTTGTTGTAAATATTATACAGTCCTTTATATAGCATTGCTTCTTCCCACCTTGTGAGATAATCTGTACAAGTGATTGATATAACGCGATCTTGTCCTACGCGTGATTGGCAAAATAGGTCCTACAAATTCAATAGCCCATTTTTTAAAGGGTTTTGCACTAGTTATAGGTCTCAAAGGCATCTCATCTCGCTTCCCCGATTTCCCTAGATGCTTACAATGGTCATAAGCCTTGCAATACTCTTTAAAATATTTATACAAAGTGTCTCCCACCATAATCCAACAAGTAAGATCTTTCACGTAGTTGCATCACCCGCATAGTGGCCACCTGCAATACCACCATGTTCTTCCTCAATTATATCCTTGCACTAATGCTCTAATACAAAACAAAGGTAATACCTCATCTCTCGCCTAACTTTTATAGGTCACCATTGATTAACATAAAAGGTGCCACGCATATAACAAGTTTCTTTTCCAAATCCTTCATCCCTTCTGGTGCAACACTAGTCCTTAGAAAGACAACAATGTCTTCTAATTCTGATGGCGCGCGTTGTAACCTATACAACTGTGCATCCGACATGGTTTCTTCAATTGTTTGAGCTTCTTCTCCTGAGTGAATTCTAGACAAGTGGTCTGGTCCCGAATTAATTTTCCCTGGCTTTACCACAACTGTGAAATCAAAATCTTGGAATAAGAGTACCCACCTACAAATGCACCTCTATAAGACAGTTTGTTCACCAAATATTTAAATGCCATTTAATCTGTATAGAATACAAATGGTGTTGCTAACAAGTATTGTCAAAACTTGTATATTGCATAGATCATTGACAAAGCTTCGTGCTCTGTAGTGGTATAATTTTGTTTAATAGGGGTCATCTTTCGACTAGTAAAGAAAATCGGATGATCTACAATACCCTCTCTAGGTTGAGCCAACACCGCACTAATGGTCATGCCGAGGCATTCACATGTACATGAAATTATTTGTCCCATGAAGGAAAATGTTAAATAGGTGCAGTAGTGAGCTTCTCTTTTAATACCTCAAACACACGTTGTCATGCGGTTCTCACCAATTAAATGTACATCTTCCTTTCAAAGAACTCCTCCAAGGGTTCAACAACTTTGGCATAGCCCTTAATGAATTTTACTGTAATAACTCGTATGACCTAAAATTCACGCACCCCACTCTAATTGGTAGGCGCTTCCGTGCCTATGATGACTACAACCTTAGCTGGATTAACAAGCAAAAAACCTTCCTTGTAAATTATGTGTCCTAAGAGGATTCCAAAAGGTGTAGCAAAGATACACTTCTTGATGTTCCAATAAATACTCAACTATCTACATCATTCAAACATTAAGCATAGATTGTCACAATGATCTTTGACAAGCCCATATACTGTCTAATCATCTAGATAAACATGTAAGAAGTTGTGAATAAAGTCCTTGAATTCCTGAAAACTATCCACGAGAATACAACAGTGTGTTATTCAATCCAAAAGGCATCACGGTATAGGAAAAACTTCCCCACTCAAGAGAGTGAACATTTTCTTTTCTTGATCCTCCTAAGCAATCCTAACTCCGATGATATCCAAAGAATCCATTTGTAAATGAATATATTTTGTGCCCTGCCACTCCTTCTAGTGTTTCTTCAGTAAAAGTATATAGGAAGGGGATCTCATGACACATGCAATATTCATCTCCCTATTATATACATAGATTCAAATCCTACCATCCTTCGATACTTATCACCATAGGGATAACCCATTCGACTCATCCAAAGGTTGGATGATTCCAAGATTTCAGCATCTTGTCAATCTCTTCTTTTACCTTTTCATGCAAATTGGGATTCATTCTGTAAGGTCTCTTTCTCACTGGGACGCACCTTCCTTAAGCTTTATCTTCATTTCCCCAAGTGATTCATGTATGCCTTTAAGTTCATGATACCCTTGAGGGAATAAGTCCTGATAATCCCTGAGTAACTTAATGATCTTTGCAACCTTCGATCTTGACCAATAGTCTCCAATAATGACCTCCTTAGGCTCAGTCTCCATCCCAATGTTCACCTTCTTTATCTTCATGGGTTCATGATATGTGCGTGTATCCTTGTCTACATGGTCCAAGACCTCGTGCACTCCTTGTAAATGTGTAACATCCAGGTTCTCAACTTCCTCGTCATCCACGATGTAAACCATCTTTCCTTTCTCTTTCTCAAGGTAAGCACGTTCAAGTAATAAGGATTCCATGTCTTCTTCTTCTTTAAAATGCACTCCCGATTCTGTCTCAACAAATAATTCCTAAATGAGATCCTCCGCTTTTACACTATCTCCCATAGTTAAGCGCTTGACAAATTTTAATGCTTCTTCTACTGGAGGTTTGGTTGAGAAGTAGTCAAAGGTCTAGATCATTCCTAGTAGTCAAATCCTACCAATTCCTAGTCTCTCTATGTAGTTCTTCATACACATACCAAGCGTGTGCACATCCTTGTAGAGTAGAGTACAATCTATGCACCCATAGTGAAGGTGGTAATGCTTCCTGTCCCGTTGTCTCGTCAGAGTCTCTCACACTACTGAATATGATGTTGAACATGTTGATCACCTTTATACGTGCATACCGCATAGGTGCATTGCTCCTTAAAAACCTAGTAGATAAGGTGATTCCAATCTCCTCCCATTCCATAATATTATCCTGTGAACTACCCACCAACATGACTTTGTTGTCCCACGTAGGGTATATGCTAACATGTCTCTTCTCTTAGCTTGATCTGACCACTGTGATTCCATGGCTTTCAAGAACATAGGAAGATCTTCTGCTCTAGTATACCAAGGTACTGTGCTACCTATCCATCGAATAGAATGGGGCCATTCTTTCACGCAATCATGCTTTTTCATATGTACCATGAGCCCAATTTTCACAAGCAAAACGTGTAGTATCACTAATAGATTAAGAATATTCCCTCTGAAGAATACCTTCCTTTGATGGCTCATTGACCTCTGGGTCCCGAATAGTGCATACATAAATTATGTTCAAGTCCTCCTCACTTAGAGGCTCAACATATGGTGTGGAATTTCCATCTATCAATGGTATTACAACCCTTTCTTCCTTGTTCTCAAAGATGATGTACCCCTTATTAAACCTCAAGTTAGCATTGTTCACATAAAACCAAGGGTGTCCAAGCAAGGTTGGAAAATTGTCTACTTCCAAAGTACTAGTACCTCAAATCCCTTGTGAACTTTGCCCCTTGTATGGTTGTAGTTGCATCCTTCAAAACTCCTATGGGAGTGGCCTTAGTCCTATTTTCTATAAACAACACATTAGATGATGATTGTAATGGATGTCTTTCTATTTTTACCCATACATCCAATGTAAGCACATTTACTTACGCACTGTATCAATCAGATATTGCTCAAAGAACCAACCATCCACAACAACATTCAAAGTGATCTCCTTGTCATAATCAATACTATCAGGGGGAATATTTACATGGAGGATCTGTCGTTCATTCTTAGTGCTTATGCATGGAGTATTCCCCTTCAACCAATTTCCTAATAATGGAATAATATTCTCCTAGCGCAACATCCTACATACCTCTTTGATGCCATCAATATCAAAGGGGACTTTTTCTGCTTCTTTCCTCTACTCCATCTTCCTCAATACTCCTTTAAACATTTTATCTCACCTTAAATATTCCTGAGGACCTCCATGGTCTCTTGATAGACTTCCTTCTGATGAGCAAGATCTAGGTACCTTGCATGCAAAACCTCCTCCTTAGTTATTGTAGGATTCTGGTGTAATGCCTCTCTTACGCTAACTTCAGCTCATGTGGTGATATTCACTATTAATGCCTCAGGTTCCGGTGCTACCTTGGGCATCCACTAATTTTCTATATCGCACAATAGATTCTAACCATCTATGTGCATTTTTTTCTTTTGCTTATGCTACTTACTAATATGCTCATATAAGTTCTGGCACTCCTCATAGCTATGATTCTTTCCACGTAACTAACAAGTGATATTATGAGGAAATTCATGCCTATAGTGATCAGGTGATCCACACGTATAACATGTTCCATGAGGGAACTCACCTCTTCCTCCACCTCAGCCTCATCCTCCATATCCACCTCGGTATCCATGTCCTCTCCCACGAACCCCTTCAAAACACCCATCATTCTTGTCATAGCACGTTTGATTATGATACCAATCTTGGTGCTCATTCTTACCCTTAGAATTATTCATCATAATTGTCTATCGTACCCCAATATCTATAAAGATCTCGATCTAACCAATTAACCTACAATCCTTAGTATCATGGGTCATGGACCGGAAAATTTTATAGTATCAAGATACATTCTTCTTTATCATGCACTCGCAATAAAGGGAAGTGACTAGCATCATGATTCAAATGATAGATCTCAAGGTCTAACAATAATGAGCATATAGATCTCATGGGGACAACTATCTTTGGTGTGACCTTCCACTTTACAATCTTTACACCAAATCCCCGAGTGTGTTTCATTGGCTAAGTTTGCTGATATTTTTCTAACTATTTTTTCATAGCTGTAATCAGTGCCTCTAAGAATGGGATAACGCTAATATCAATGCTCCTAACTACCTCAAAGACGTAAAGTTACTTCCAAAGCTTCACGCAGATCGTAGTGTATGTCTTATGTGATAATTCCCTTATAAATTTTTTAATCAATCATCCAACGAACCATTGTGCATGTTGGCTTGCATGAATATCATAAGAAATCTTAGATATGAGTGTTTTAAAATGGGCATCATACTCACATACACTCTCAGTAGTGCCTTGCTTAATATCTTTGAGTGCACTTATACTCTTCTGCTCAAGTTCTGGGATATATAACTCTTTCAAGAAAGCATCCTTCAAGGATACATAATCCACACAAGTTTGATCGGGTCAAACTTCTATATCGATGTGTGCACATCCCTATATTTTAGTACAAAATTGACTTTCCTTGCGCTTAGAAGTTGTGATCCCTTTCGCGCGCCACAATATTTCACACATATGCACATGCTCAACAGCATATTATATGCCTCTATACTCCGGAAGATGAAGAGACATCTCCATATAAATATTTTGAGGTTGTTGTGGGCCTTGCCCACCTGATCCAGAACCTCATGTGTTTCCTCTACCTCCAGAACCACCAGATCCACTAGAACTAGAACCACCTATTCCTCCTAATCCTCCACCAAGTAGCTAGAATATGACCTATAGATGTACTCCCCTATGCTCTAACAATAGTACTATATTGAACCCCTATAGTCTGTGAAGTAGTTCCACTTCTAGAGGTGAATCCAACATTCTGTGTGTTTATGTTCTGTGTAGATGATGCACCTGAAAATGTTCCTCCAAATAACATTGAATTCGTCTGTCCTGCCATTGATGTACTTACTCTTTGACTTACTCCGGTTCTCCTACTTCCCAAATTCACTTGTTGATTACTTGTTGTACTAGATATTGGAAAACCAAGCGCAAGGGCGAGGTTATCAGGTAGGTTCAGATGCGCGCCCACAACCCAAGTCATCTCTACTCGCGCGCTTTCTTTTGAGGCAAAGGAGGTTTCCTATTATGCTTTCTCGGATGGGGGAGTTCCTGATGCTCTTGCCCCACATATTCTACATGAGCTTCAAATCCTTCATGAGCCATCTCTCTCCACAACGCCATCTACTCTGCAATATCACGTTGCTTTCTCTATCTCCCTCTCATGTGCCTCATTATACTTGATCCTCCTTTCTTCTCTCTACCTTGCTACTGCCGGTAAGTCCGCCGATTTCACCAATCCTATTCATGCCCCCATGTGTGGTGGGGTTTAGTTAGCCATAGGTTTTCTTCCAAGTTCAAAGTTACCATCAAGATTTTGATTGCAAAGTGGAATACCTTACAAGTATGTTCCTCTAGGGTACAACAAGAACTAGAATTCAGCTACCTCTCGAGAAAGAATACATCGAAATTGAATACTCTAGAATATAGTTATTTAGAACACCACGAAACCACGTATCCACAACATGAGTCCAAATCAGGTTAGCATCATAAAGAGTTTGAAATTCTTCCTACGTCTAAACAAATGTGCGATATCTCCAATTCTACTTAGATGTATAATCAACCATCCACTCGTACAACGCTCTATTGGGAAAATAGCAAAGAATCTCTCGTACAAACTATCATACAGATTCTATTCCACCCAAGTGTGTGTGTTAAATCTAGATCCAGTGTTGAACCTTCATGTGTATTCTTCCTCTAGATCATGTATCCACTCTTCAACACTTGCTAGAGTTAATCGATACATCTTCATCACGAACCATCCTGAAATAATCAAAAGAGGTCCCGTGAATGGAACCAATGATGCCACCTAGAATTCACCGTATAACACCCTAGATGCGATGACACATCACTCACTTAGACCGAGTGCTCACCCAAAGTGCGTAAATGTACCAGTCCCTCTTTAGGGTTGTTGTAGTAGGATGATAACATGATGAAGAAAACATATATCCATAACTAATACATCATTATATAGTGCATAACAGATCCAGATCTAAAGAAGAATAATAAGTCTAAACAAGAATCATGATTAATCGAACAAGCACTACTTAATTACATACAAGAATAACTCGAGATTTAGCCAATATCATCCATCTATTAATGATAACAAGAATACGTAAGCTCCTTAAAATAATGGAAATCTATGCCAAAATGTGCATGGATCTAATACAAGAATCCAATCACATGCACGTCTCTATATACTTATCACTCATACATACACATACGCACACTATCTCCTATTTCATCGCACTCATTATGCGCTTCATCACATATATATAGGGTGGGGACTTTCCCTTCACCGCTTATCCGTTCCAAAAATAGGCCGCATGCTAATAATAGCCATGCATTGTTTACAGATATAGCCACACATACAAGTCTGCTATCTATAGACCTCTTATAGTTAAATGAAGTGTTAATCCCATTCTTAGCTTGTCCTCATACAAAATCACTTTGAGCCGATCCTCAAAAGATAGACAATGTGTGGTGCGCATGTCTCTGCATCATTTGTGTGCTTTTCACACCATCTTATTAAAATAGAATTTACACTCAAAATCGGCTAAGTCTTGAAATTTTAACTTGCCCTCTCGCGTGTGGGATATTTCTGTCCCTTTGAGTCCTTGAACTGGCTCGCTTCCCACATGGACTTCATGTGTGAGTTATGTTAAGTGTTTTCTCTAATCAACAACTATAGAATGGGAGGATGGCCAGAAAATAAAAACAAACAAATAGAAAAGTGAAAATAATGTATGCATGTTAAATATGCAGCAGAGTATGAAGTTGAGTAGAAAAGACACAAACATCTTGTGGAAAAGGGTGGAACAATCACATCACAAATTGGTAAGGTGATTCAATCAAATTTTCATGCTAAAATCATACAATTCTCTACCATATTCCACATCCTTAAGAAGGGAATAACTATTTTTGATTTCAATATAATGGAATGCACAATGTTCCTTAATCTCATTGGTCAAACAACAATGCATGGGAAATGGATAAATGCCTTGCAATGATTGAAAAGGAATATTTGAAAGAGTATAAAAATTCAAATTTTATCTCTCTATCAATTGATGAAGTAACAACAATTGAAAACACCTCATGGGTATGTATCCATGTTTATACTTTTGAAAATCATATAAGGCAACCACATCTGTTGGTTGTATAGAAAATGGTTGAAAATTGCAATGCTGAAAACCTATATAAAATAGTTGTTTCCAATTTGAAAGATATTGTTGGCATGAATGAATATGAAATTACTACGAAGTTGGTATGTGTTGGTGTAGATGGTATATCAGTTATGCATGGTCATCAAACTGGGCTATGTGATTGATTGTAAAATAAATTATCCCCTTATATGCCTATAATTAATTGTATGGCTCACATAATGAATCTAACATATAAAATAGTTAACAATTTTGAAAATGTTGCAAAAGTAGAAAACCTTATCAAAGAATTGCATTCCTATATGTCAAGCAATCCAAAGTGATTTCTTGAGTTTCAAAAATTTAAATTGGAATTATAGATGGTAAAAATTTACTATTGAAAGTTGATATAAGGTGGATTTCTTTGTATGATATTACATGCAGAATTTGTGAGTATCCATCGTTGGTTGGTTTCATGCACAAATATCATCATGAAGTTGATAAAGATAAGGATTTTTGTTCTGGTTTAATAGATCTGGAAACATTTCTTATATCGGTTAGCATTCTACCAATGTTGAAGGAGATCAATACATTGATGAAGCATACACAAGAGATATCCATTTATATTGTTGATTTTATATGGCTAGAAAGAGGATATGATAATCTCTTGATGTCTTGTACTTTTCAAAACAAAGGTGATACACCTTTTTCAATAACTGGAAAGTTTTATTGGGTGTTAAGAATCCCAATAGTTATTTGAGATTTAATATATATGATCACCTTTGTATCAATTTTAATGAGAGGGATACACCACTACACATTTTACAAAAACGTAAAGATATTCCAGGATCATAAAGAGAAGAATTTCTCATGACTCGTGTTTTGTTTGATTCTATTTCAGTTGATACATGAATAAAACTTAAAAAAATTGCAAAATCCTTACCATCCAAAATAAAAGAGATTTTCAATAAAGATAAAAATTTTAAAGCTATAGGAGTGATGAATCCAAATTTTTGGAATACTATAGGTGATCATGCAGATTTTTAAGTAAGTTATTTCATAAATCCATGGGTACAATAATGGATCATTTCACAAAGACATCAGAGGTCAATGGTATTTAAATCAAAGGTATATTGAATATTGACTTAATAAATTATCAATCATCTAACTTTGCAACAAAATGGTTATCTAGTATCATTTTTAAATGAACCTCAAGAGAGTGGTGTGATTACAAGGATCTGAGAAAAATCTACCAAAGTAGTGTGTTACAGGAATACATCAACGAATATTCTCAATTTTAAGAGTTGTGCCAAACAATTATTTTGGGATCCATGGAGGAAGAAATGGTTTTCAGTGCTTTATCTTTTGTAAAATCAAAACTAAGAAACAGGTTGGATAAAAATATAGAAAGTTTTATGAGGTTGTATTTTTATCGTTACTCCTTGAAACATTTCCTTTTGATAGAGAAATTGCACATTGGAATTCCCTTGCTGAAAGAAGAGGTGTTAATAATACAACTTCAAATATAAATGTTCTCAATGATGAGATTGGATTTGGTGCATCCTCTAACTCTGATGCAAATATCGACTATGAAGAAGCTATTGAAAATGGATTGTTTCAGCTCTAAATATGATTTCAAATCTTACATGTATCACCTTACATTTATTGTTTGTCACCTAATTTATTTATTTTTAAAAATTATGTATTAAATTTCATAATAATATATTCAAATACAATTGTTTATAATTAGACATAAGACAATCGTAATGAGACTAGATTTGGTGCGTCCTCTAACTCTGCAGATGCAAATATCGACTATGAGGAGGCTATTGAAAATGGATTGTTTCAGCTCTAGTTATCATTTAAGATGTTATAAGTATCAAATTACATTTATTCAAATATAATTATTTATAATAATCATGTTTTATTTAATTGGTATTTTGGTATTTTCAAACTACTTTGATGTTGTGTTTGTGACATGCATTTTTGGAATACGATTTTGCAAGGCCCTCGATCTCGTATTTTTGTTATTGTTCTAGTTGATCCTCTCTAGTCGCCATTAATCATGATCGTATTCTTGTATCATCGTTATACATACATAGGTTTGATTTAATTTACTTAGATAAAATATACATTTTACTTTATCTTCATTACATTTTAGTTTCTATCTTATCTCAGATCTTTCTACATCCAATCTATCAATATTTTATCTTATCTTTATCAAAAACGTGGGTTGACATCCATCCTAGGAAGCTCTCACTTCTCGGGACTGACATTTTCAAGAAACCCACCCATCTATCTACTAATCCATTTTTCGTGTTGATTTCTCTTGATTTTCAAGTAATCTAGCTCACTGAAGGAGGATTTCTCATTTTACACCCGTATACATCGTCATCCCATCTAGAGGTACCTTAAACCCTCTCATACTTGGAGTTATAATAATCATGTTTTATTTATTTTGGTATTTTCAAACTGCTTTGATGTAGTGTTTGTGACATGCATTTTTGGAATACTATTTTTAAATATCATAATTAGATGTAAGATAATAATAAATAAAGTGTAATGAATCAAACATAGTTTGAGTTATTCATCTTACATATTTTGCATTTTACATACTTAAACACAGTTTAGGGTATCCATCTTACATATTTTGCATTGTAAATAATTAAACTTTCAACATTAAATAAAATGCATTCCATACATATTTTGATATCATTATAATTCACAATCTATAATTTCTATATATAACAAAATATAAATTCTAGATTGTAAGATAATACGTGTAAAAAATGATATTCCATGAAAACCATTGCAATGTACAAGCAGAGGTGATTATTCCTAAGGAAAAACCGTTATGTGATTCTTCTTAAGGATTTTAAGAAGGGTTACAAAGGTAATGTGAAGAAACCTATTACAGAGTTTGAATTTTACAAGTAGAGAGAAGAAGATTTTGTTGTATTAGCTGGAAGAGAATCATTACATCAATCTGCTTCATTAAGATTTTATATCAATAGTTGTGTATTTATGGAAACATGAAATATTGAAGGTACTTAGGTCATGTGAAATGTGGTAGTCAATTAAATTACGTGTAAAAAATGATATTCCATGAAAAACATTACATTGTAAATAATTAAACTTTCAACATTAAAGTAAATGCATTCCATACATATTTTTATATCATTACAATTCATAATCTAGAATTTATATATATAAAAAAATATAAATTCTAGATAAGATAATACGTGTAAAAAAATGCAATTCCATGAAAACCATTACAACGTGCAAGCATATCTTGATGAAAAACTATCTGAAATTATTAGACAATAGAAGTAGACAATGAAAATATTCTTCAATTTAAAAAAATATTCAACTTTCAAGTTTCAAACTTCAACATTTTTCAAGTTTTAAGTTTTGTAAACATTTTTCAACAAATACAATTACACTTGTAGTATATGCTCAAACATTAATAGCTTCCCCACACCCACTTTCCTTTTCTATTTTTTTTGCGACTTCTGTGTCACTTTTCCTAATCGTTTCTCTATTCCCTACTTTGAGAATTCCATAATTTACAAGATCCTCCACAAAAATATTTAAGTTCTTAACAATTTCTTCATCTTCCTTTGAAGCATCTCCATGGGATAACAAAGAAGGATTTGCAGCTTCCTTTGTTCTTGAAAAAAATATTCGCATCCATACCATTCTCTTTGATAATCGCTTCATAGTATTGTTTTTCTTGTTAACAAAAACAATAGTCTACTTAAGTTGTATTGCCGAGATAAAATTTTCTTAGTTTTTTCCAAGACTTGAATTTTTAAATTTTCATATTTCAACTGCAACAAAAAATTGAGCTCAATTAAAACATATTATTAAAAATTGAAAGTAATAAAAATATGATTTAAAATTGAATGTTGTAACTTGTAATTCATAATACTTACAACAACTTTATCTCTTTCATCATTGGAAATTTCCACCAGATCTTTGTCCTTTGACCATTTTTTGTAGTATGCCTGGGCTTTAGCGTTAATATTTTATAGTCTATTCAAAAATTTATCTAAAACATTATCTTGATAACTATTATTATATGTTACAATCCCGCTTTGTTCCTAGTTTAGTATGAGATCTATCTTAGTGGATGATTTTTTATATCCTTAATTAACACGTTAGCCCTTAGCTCCCACTATTTGAGCTAACTTAGACTAGGCATAACAAATTATTGGACATGGGCTTCACAATCATTAACAATCAAGCTATCCAAAGAAAAACTAGTCAAATGGTCACTATCTGAAGAGGATAATGGAGAGGATGGGGGCTTGAGGATTGAGGTATTTTTACTTCCTCTTATTTTCATTGTGTGCCTTGATCCTATTTGTGTTAAAATAAATTTAAATATTAAAATTTGAAGTGATTTAAAAATTAAAAATTGACAAGAAATTGATATGTATTAATGTTAAAATAAATACATCGAAATGGAAACATACCTATGGGCCCTAAATCATATCACGTCTATCAAAAATAACATTTTGGATCATTACTATCAATTCCCAAATAATATTCATCCAAATTAATTTTATTTAAAGTTGATTTGACCATTATACTAGGCACACCACTGAAAGAGAGATTGGGAAATTTAGAAGGAATGTTTAGTGTCCCGCTGGGGCCGGAAGTGTCATGCATTTACCAGTGGTATTTCTTCCTCTTGTTGGAACTTTGAATCAAATGGTGGTATTGGTGGAGGAGGTGGCATCATTTGAATAGATGGCGATGAACTGGAATGCACTGTCAAGAACAAAATCATTACTAACTTATATAAAAATTGTTAAAAATTACAAAAAGCAACAATTTTATACCTTATTGAAAGGGAACCTGTACTAGCCGCATTTGAATTTGAAATGATTGTGTGGGACTTATGGGTGATTGGAGTGGTGGAGAAAGAGGTTGCACTTGTTGTGATTGAATAGATGCATATGACTGAACTGATTGAGTGGGTGATGATTGTAGTGGTAAATGTGGAGGGTAGTCCAAAGTCCCTACAACATGTTAATTTAAAATGGTAAATGGTAAAATGTAAATGAATCAATATTAAATGTTAGGGGTATTACATCTTAGTAGTTTTACTAATTGAAACACTTGAGGCTGAGGTGATGAGTGAGCATCCATGTTGGATTGGGAATCTCCCAACACCTCGGCATGTTGTTGGCCTCTTCCTCTTGATGCATATTTTTTCGTTAAATCGTGGCAAGTGGAATGACCTACAAATTTTTTTTTTGCATAAGGTAAAGAGGTAAAAAAAAAAAGGCAAATTTTAAGCGCGGTGAATAATGTTATCCCCTATAACATCCAAATGTAATTCATAACATAAGTGAATAATCTTACTAACATATTAACTTATTGTTCTTCAATTTAAATCGACAATTGCTTCATTTATTAATTCATGCAAGTAGGATTGGGTTCACCTTGTAAATTATAATATGTGTCTAAATTAAGAGCAAGGATATAGTTTTTGGAACAAACAATTGGTTTTTTGCAACAGAATTTATTTGAATATTTTTTTGCAATATCATCTTTTATCCAATTTGATAAGTATGTGCACCAATCAAATTTTTTTGGCGTGCGCTTTTGATCGTCGTCAAGAATGTAGGAAATAGCCCAATGGGGAATATCTTCCTACCTACCCTACAAAACAATTCTTGCTTGAAAAATGTTATCATGGCTTGAAGAAAACTGTGTGTAACTCCTTACACATTGACTCCTCATCTTGATTTGTTGATATTTGTTGCAAAAGTCATTAAATAAGAATTAAGCATAATTTATATCAAAATTAAAATGTTAAATAAAACTAAAATTTAGAAAAATTAAAACATGTACCATCAACATGGAAATTGTAATAGGATTCGAGGAAAATCTTATCATCTTCTATCAAAGTGGCTTTAGTTGTAACAAGGTTGCAATATTTAAAAGGAAGGCTTGTCAATCAATGAATATCCACAGGATCAACATTGAATCTAAATGTACATCCATTTGGAAAATTCACAGTGAATTATTTGTCTACTAGATTGAATGGCGAGAGGAGGTAGTTATAAAAATTAATATCTATCTCAAACTATGACATGTTAATTAGTCCTTCTTGTTTCACCGGATTGTTGTAGAATAATGAAACAGATAAAGTTAAAGGGCCAATGAGGAATATCTCGTTGTTCGTTGGTTGAAGTTTGAGTGTGCGCGTTTCGATTTCCAATCCAAACTGATTGTGAAAGATTCCTTTTGGCTAGGAATAACTACCTATAAATAAAATCAAGACCACAAGATATAGTTAATAGCAAAGGTTAGTGGATTTCCTAGAATGAGATAGATCTAGGAAGTGCGATGCTTCCTCGATGGTTGTTAATCAACTAATATATAACCGAGTAATAAATAACTGAACATGTAAATAAAAGAATCTAATACTAGTGTTCGATTTAGGTATCTCATATTACTATCAATGTTAATCAAATCAAATTCTTAGTAATTAAATTGGTGAAGGTGCTAGGTCAAATTGCACATTGGGTAGGTAGGCTAAGGGTCACGAGATAGGGTCCGGTAAGATCTGTACAATTTGGGTTGATTTTGGATAGTTTGGAGGCTTCTGGTCTAAGGCATTTTATCACACATAGAGACCGACGCTAGTCGTGGTGATTGATGATCGCTTTAGGTATGACCAATGTCGAGCTTTAAAATGATCGATATCTATTTCTGTATGGAATAACAAAATATCAAAAATGGGTGTCTAATCTATCTCTCGTGACTTCACAAAAGAGTTGGTAAGGTCTATGGTGAGGTTGTAGGTGGGGTACCAAAATTGGGTAAGGTTCTGTGAGGTTTTAGGGATGTTAGGGGAAGTTTGGTGAAAGTTGATAGGGGATATAGTAACCGACGTTGGTTGGGTGACCGATCTTGCCGATGAAGAGGGGAAACTAACGAAGTTTGAGATAACTAGCATCGGTAGGGGTGAAATGGTGGTAATTGAATAAACTTAGTTTTCGTGATTCTTTGTGATTACACGATAATAGAGGGAGGATGGTTAGGTTCATGATAATGTCAAGGAGACACATGAAGGTATAAAGGTTAGGTATGGAGAACCAAAAGGATGAGGGTGGTTAAATAGGTAAATGAACAGGAAGGTGGGAATGGAGGAATGTAGGGAAGAACTAGATCTAATAACAAAATATAAAGAACATATTAAGTAAATACATAAATAATGCAAATCAAACAAACTTGTATTTGCAAGTTTGTTGGTGAAGGAAGGTAATAATTGATCCGTGAAGAAATTTGTGGTCATTTTCACAAAAATACTTCCCGTAGTGCTCTTTTGAATGCAAATGCTTGTGGATGAGTATTAGGTACTTGTTTGGGCCTATGGTTGAATGTATTCTATGGTCTGGATGCTGAGAAAATCTTTGGTTTGTGCTTGAATGTAGATAGCTCTCTCAAATCTCGAAGTGACCAACCCAGGTAAAATATTGTAACACTCGTATATATAGTAACTAATGATGATTAGCGTGACCAAATTTGAGTGAGGGATAACCAAATCGCTTAAGGTGGGAAATCCTAGGTTTACCTAAAATAACAGATCTTGGCTATTTTTGGTATGCTCTGCTTGTTAGTTTAGGTCTCAAGCGATGATTAGAACTTAGATAAGTGGGAATGTTGTTAGAGAAGGAATAGGAATTTAATTTTAGGGTTAGACTAAGTCCCAATTGGTTGAGGTAAGTGGAGACTCGGTCCTAGTTAATTAATAGAATAATTATAATTCCATGTGAGGTTTCTAGGTGATGTGGCTAGGTGAGGTGTAAATTAATTTAATTAAATTAACTAAATTAATCAATAATGTGAGGATTAGCATTAATTCAATCATAAGTAATTAAATTAATATGAATTTGGGGTAAAGGGGTCATGCTTAGGTGAACACGTTATGTTAATTGATTGAAAGGGAACTAAGGGAGTGTGACCCAAATTTGGTGTCTACATTTGCCCCTTTTTATCACGTAGCTTGTATTGATAAGCAATGCTGAAAAAAAAAAGAAGTGGTTTCCCCAAATATAAGTGAGAGTGGGGTTTCCCCAAGTAGGGATAAAGGTGAGGTTTCCCCAAGTGTGGATGGAGGTGTTCCCCTCAAACCAGGAGCTGATGAAGTGTTAGATGGAGTCGGTGAGTGGTTTGATAAATGGGTAAGTGATGAAATACTATGGGTAGGTGGGTCAGACGGGAGGGTATGGGAACTATGGGTAATGGGCAATGAAAATCGAACACATGCACATGTGTAGACATGCGACACGGTACCATGTGGAAGAGCTTGCTAACTCTATGTCATTCAAGGTCAATAGGTTTATCCAAACAAGGGTGAAGTGATTCAGGTATCCAAGGTACATGATATGGTCTAGAAACACAACTTAGGTTAGGTGCAGAACGTTTAGGTATGATCCGGTACACCAAAGGTTTTCTCAGGATAAACAACACAAAAATAGGAAAGGTAAGGTCATTAGGCTAAACAACACGGTAACAACATCATAAGGTATAATGAGTACATGAATTTAAAGGTCATAAAAGGTTGTTCAGGTTAGGGTATGTAGGTCATGGCATGGGTAAGGCCGAGGTATAGGTAAATAACATGTCCCTAAATGTAATTAAGGAAATGTATAGGTAATTTAGGCTTGTGGGTAGGGTGTAATAGGTGTTGGTAAGGTAAAAAGTTGTTGGGTCACTAATGTTTTGAGGAAAAATGGGAATAGGGTGGGTTTAAAAGGTAATGGTAGGTGACCGATGACTGTTACGAATAATCCCACTCACTGAGAATCGCTTGATAGTAAAACTAATATACGGGAAATTATTACGAGATCTGAAATGGTGTAACCGACATTGGTTTAGTAGGGCACAACATGAGCGATGTTTTTCATGTTGAGTTGGGGTTAAAAAAGGAAATTTTCACTTTTTACTTACCCATGATCATTTGTTATTTTCCATTTGTAGAAAATGAAAAAGGAGAGAAAGAAAGGTGTAAAACAAGTAGGCGAGGTATTGAGCTAAGTTTGTGAGGTGCGTGGCAAGTGATTGACATTCAATTGGTGGGTCCACGAGGTTAGTTCAAGTGATTTGATTCATTTGGAATTGATGCATTGAGTTTGACATGATAAAGGCAGGATAAGGCATGGGAGGTCCATTGGCATAAAGACCCAAGGTGCCACCACGTGATACACCGTCGAGATGAGGAAGGAGTGGCTATGAATCCCTAGTTTGTTTGAAAATTGTATTGTTAAAATCATTTTTGGTGAAAAATATTGGGTGGGATTTTGAAATGTGAAATCATGGGTAAAATATAAGGAAATGAGGAGTGGGAAGGGCACACATTGGTTAAATAGGTTTGGGAATTAATCTAGGATAGGTCGGGATGGGTAGAGTAGGGTTTTAGGGAATTTTTGTTAATTTTTTAGAATGGGGGATATAATTTTGGTTCTTAACGTCGCGACAGAGACCAACGCGTCGGTCAAGGTTTAGCAAATGTCACTTGGATTTGGCCAATTTTGTTCAAGGTTGAGGTGACCAATACTAGTTAAATATAACCAATGATGGTCAAGGAAAACCGGTGATGGTTAAGGTGGCCAACCAAAGGTTAAGGAAGAATAGGGGTAATAATGGTTAGGTAGGAAAAGGAAATAGATGAAGAAGAGGTATGTGAAATGAACTAAGATAGTGGGCAATGATGATAATGGTTAATAATTTTATAGGTAAATCGTAAAGGGGGCAAGGCATGATTAGTGTGGTTGGGTATGGTTTGGTAGGAAATAGGTTATTTTTGGGTAGTAAAGTCTTGAAAATTTTGTGTTTGGTTGATCCAGATAGAGATCAACTTAGGATGTGGGACAGAGTACCACCTCTACTAGTACATATGTGGTCTAGTGTGACCGCAGAGAGTGGGAGCATATGCGACCGAGGTCAAACTTATTGGGGTCCGACGTTATAGGTGTATTGTTTGATATCATAGTATGATGGTTGCTCTCATCAACAGATGGGATTCCGTGACCAATACCTTCCACTTACCGGTGGGCGAGATGACCATCACCTTAGAGGACATGTACCAAATCTCACGCGGCTTCCTATCAGTAGGGGATCCATTTTATTCCATTTCTTCATAGGCATCCACGGAGCTGATAGTGGTATTATTTGGTGAGGCGATGGGCCTATTGACCTATCACAGCACGAGTCTCACATATAGGTACATGTATGCAGCCTACCCATGCAGGAGACGAGGTTGGATGTACTGATGATGGAGGTGGTAGATTATGTTTCTCTGTCAGATTCTGAGGGTGGGAGATTCCCATGAGCACTGATGGGAGTTCTCTATGATATGATAGAGGAGTAGATCTACTTCACTTAGGAACCAAATTTCCTATTTCAATTATATAGGGAGATATGGGCCTATGGGATATTGAGGAGGTTTGGGATGTGTCAGTAACTTTTACTACATTGTTGGGTATACAAGCACATCATATGTGTGCGCATAGTTGGTTTTCCCTAACATGATTGGTTCTAGGGTGGCTTTCTCTAAGCTACATACAGATGTTGGGTACCATATGTTGGGCAACCGAGGGTGACTAGGGCCACATATGATGTTTCATACTACATGTGATTTTGGAGGGGATTTCAGGAGTTGATATTGTGTGGAGGCCATATATTGGATATCCCTCATAAAAGGGCATGGTAAAGGAGCTAGAGGAGCTTCACCTTGAGATGGATATAAGGGTAGAGGGATAGGGAGCACGAGATGATTCCCGTGGACAGGGTTAGATGACAATTTCAGCTACCACAAGATGTACCCTCACCTTTTCCATAAGACTGGAGAGATGATGTGGAGAGACCCATGTCTCCACCTCATTCGTGTGCACCGATAGGGTAGGAGGAGCAGTAGTAGATAGACGGATTGATGAAAAGGAATCACAAATGGATACAAGAAGTGGTGGGTGGCACGGGCCTTGCGGGTGGCACCACTGAGGCCGTGGTAGCTTGATCTTGCTACGGTCACCATACAAGAGATATGCATTATAGGGAAGGTGTCCACCCTACGTATGCAGATCACAAGTTTACATGGTCAAAGGGAAAAGGCACAAGTGGCCACCCTACAAGATCAGGTGATGGCCTTACAGCCCAAATTGCCACATAGTATAGTGCACCCGTACTGATGGTGATTGTGATGGAGTTTAGGTGGCCACCTTACAAGCGCAAGTGACAAGTTTACATGGCCATCTAGCCAATGCAAATGTACAAAGTTGTGTCCTTATAGGCCCAAATTGTAGTATAAGGACAAAGGTACCCCCAAAGGCCCAAGGAAAAGGTCCCATATTATAGGCACCTACACAAGTAGGAGGGCAAGCATCAAGACAGGGGGTCGAGGCCATTATTAGCAAGGCAGAGCTCATAGGTTGTAGTGAGACCCATGACACCACCTTAGATGGTGTTGATGGTGAGGTTTAGGGATTCCATGAATGAGGCTCGCTATTATCAAGATATGGCCCCATGTACTCACTGAACTATGAGTCTCAGTATCTCATCCACTCACTCACTACCTATTGGGTTCTGTAATCATTATATGAGGGAGCATCTATCCCGTGGCTATAAGGATCACCTAATAACTTCTGGGATAGATGTTCCCTCATATGCTGATTACACAGAGCCCAGCCCGGGTAGCGAGTGAGTGGATGAGATCTGGAGACTCATAGTTCAAGGAGAATAGGGGCTCTAGAGCCCACAGAGAGGGCTAGGGAAATGTGACGAGTTCTCGAGGCCTTGTCTAGGTGAGGGTCGGGAGGAGATTATATCGAGACCTATGGTGAGTGGAGATATGCCCGCAAGGTGGCTGGTGGCAACATGTGGAGAGGAGGATACAGTGAGACTGCTCATGAGGGTATCAAAAAATGTGGGCTGATGATTATTCATTTAATATGATCACTGTTTTGATTTTTGATATTTATATTGGCTTGCATGTGGAATATAGTGAGGTAGTATATGAGATTTTTGTGATTTTTGTATTTATAACGGCCTATGTGCCGAAGATAGTGAGGTTATATCTCGAGCGATTTGATATACATGTATTCATTTTTATATGTATATATTTGTATTGATACCACAAACTCTCCCAATTATATAGATGATGATATTTATCAGTATGGATGATGTACTTGTTTTAATTTTAATTCTTATTTGAGTGTTGATGGAAACTAGGTGAATATGGCATGATGGATTCGAGCTATAGGCATGGTGGAGTATAGGCATGGTAGAGTCTAGGTGAGTCGCATGTTGATTCGTATAGGCATCATGGAGTCAGGTTTTTATTTTGGGTCGATGTAATTTCCACATTATTGGTAGTATGGAAAATAAATGATGATGTATATGTATGTTGTGGTAGAAATTTCCAATTGTTTTATATAATGGAAATGTGAAATGATTAATGTATGATATGATGATATAAGAAATAGGTAGGTATACATGTTTGTATATTTGTATGTTTGTTTAATTTCCAAGTGTTGTATAAAATGGAAACTAAGGTAGAATGTGAATAGGAAAGTGGGGAAATTAGTTAGGGTAAAGAGTGGTCGAGCTAACCTCTAAGGGCCCTATGCCCTTGAAGTTTTTCCTACATATCCCTAACGAAATGGGGCCTCAGGACAATGTATTATCTCATAAGAAAGGGAAGAATGTGATGAGGTAAATGAATGGGTAGGTGGGTTTGAGGCATGATTGCGTCTAGATCATTTAGGCATGGTTGAGTTTAGGTTATTTAGGCATGGTTGATTTTAGGTCATTTAGGCATGTTGGCATTTAGGTGAAAAATGAATTCTTAAAATGTAGGTGTCAATGGTCTAGTCCTATATAGGAGAATCAATTAGTAATGAAGAAGGTGAATGATAAGAGATGATGAAAAAAGAACCGCCAAATTGATAAGAACCATAACGAGTGGCTTAAGAACTTAAGACCCTAAAGGCCTTGCATAATTGACTATTCTAAGGGTGAAGAAAGTCACATGATCACAAAATGTCACGTTTATGGAAATTACCTTACGGAGGTAAATAGAGAGGAAAGGCCATGATGAAATATATATATATATATATATATATATATATATGATATATAGACCGATCGATGTGGAAATTCTATGTGGGATGAGTCTATTAACTCCTTGAGGTCTTCGTGAAGCTGATTGATGTGGGAAGCTTCAGAATATTTTTAGTTTTTTTGCAAGAATAGTCTAATTTTTTGATAGACTATGTAAGTTTGGATAGCTTTGTATAGCTTTCCTTCAAGGGAGAAGTCTATTTATAGCAGTAAGATAGAAATAATAGATTTCCTTTTTGAGGGATTCATCTTTTTGCTATAAGTTTGACTCAAGGAGTTGAATCCCATTTTACTTTTGAATGATTTTTTTGTCTTTTTTGGACTTTTTGGTCATGTACAAGACTATAAAGAAGGATAGGATCCTCATATTTAAGAAAAACCATAAGTACATAGGGGTTAACTATGAAATAAAGGTTTTAAGTGATGAATGACCATGGGATTTCATCTTGAAAAATAAGAAAATTATCCATGATAATCATGCCATGAGTAGAGCCATGGTACTCACATTGAAGATAAGGGTGAAAGGTGATAGCTAATCACATGATTATTGTTTAGTTGTTGATCCATAAAATAGGTAAATGGAAGGTGAATGGTACTCAAGGAACGAGCATTTTTAATAGACGATAAGGTGATATAGGACTTGATTCAACAATAGAATGGTTGAATATGTAAGGCATTGAGGGATCGGTTCATATTTACCTTCGAGGAAGACAAACAATAAGCACCTGATCCATAGGTATGAGTAATGATATAGGGTCCAAGATAATTCATTAGGAGAAAATTTTCCCGCTTACTTTTCTCTGCTTTTGTTACATGTTGATTTTCCTTCAGGACGAGGTCACCAACCTGGAATGGTTTGTTAGAAGGAAAGGTAGGATGTAAAAATTTTGGTTTTGGTTAAACATTCAATAAAATAAGGGGAAGTGAAAATTTTCCCCATGGGTATAGGAAAGAATGAGATGATGATAGGTTTCATCATGCAAGATTTGGAAAGGTTGAGTGTGATGAGGTAGGTGATGGGTAGATTAGGTAAGGTAGATTGGTTGAGATAGATTGGGATAAATTGGGTAAGGTTGATTGGGAAAGGTTAGGAAAGGTTTAGGCAAGGTTTAGGAAAGGTTGAGGTGAGGTGGTGGGTAGAGTAGGTAATGTAGATTTATTAAGACAGATTGGGATAAATTGGGAAAGGTTAGGCAAGGTTTAGGAAAGGTTTAGGCAAGGTTGAGGAAAGGTGGTGGGTAGAGAAGGTAAGGTATATGACGAAGGTTTGGTTTGGATAAGAGGTGTAAAATGGAGGAAGAGGGAATGTCAAGTCTCCCATAGAGTGAAGTAGGATAAGGTGGTGATAGGTAATGTTTTTACTATTGGGAAAAGTGTAGGAAAGGCTTATGCATATGGGATATTAGGTAAAAGAGTGGCGTATGGGATGGTTGTTTTCTCCTTTCCTTTGTCTCTCTAGGAACGAGTGGAAATGTTAACCATATTAAGATGGGTTAAAGGAGTAGGTGAGTCATGATAGGTCTAGTAATGTGATGAGAAAATTTATGGTGAGGGCATATACTAGTGTTGTGTAAAGAAGGAAACGCATTGACATTTTGGTGGAGGTTTGGTTAGCTCTTTTATGTAGACCATATTGATCTTGAATGTTAGAGGTGGATAAAATTGTTGTGAAGGTGGATATGTAGGTCACTAAATAGGTAGGGGTGAGGGATGTGTGGTGATAGGTGGAGGTGGAATAGGGTCCTCGTCTAAAATATCATCATCGTTAAAATTTTATTCAAGATGACATAATTGGAGGATAACAGCTTTAAGAGCCTTACATTTTTCTACAATGCTCTGGAAAATGATGGTAGGCACAAATTTTAGTATTGTCAAAGCATTTTGGTTTGGGTTTGATTGGGTCATAAGGCATAAGTGGCAGTAATGTGATGACAGAGGTCTCTAAAAGGTTAGCTAGAATGTTGGTGTAAGAGCTCACCAATGGATCACAATGTGAGGTAAGTGTGGGTCTGGATGGAATTGTGGGAGATTTTTGTGGGAGAGGTGCCACGGGAGGTGGAATTGGAGGTGGGATAGGTTTGACCACCGGTTTGTTTGGTAGGAAGTATTGTTTTAGGTTTAGGTTGTACCCTCTTAAGCAAAGGAGTAGTAGATGAACTAGCAATAGAAGTTGTTGTTGGTTTAACTACCTCTTTGGAGGATAGTCGGTTTTTCAACTTTGGTTGTACCTTCCTAGGTAAAGGTGAATACAGAGTGCATGATGTATAAGGGAAGGAAGATGGCGGAAGAGGATGGGTTAACTAAGGTGATAATGGAGGGTAGGTGAAGGTTTTGGGAGAGACAAGGTGGGAGGTATTAGTTGAAGAGAAGGAAATATCATAGGTAGTGATGAGGTGGTTGGAAGTGGTGTGGGTATAGGTGGTAAAAAGGATACAGGTGACGATGAAGGTGTATGCGGTGTAGGTAAATTAGGTGTAATAGAGGATCGTGATGAGGAGGTGGGTTGTTGTGTTTTTAGTTTACTTTGGGTAGGAGGTTGTTTGGCCAAGGTTGATGGGTGAGGTCCTAGGATAGATGGAAGGGGTGAAGGTGAAAGAGGGGTAGTAGGAAAACTGGTGTATGTGGCCTAGAAGGTTGGGTCTTCCTCTTAGGTGGGGGAATAGTTTTTATGCGGGCTTGTGAGGATGTGGCTAATTCTATTTTGATGGGAAGATGGACTAGGATTTATTTTGGCATGACTCTCAATGTGGTAGCGCTTTTGGATGCGGCGGAAGGCATAGGTGCGAGTAAGGTTTTAGGCATAGGAACAAGTTTGGTTGTTTTTAAAATTTTAAGTATGGATGAGGGTAATGAATATTTGGATGTGCCAACCGGCATTGGCATGGGCATGGCTGGTATGGTTCTCTAAAATACCTTTGGATAGATCATGGAGGTATCAACAGATTATATTTGCATCTGGGTTGAGAAGGGTAGCCGAAGGCATCCCCAAAGTATGGAATTATCAACATAATCCAAATGGTCAGCTAGACATGAAAATGGAACTATTATAGGAGGATATGATGTTGACTTGGTAGTAATCCTTATGAATAATGTTTGCAAAGATAGGAAACAATTGAATTCTAACTGTGGGTTAAAAGAGCTTAGAGTAAATCAACGGGGTCTTTGAAGGTTGATGGAGAGTTGTCACCAATAGGAAGAGGTTCCTCTAATGGATCTCATATGGGTAGGGGAGATGATAAGTACGATGTGGTGGGTTCATTTTTTGATGCAAAGGAAGGTGAAAATGATTAGCCCATGGGTAGGAGAGTTAATGTTATGGCTTGTTCGTCAAAGTTGAGAGGTGAGTGGGGAAACTACATCACCAGATATAGTGGAGCCTTCCATGGGTGAAGGGGGATATGATAGGGACTCCTCTGTGGGTAATGAAGTAGATAAAACAGATCCTCCGTGGATTAAGGAGCTCTTTCAAGAATCTTCTCGATAGAGGGAACATGATGAAACCGAGGGAGGAATGGTATGATGTCAAAACCGCATGGACCTCGCGAATGTTATTGTCATTATTTGAAGGTTTTATAGTTTGGTTAGATGATGGGGTATGGTTTGGGAATGGTTTATTGAAAATATGCAAGTTATGATTAGCCGGTGTGTTAGGGTTATCCAAGATGAGATCTTCATTATCTAACATTTCTTAGACGGTTTTTTGAAGGTGATATAATTACCATTGCTATGACCTTTAATAATGGTAGTTGAAATAATCATGTTCATCAGTACCATGAAGGCATAGGAAAAGTGGGGTCAAAACATGTATGTGGTTTGATGGGTGGAAGAGCAATTGCTCTAGATTTTATAAGCTTTTCTAAAACTAAAGAACAAGGCTCTCTTATGGGATTGTACTTTTTCTCCTACTTGAACCGAAAATCTTGAGCGGGAGACAAGTTGGAAGAAGGTTTCAATTGATTGGATGGGTGAGATGGGACAAATTTTAAAACTACCACATTGGTAGATCATTTGGCTTTGGAATAACTATTTTGGGATTTGGAAGAAGAAGAGGTATCATTTGATTTGAATGCAATTTTTGTTATGCATTTTTGTTATGCATGATTTCAATTTTTCTGTCTCCTCAATCATGGTGTAGAAGTTTTGAACTTGGAGAGTTGGCGAGATGTTCCCGACACAAGACCCGGTGAACAACTCTATAAGCTTGGTTTTAGGTAGTTAGAATGTGAGCTTGTTGATAATATTACGCCAATGAGTGATGAAATCTGCGATAGATTCATCTTCGTATTGTAATGTTGAGTACAAGTTGGTCATGGTGACCTTCTTAAGATATTGATTGAGAAATGGTCCGAAAAGGGTTGAGCCACTTGGTTGAATGAGTAAATGGAATGTATAGGTAAACCAATATACCAATCCAATGCAGGTATTGTCAAGGACATCGAGAATGTCTACAAGAGCATAGTGTCGTCATGGGTAATTATATAACATCGATGTTTGAAAGACCTCAAGTGTTGTTGTGGGTCTTCTTTGACTGTTGAACCGGTTGAATTTAGGCATTTCCAAATGTGTAGGATATGGATGAATGGGAATAGATGGATGAACGGGCTCATTACAAATTTCATCATATGTCGAAGAGTTACAAGAGCTAAAAACTGATGCTTCCAATGTCTGCATCTTTTCCATCATCATTTTAATAAGGTCATTGGTAGGTTGTGATGATTGGGCACCCCCGTAGTATAAGGGGGTAGATAATGAATGTATGATGAGGACGGAATCCTAGTATATGGTGGTGTCGAGTATGATAATTGGGAGGGGGAATAGATATAGCTAGCAAGTATCCTAAATATGTAACAGATGAAACAGGATGTTGTTGATTATAGGTATAGGTAGGTGGAGTTGATGTGACAACTCTCATGGTAATTGGAGGGAGATAATGCGGGATGGAAAGGACAATGTTTTGGAAGGGAGTGTGGGTTTCCAACATCATGGGTGGATGAGAAGAAATGGGTATATAAGAAGTGGTGGGTGCATATGGGGCTACGCTCAAGGTGGATGATAAAGGAATGGTTGACACCATAGGATGAACTCGTCAAGGGTAATGATAGATGTCATAGGTGCAAAGATATAGATAATGTGGGGTCCAATTATGACACCATAGGTGGTAAGGTGGAAAAAGGTAAGGCCAAGCTAGTAGTATCCGACATAGAAGTGGGAGAAAGGGAAGGGGAATTGACAAAGGTATGTCATATACCAATTATCCTAATGAGTCCCGAGTAGATGAATGGGATAAATAGTATTGTAAGGTAGTGGGGTTTTGGTTAAAGCATTTTGCAAGCTCCTCGTCACCGGTACTTATGATGATGGGTTAGTAAGATCCATGGGTGACTAATAGAAGGTAGCATGGGTTAGGTGGGAATACTAAAGGCTCATAGAATACAAGGTGGCTTGGCTATGAGTCAAAACCATGTGAATTAGCGTAGACCTAGTAATCTGCTCTCTCGTGAATCGACACATAAACATATAAGGAAATGGAGAAAATAAGTTTTGGGATATAAAACTTGTCGTTGTTTTAATTAAAAATTAAAACACAGGAACTGATGGCATTTGGGTTAATTGATGACGGTGATAGAGGGTGACTGATGATGGTTAGGGGAACCGATACCGACTCTTGTGGAATAATCAAAAGTTTGATAAATGTGGTAATAACTAATAAAAATGAGACAAATATGTATTCGATGTGATTTCAAATATCTATAGGTATAGTGAAGTATCTAGGAACCTCAGAAAGAACATAAGATGTGGTGAGTGCTATTTTTGGTAAAATGACCAAAAAAAGATAATCGACAACTATTAGGTAAACCGATGATGGTTAAACCTTTGACCAATACCAATCATTGTGAAATTTGAAAATATGGATAAAGTTGACTTTAGTGACTTAGATCAGCTAAAATACCAACCCATAAGCCTGAGTATGGTATTGATGGACCTTAACACACTCATAAAAATTTGGAATACACCAACTATAATTATGGAGTGTGAAAGGAAGAAATAAAAATGGAGAACATGATCTCAAAAATCAAGAAAAAACTAAGAAACATGAAATCCTATGGGTGAATTTTATGTTTCATCTTATGTTATTTAGGACTAACTTGTAAATAGAACAATGTTTTTGGTTTGATAGAAGGTGCCCTATGAAAATCCAAGATCTAAGGATGGTTTTAGGTAAATTTTTGGTGGGGGTGGTCCTTTCTCTAAGATAATGACTAGACAGAGAAACCATTTGGGCACCCACTGTCAATCCTCCGATCGATGTGTGATCGTTAAAATATTCTTCCGTAGGATGATGTTTAAGAAAATGTGTAAATTTTTTTAGTTGTTTGGTATAGCGAATGTGTAAAGTGAACTACGATTGAATTATTCAACCATCAATTGGGCATGACTTCCAGCATATAGGTTTCCCTCAAATTAATGTGAGCTACAATGCAATAGACCAAAATGAAATGTAAATGTTTTAAGCCCAAATCCACAATTATGTTTGATGTAGAAAATAGAGAACAAGAAGAGGAATGCTCTTTCACTAATGTAATGCAGTAGAAAGGAAGACGTGTTATTTTTAAAGCACCAAAAAAATGATTTATTTTAGATAATAGAAAGAAGGAGAAGATTCCAGAGAAGAAAATTAATGTGAATACTTTTCAAAGGGAAATAAACACATAATTTTTTACCTAGGAATAAACAATGCAAAAGAACCCCTGATGGGTCCCACCAAGCGTGCCAAAATGTTTCACCATATTGTGGTAGAATAATGAAACATATAAAGGTAAAGGGCCAAGGAGGAATACCTTTTGTTTTTTTGAAGGTTGAGTGCACGCGTTTCTGATTTCCAATCCAAATTGATTGTGTGAGCTTCCTTTTGGCTAGGAGGAACTACCTGTAATGCAAAGAAAGACCACAAGATATAGTTAATAGCAAAGGTTAGTGGATTGCCTGTCGTGAGATAGATCCAGGAAGTGTGATACTTCCTCAATGGTTGTCAATCCACTAATATATAACTCAATATTAAATAACTGAACATGCAAATAAAAGAATATAATGCTAGTGTTTTGATTTAGGTATCTCATATTACTATCAATTTTAATCCAATTAAATGCCTAGTAATTAAATTGGTGAAGGTCTTGGGTTAGATTACGGGTTGGGTTGGTAGGTGAGGGTCATAAACAAGGTATGGGTAAGATATGGTATAGTTTGGGTTGATTTTGGATAGTTTGGAGGATTTCGTGTCTAAGGAATTTTATCGCACACGAGACCGACGCCTTGCTAGGGTGACTAATGATGGTTTAGGTATGACCGATGCCATTTTAAGATAACCGATATTGGTTTCTGTGGGGAATGGTAGAATATCAAAAATGGGTGTCTAAGCTCTCTTTGTGTCTGCACAAAGAGTTAGGAAGGTCTATGGTGAGGTTGTAGGTGAGGTACCAGGTTTGGGTAAGGTTCTGTGAGGTTTTAGGGATGTTAGGGGTAGTTTCATGAAAGTTTGACATGGGATACAGTAACCGATGTCGATCAGGTGACCGATGCCAATGAATAGGGAACCCGATTTAAGGTTATGATAACCGGCGCTCTGAGGGGCGAAATGGTGTTAATTAAATAAACTTAATTTTCATGATTCTATGTGATTACATAGAGAATAGAGGGAGGATGGTTGGGTTCGTGATAATGTCAATGAGACTCGTGAAGGTATAAAGGTTAGGTATGGAGAACCATAAGGCTTTAGGTGGTTGGATAGGTAAATGGGTAGGAATGTGGGAATGGAGCAATACAGGGAAGAACGAGATCTAAGAACAAAAGATAAAGAACCTATTAAGTACATAAATAATGCAAATCAAACACACTTACTTGTATTTATAGGTCTGGTTGGTGAAGGAAGGTAATGGTCGATCCATGAAGAAATTTGTGGTCAATGTCATGGAAATACTTCCCGTGAGTGCTCCCATGAATTCAAATTCCTATGGACGAGTATCGTACTTTCTTGGGCCTCGAGGTTGAATGTGTTCTCACATCCCGGATGCTTGAGAAAATATCTGGTTCATGCTTGAATGCAGATAGCTCTCTCAAAACTCAAGTGACCAAGCCGGGTAAAAGGTTTTAAAACTCGTATATATAGTAATTGATGATAGTTAGGGTGAATGGCTTTGGTTAAGGGATAACCAAAGGTCGATTAAGGTGGGAAATACTAGGTTTACCAAAAATAGTAGATCTTGTCTATTTTTGGCGTGCTCTTCTTGTCATTATGAGTCTCAAGTGATGGTTAACTCTTAGATAAGCGGGAATGTTGTTGGAGAAGGAATAGGACTTTAATTTTAGGGTTAGACTAAGTCCCAATTGGTTGAGATAAGTAGAGACTCAGTCCTAGTTAATTAATAGACTAAGAATAAGTCCATGGTGAGGTGTCTAGGTGATGTGGCTAGGTGAGGTGTAAATTAATCTAATTAAAGTAATTAAATTAATAAATAATGTGAGGATGGGAATTAATTAAATTGTAAGTAATTAAATTAATATGAATGTGGGGTAAAGGGGTCATGGTTAGGTGAACACGTTATGTTAATTGATTGAAGGGGACTAAGGGGAGTGTGACCCAAATTTGGTGTCTACACTTCGAACCCAAAATACTATACCCATTCCTTGTAAGTTTCATTCAATTGCAAGACTACATTAATCTATGGGCACATTGAATTCCTATATTGAATCTTAGGTAAAGTGGTGGCTCTGGAGAGTTTGAGCTTCAATCACATGATGTAGTTAAGAAGACCACATGATAATTGAGACTTGAAGGCTGAAACAGTTGAATCGAGACCTAGAAATATGTAGGCTGACTCTTGAGAACCGAGTTGAAAATGAGTTATGAGACCTGTGAGCACTGGGAGAACGGAGCAAAATGTTGTGTAAAGTGTGAGAAATGAGGGCCAAAGGGGGTATTTATAGGGTAGGATTATGGTTTTTGGTATTGAGATGTATGACCAGAGGAAGGATGAGATGAGACGTGTGATAGCAAAACCCTAAAGATGCACGACAACAAATATTTTGTGTCATATGACAACAAGCTTTACTATTGCATGACAAAATTCTTTCTATCACACGACATCAAGTTTTTTTCACACAACAACAAATCATGTTTTCACACAACAAAAAAACCATACTCCCGCATATGAAATCCATGTTTTAGGATAAACTACAGTCATTTGTTGAGTACGATCTCACCATGATCATTGAGATAGGGGATGATATTACGCTTGATAAACAAACCGCCTAATCTCCCTTATCAAGGAAGTCACAAAAATTATTGTTGGATCTTATCACGTAAAGTGACTTTGTTGGTCCCACCTTTCCAAAAACTATAAAAAAATCTAAAAATCAAAACAAATTCAAAAATACAAAAACATGAGAAAATATAGAAAAATCAGTGGTACAAAGATCAAACATTGCAATCAAGTATTGCGTACACATGGATGTTTCTTTCTTCCCTTCCTTGTTATTCTTCTGCAAGTCTTCCTACCATTTTCATCCCTTTGATTTTATTATGGTTAGCCTATTCACACGCATTTTGTGACATTTATCTCTATCGTATCTATTTGACCCTGGTCTTTTATCACCTTAGTAAATTAAAGCACGACTGACCTCTTAGATATCCTATCACATTTAGCATCTAATAAACTTGTTGGGAAGAACTTTTGGACATATTTGTTGACACTAGCCAATGTCGTCATCACAATCACTTCCACCTCCTTCCATCAAGCCATATGTGGTTCTTAACCCCTTGTCAAACAAGAGAGCTGAAATAATTTTTTAGAAAGAAAAATATTCAAAATCAATCAAAACTAAAAGTTAAAAGCAAAAGCAAATTGATAAATAACTATCTCTTCTGGTATTTCAATAATCTCTATCGTGGCTATGGATGCCTGATCGGTAGTAGAGAAATGTTGCAATTAGAATCAAATGCATCTGCGTCTGTATATAGACGCTGACCGGCAAAGGGAGCAATGTACGGTTATCCTTCCACCATCCATTCACAAAATTGCCTTTCAAAATCAATCATCCCTACACATTGGCTAGGTTGTCTTCACGTACTATCTATTAACTCTTTCCTTCAAGAAGTAATAAATTTCACATGCACACATTGGATCTCTATGAGTAAACAGATTAGTATGTTACTAAGTGTCTTTTTTTTTTACCTTGTTAAGACTCTTACTCTAGTTTGTATCTCGCCTCATGATTTTTTCCATTGGCTAATCATTGTTTCATCACTAGGATTCTTGGTTACATTCATACCATCACATCATTCTTCTCGCTTCGCTCGTAACATCCATGTGTTTAATATTGCCTTTTTTGCCATGTTTTCGATACCTTTGTCCCCTTTCACAAAAATAATCCACTCCTTCCTTTCTATCATGTGCTTTTAGGTCAACTTACGCTAGGGGTATCCTTGCTTCTTCCTAAGCACTTCATTGGTGTACGTTCATCATCATGTTGAACCTATCCATAATGGCCTTGGGTCCCACTTCTACACGTTGTTGGTCGTCAGATAGGACTTTTTAGAAGAGCAACAGTCAGGGGACAAGAAGTCCCTCCTCTTTAATGGGAGAGGTTCCCTTATTCTGAAACGAACTTATTTACTAATGTACAGAACATTGTTTTATGGTTAAACTTGGATATTACGAAAGTGCTTTCCACAAGGATCATCAGTTACACAAGGACTGAGGAAAGGGAATAAGAAGATGAGCAGAATAGCAACCTTCAGAATTATAGATAGCAGAATAATTCTTCGTGTATGCGAAGCTTCAAAGGATTTAAGACAAGATCATTTGCGTTGGCTGAATGAGATTAAATTCAAAGACACAAAGTTCCCTAAATAACCTTCTTCAGATTTATTAATCAAGGACACAAAGTTCCTTCTTGGTTATACAAGATAAATGTATTGGCAAAGCGAGATGCAATCGAGAGACTAACGAGTTAAGAACAAAATGATCTTCACAATATTAAAGGAAAACACAGAGATAACGAGAATCAGATAGACAAAGAACGAAAAGCCCTTTTGTATTGATTTCTTTAAGATCTATTTACACTTTCAAAGATATTCCAAGTTCTTCCTCCTCCTCAAAATGGCGTGGAAAGGCCATTATATAGCTTACAAGTCGCTTACTCTTCAGAACCGTTTCTTTTAACTAAAGAATAGTTAAGGACCGCCACAAATACTTTAACCGATTACAAAGAATACGAAAAGAAAGGGAAGAAGAGGAAAGAAAGGAGAAGGAGACAGTGGCCTGGCCATCTTTGGGAGGGACCCACTGTCTTAATCCGCCGCCTGAATTTCTTCAATGACTCAAACTATATCTCTCGCCACGAGGGACCGACGTGTTGGCCGCGGTCGAGTCCAAAATCCCGGACATTTCTCCATCTCTTTATCAAACTCGACGTGAGTATGATAATCTTTGTTTTTCTTCAATACAGATCAAGAGAACAAATTTCCTTCATCGTTTCCTTAGAGATGGAGCTTTCCTTGAATAGATGATCTTTGACAAAAGCTCTGAACTGAGCTTTGATTTCTTGCAAGGACAAGGAAGCACCAGAGTTTTCATCTTGAAGATGACAATGCATATCTTTGAAAGCAGCAAATGCCAAGTGTCTTGAAAGCTTCTCCCTTCTGCCAACTGTTCTTCATTTCTCCCACAGCTTCCTCCAGGACTTTGATTTTCCACTCTACGCTGTAGACCCAGGATTTTGATAGATTGTCTTTGGCATCATCGAAAATCTTATTTCCAAGAAGACGTTCTCGCCTGCATCTGTCCCATGAGGCGAAGGTCCGCAATGCAACCGCTGCTCCAGAGTTTAAGTTCTTTATCCATAACCCCAATAGTAGAGGATAGCTTCATTGCAAATTGTCTACTTTTCCATGTAGTTTAAAAGCTTCATCGATGAAGTTTAGCCCAAAGAACAAGCATGTCATCCACCATGGATTCAATAGCTCCTTATGACAGAATACTTGTGCATATCTTTAATACTTTGCACTTCATCTTGGCTTAGAATTACAGGAGGCGGTAGAGCAAATCAAGGGTGTAGGGTCCAAAACTTTGTCCTTAGACAAGAGTGACTTGATAAAACTTGTGAGAACTTGGGCTTGTTCTTCCAAATGCTCAATAGTCTGCTGCCCTTTCTCTACCCTTCCAATGACTCTTGTGGATCAAGCTTTCCTGTGAGGTTGTGAATTTCACCTTCAGAGTAGACTCTCCCATAGGGATCCTTGAGAGCTCTAAGTCGATGTCACAAGTCTGATTCTGATTTGTCTACCGTAGGCTTAAGCAATCTCCAAGAATTGCTGACCTTGGGCATCGACACACCCGGAGGTGGTTCTCGCTTTCTTGCACGAGAAGGAGTGGTGCCCAACAAGGTGCTACATGCAAGATCAAAATTGGGTCCCAAGCTTTGAGAGGAGGATTTCCTCTTCCTTTTGTCAACCGTAGGGTTGCACCCAAGCAAAAGAGGAAGAAGAATCTGCAGGAGGGGCAAGGGAACCAAGAGATAGGGAGCTCATGACACTCGGGGTCTACGCACTGCCGACTCAAGCCGAGACGTGAGTGAGCACTCGGAGGCAATGGCGTGAGAAGAATCAATGGCACCCTAAGTTCGGTGCTCGACCTCTTTGTCCTTATCTACCGGATCTTCAGGAACATTTGCAGGAGTTGGCATCTCGCTTTCTTCACTTTCACTGAGAACAATGATGTTCTCTGGCCCTATAGGAAACTCTGCTGTTTTCTTGGAGGATCATTCTCTGCAGGTTCCTTCTTTACCTCTTTGAGTTTCTTCCTGTATACCCGGGTAGATGGAGAAGGAGTAGATTCTGTGTCCCCGAGCTGTTGAGGCAGGAGGGGTTTTCACCGGTGTTCCACTGAACCGATGCCTCTCTTATGGGTGTCGAATCATCCTCGAGCTAGATTCTCCCGAGTGCCTCTTGAATTCTCGGATCTTCTTCTCGAACTGCACCCTAGTCCCGATTAAGACCGGAGCAAGAATCTCACCAAATCATCTCTCTCTTTCTTGTTCCAATCCAGTGTCCTCCAGGGGTGTCTTAATCACATTTTCATACTCATAAGAGTATAGATCAGAATTGTCATCCCGAGACCTTCAGAACTTGGTACAGACCAAGTTCTTGGATCAATGCGAGGAGAACCCGCCACAATGCCTTCTTCGGCTTCAAAATCATCTCGCACGTTAGCCCGGTAGTCTTATGTATCGCCTCATGATGATAGACTATCTTGATGTTCTTTCAATGAACTTCTTCAAGTCAAAACAGGTTCTCGGCTTGAAGAAATGAACATGATAGGGACCAGGGGCTCTTTCTATGTTCTGAGCATCCAGAGCTGTTTTGCATGTGTAATTTCCCAGAGAGATGGGAAAGTGCAAGCCGAAAATCTTCTTGTCTCTCAATTTCGTGCAAACTTTGTCTAGTTGCCTGCATATTTCAATCAAAGCCATTTTGTCATTGCGAGAACATGGGAAGCCGCAGAGAGGAGTGCTTTCATAGCAAAGAAGCTCGATATATAGGAAAATTTCCTGAATTGAATGAAATAGGCTCCATACTGCGATATCAGGTTCATGGCTTCATCTGAAAACCTTCTTGCAGTATCACCTTCGAGCAATCTGACCACGTACATGGTGAAAGCATCATTGACCCTTCTGAAATTGCGGTTGCTGGTCTCCAAGGTGAACTGCGGGCAATAGGCATACACTGGATCATCTTTGTGTGCATCTATATAGGAGAAACCAAACCACTGCCTGGATGCTGCTAGGGTATACATCAGATATGAAGTCATGTAGAACTTCTTTGTTTGTTGGACGTTGAAGCTGCCACCCAAATTCATACCGATGATCTCTCGCTCAGCTTGATATTTTGTGTTCCTCGCACACCATGCGGATGAGCGGGCACATCCGTAAATGAAACTCATTGGTGGAGGGCAAACCCATAACCCGAGCCAAGAGGGATTATTAAGTCTCGACAGTTCTTCGTTGAAATCTTCTCTAAGAGGGTTTTGGTTAGGCGAGAAGCACCTTTCTTAGGGTTTTTTAACCAAGACTTCGCCACTCGCGCCTTGTATTTGTCATTGTCTTGGTCGAACATAGCCTGTGCTTGATCCCGGGAGACGACTATAGCATTGTCCATCTCCTAATCTCGTGAGCAGCGCCAATGGCGGCAGGTTGTCCAGCTTGGCAATGAGTTCCCCATGTACATTTGTCAATTCGCTCGAATCGGGGTCGAAGTGAGCTCCACATGAAAGCACCGACGCGACACCGCATCGAGATTGGGAATCCTCCGGAAAAGCTAAACCACTATCATTAATCATCTCGTGCCATTGGTGTAGGGTTTGCATCTGTCATTCTTGCCCAAAAATCGTTGAAGTCGAGACGACGAGCCACTTGCACTCCTATATTGCTAACAAGTGATTCAAGCGGAGAAATTTGCTCCCCGTCCCCGGAACTTGATCTTCATATTGATAGTCTCGAAGCCGCAACCTAGACTTCGGAAGGAATTTGCAAATGGAGGGGGAATTGCGTAGGTTTTCAAATTGCAAGGGTTGAGTGAAAGATAGCATGGAAGCAATGCGAAAATGCGAAGGGGATGCTCGTTATATAGCCGTTTGAGAGAGAAATGACTTTAATGCGCATTGAATACCCAACCACCAATTTGAAAGAGCATCATACTGAGTGAGCGGAAAAACTAAGTGTGAATGATACTAGGTATGCTTGGGACAGGTGAGACGCGAATGCGCGAAACACGCGGCTCGGCCGGTTCGGGTGAAACAGGGAGAGGACGCACAAATGCATTTGGGACAAATGGGACGAAAATGTGCGAAGTACGCGATTCGGGTGTTTCGGCCGAAATTGGAACAAAGGGCCCGTTTGGACTTGGGACATTCGGGACAAAAAGTTCAAAATGCGACTTGAGTGGCTCGGCCGAAATTGGGAAAGCTCGCACTTTTTAACTTTGGGACATTTGGGACAGGAAAGTGTGAAGTACGTGGGAAGGATGATTCCCAAATTGGAACAACACGCAAAATAAGTTTTGGGACACTTGGGACAAAATTTTCCGACGGGCCCGAAAATGGGACAACTTCGGGATTTCGGCGATCGGGAACAAGTGCATTTTCGTACTTTGGGATAGATGGGGACAAAAATTCCGACAGTCCGAAAATCACACAATGACCCAAAACACAGATTTTTTTTGATTTCACGACTTAGGCACCTCGTAGAAAAACACTTAAGACTCAAAATTTTGAAATTTTACTCTTATCAGAGCGGGAATTTTGAGTGACAACAGCTGGCTCCTTCTGGGGATGACTTGGTATAAATTCATGGAATGAGACAAGGCAAGAACTTAGATAACTCGGTGAAGCAGACCAGTGCCTTATCCATTGGCAAAGGAGTCAAAAACAAACCAACACAGAGGGCAACACACACAACAACAGAAGGGGAAACACACCGAAAGCAGAGAAGCAAAAACACTGTACAGAATATACAAAGGGACTCCCTAGTCACCTAGGACTTGAACAACTTCAAATACTGCCCACTATAAGGAAGTGGGAGGGGGAACCATCCATGTAATCAAGATAGAAAGAGTTCTTACCAGCAAAGTGCCTTATCTTGAATGGTCCGAGCCACAGTGAATCAAATTTTCCATGGCTGCCACGAGGTTCATGTCTTTTGTCCCATAACAGCACGGTATCTCCAACTTGGAACTCTCTGAACCTAGCTTTCTTGTCAAATGCAATCTTTACCTTCTCATGGTGAGCAGATATCCTGTCAAAGAACCTCCAATCTATCCTCGTTCAATTTGTGCAGGTACATGATTCTTTTATCTAGAGCATCACTGAAACTAGTATCTTCAATGGCCTTCATCAGTGCAAGGTTGGCAGTTCCACTTGTCACTGGCAATTGAGCTTCCACTCCATACACCACTTGAAAAGGAGACATTCCAATGGCTCTTTTAGGTGTGATCCTGTCTGCCCAAAGAGCATCATAAAGCTTCTTATGCCGGTTTGGCACGAGACTCATTGACCAACTTCCTTATGATAGTCACTGATTTTTGTTGGTGGATTCTCGCTTGTCCATTTCCCGGGGTAATAATCAAGAATGAGCTGAGAGATGCCATACCCGTAGCAGAAATCCATTATCTCGCTTGAGGAAAAGTTCAAGCATTGTGTCTGCTTACAATCTTGTTAGGTACACCATACCTTACCAAGATGTTCTCTCTTGATGAAGTTGCATACAACTTGAGTAATGTGTTTCGATCGAATAGCTTCCACCCATTTGGTGAAGTAGTCGGTGGTAGCACGTGCGTGCGTGTGACTAGCACTAGAAACAGGGTTCAGCACCAATGAAGTCTACGCCCACTTTGCTGAAATGGTTCCTCAATCACAACTGGCTTGAGAGGTAAAGATGCCAATTTAGGTCTTCCCACAAAGGTCTGACAAGCTTCACATTTATCCACCCACTTGGATGCATCTCTGAACAAAGAAGGCCAGTAATATCCTCCCCGAGTATCTTGTGAGCCGTATCAAGTTGATGAATAGTGCCCTCCACATGCCTGATCATGGAAAGCTGAGAGCAACTTTCTCTGCTGCTCCTTGTCCACACACTTCAGAAATCTCCCATCTAAACCACGCTTGAACAAGGCATTTTCCCATAGTACATATTGTGTTGATCTCAATTTAATGTCCTCTTTTCCTTGGCAAGTTAAATGAGAGGGGCATTCCCATAGGTGATAAAATGGGCAATGTCGAATACCATTCATCGATCGAACTAAGGAATAGAATAGTAGGAATGTCACTTTCTCCTCCAAAGAACTCATGTTTGGCTCCTTCAACATGAGCTCACAAAGACCCTTTCCACGAACCAGCTTGGTTGGTTTGATATCAATGTCATACTCTGACTTTAGCCACCCGCTTCCTCTCTTGGACCCAAATTCTTGCTGTGTAAGAATTGACTTAACAAAATGATCTGGAACCAAAGACCGTAGAGTGAGAGTTGAGGATATAAAAAGCAACGGAATCGCCTGACTTTTGACTACCGCAAAGCATGCTTCTCCATCATGGTGTATTTCAGCTCATGATTCTTCAGATATAGCTCATGAAGGCAATTGGTAGCTCATGTCCATCGTGAGTCTTCTTGGGTTAAGACAAAGAAATGGTATTATCTCAGAGCATAGCAATAGATGATGAAATCTTTGCTAAAATCGTGATTGCAGCAGCCAAAACTCGGAGTTTTAGCAATAGCTTTCTTGATAACCTCAAAGGATTCCTTTCCTTCGTAAGACCAACCAAATGCTTGCTTTCCTTTCATCATCCGAGAGATGTTCAAAGTTAATTCAGCAAAATCAGGGATGAATCTTCTTAAAAATTGATCTTACCGAAAAGGAATGCACGCCTTTTTTACTCGGGCTTGGGAGAGAATCACGGATGGCTTGAACTCGCTCGTAATCAATCCTAATACCATCCTCTGGACAATGTGCCCTAATAGTTTTCCTTCTCAGTAACACGTAAGATAGATTTTTTAGGATTTAAAGAAATCCCATGCTCTCGGCATCTCCCATCAAGCCCATTCCAGTGGGTCAAGTGGTCTCGCTTTGTCTTTGAAAACATCCTTGTTAGGTCATCAAGGTATATGACGATACATTTCCCTTTCAAGCTTCCAAAAGCCAAATCCATAGCTCTCTGGAAAGTGGCACCAGCATTAATCAGCCCAAAAGGCATTCTCTTGTAGGCGAAGGTACCCCAAGGAGTGGTGAAGGCTGTCTTGTGTTGATCGGCATCAACCTCTACCCGATCAGTATCCCGAGAATCCATCAAGCATAGATAACATTTCAGATCCTTATCGCTTGCAATATTTGATCCATCATAGGCAGAGGGTAGTTATCTTTCACCATTCATAACCTCCCTAGTTCTCTCTAGACCACTTCTATTGGCTTCATAGGCTATCTATCTATCACTGTAATTGATTAACCAGACCCTCCCAACTCTCAATGAGTCTCTAATCACTTGCTAATCAAGTTTAACTAGCCTAATCCTAGCTTAACTAAGCCTAAATCATGTTTATCCTAATCTAATCTAAAAGTGCTTTTTGAGCTTTAGTCCCACATGCACAAGAATTCCAAACTCTTCCATTTGGAAAACTATAAATACAAGGCTAAGCCTACCCATTCAACTTACAACTTTACACAACTTTACACACCTTGTTTACACAAAACACAACTTTACTCTCAAGAACTTTGTATTGGCATTAGAAACCATTTGTGATAGCTTTAAGCTATAGAACATTTGGATCTTGGCCATACTCCATTGTTAAGAGCTCCCCCATCTTGCATCCATCCACTCCTAAGGAAAACAACTAATCACACAATTTGATTGCTTAGGATCTATACTAGGTTCACTTTCATTAAGCTTTCATAGAGTAGAGAGTAGTATGCATGTTAGTTTTTTATGTTTTTTTCAAATTTATAATGCTTTCATGTTAGTTTCTCTTGTTTAGCTCTTATATTATGGTGCATGATTGAGTTTAGGGAAGCTTTGAAGTTCTTTAACCTCTTTCCATAGCTTTTCCACTTTTCCATTGCACACAAATAACAAACAACGAATATTAATTTTCACTTTACAAATTTCCATACAATTATACAATCTAAATCGGTGTAATCAAAACAATTATGCATGTTATGTAACATCCTCGCTAATTAATATTTTATTTTGACATTTAATTATTCAAATAATTATGAATAATGGGAAAATGAACATTTATTCAAATAATTAAGTGTTAAATGTGGATGATGGTAATTAGTCATCTAAGTACTTAATTAAATATTAAGTACTTAGATAACTAAATACCGATTTTATTAATATAAATGCAGTTTAATTATGAGGTTGTGTTGACACCCATATGGACTAAGGGTGATGTCGCTCCTAAGGCAACTTATACTATGCATTTTAACAAGGCTTGGAATAAGTATGACACGTTGTGGTATTGGTATTATTGTTGCGTGAATTGTTTTGAGTTGGTGTTATATGGTAAAAACAATAAGGCTTAAAAGCCTTGGTAAATTTGCATTATAACATTAAATTTTATGGCATTATTTTAAATAATATAATTGATCGGGGCATATGGCCACACCCATTGAATGGTTGAGAATTATGTTTCATTGTGTATTGATTTCTATTTTTTTAAATAAGGGTAATGAATACCATATTGGTAAGGATAAGAGTTAATAATTAGTAAACCAACTTTAGTGGACATATCACATAGGGAGTAATCATTTAATTGAACATTCAATTTTTCAAATAGAGAGATCCCCTCCCACGAAGGCTTGGACCTCCATTTTCCATCCACTTGGCAGACAGTAGGTGGAGGGAGTAAATGTAAGGCATGGTTTTTAGAATGCATGGAAGAATGGGGGAAATATAGAGTGTGGTTTTAGTTGCATGACATTCGATGGTTTTGAGCTCCAGTTATGGGGAAACTCTGCCGATTTTTCTCAAAGGCATGTGTGGAATCTATTTTTTAGAAACCCTCTATTTTTAAAGAGGAATGCAATGTTGAGGTGTGTTTTTTAGAGAGATCAAATTCTTGGCACTCAAGAAAGTCGATAGGGTGTTCGAGAGAGCAATTGGAAGAAAAAAACATAGGTAAAAATCATTTATAGGAAAGGGGTTACTCTGCTTGCTTTTTTGGTTTTTGATTTATAAAGAGATTATTTTCATTGCATGTTCTTTTGTTTTATTATGAAATGCTTATGGAAAATATGTTGAAACTATTTCAAACTTGTGTTCTTGCCATGAAATCATATGGATGTTTTGGCCTTTGGAAAATAATCTGTGAATCAGATTGAAGTTGAGTTTGTTCAATAAAATCATATGGTTGTGTTACCATGTGTGTGATCTGTAGTGAATGAGTTATTTGAGATGTGGGTTTGATTAGAGGGTTTAGTAAATTTGTGAGTGAGTTCTATAATATGATAACTATGGTTTTTAGCTCGAATCGACATGATATAATCGAACTCTTTCTTAATGATTTATTCTATTTAGTATCTGGGTAAATCAAACTCCTGCAAATCCTTTGTTTGAAATCGTAGGAAATGGGGTTAATAAAAACAAAGGTATCATTATTTTGTTATACTTAGTTACTGGTATGATTGAAAACCACGAAATTATTTACTGATGTTTTAATTACCTTGGCTTGATATATTATTCTATGTGTGAACATATTTGTGGTATATGAGCATTTTTGGGGTTTTATCCATGGTATGTGTTTGATAACAAAAAAACCCGAGTAGTTTTCGAATGTCATAAATGTTATTGAGTCTTTGTTGTAAGTTACACCTTTGGGTTCAAATAGGGATAACGCAAGTATAATCGCCCTAATTTTATATGGTTTCGTGATTATTATGATCAGTATATGACGTAAACCCAGTACTAGGGTTTATGAGAATAAATTCATATTTATATGGAAATACAATTTGTGGAAATTTTTGATAGGTTATGGACCATGGTTTTCTTCTCTCCCGAATGTGAGTGCAAGTGGTTAAATGTTGGTTTATTGTTGCACTAATATTGAGACTATTAGAACACATTACTTGGAATGAAAATTAGTTGAAATGTGTGTCTTCATTTTATGTTATGTGTGAACACCCTAAAATTTCATAAGTAAATTGCAAAGCTCAATAAGTAAGGCTAACACCATTGTCACCTAATTAGCTAGGTTTCTAAGTCTAGGAATGTAACATTAAGATAGAAGTTCAAAGGAATGCATAACTAGTATGAAAACAATGCAAGATATAATTATACATGCCTACTAATATGCTTGAATTACCTAACATGGGCCTAAATAGACCTAAGAGGGAAATCAAATGGTTATGGTTGCTACTCCAAACAATGGTGAAATGACCTCTCCAAATGAATTGTTAAGTCACTTTAGATTATTCATCTACTAACCTTGTTGAAGGTTTTAGGCAAAGATTGAACTTGGCTTATGAATCATATGTATTATATGAGATGCAAATCAAAGCATAGTGTAAAGTATAAAGGAATGAGGTGCACCCTTTTTATAGTTTTCCTTCTAGTAGAAACTTGTATTTTGGTACATGTGGGACTAAAATCCCCAAATTAGATTAGAATTACTAATTATGATTAGGCCTTGTTAATCACAATTAGTGAATTACCAAGTGATTAAGAGGTATGGAGCCTTAATCACCGCTTAGGGTCAACTAAGAGGCTAAAATAAGCTTTTGAATCTTGTTGAGACATTGTGGAGGTGAATGGGGTGGTTTTGAGTGGTTAGAAGAGGGGTTTGAATCAATACTTGAGCATACTAACTAAATCAAGGGAAAAATAGGCCTAATTAGCTTATAAACGTTAATTGTGCTGCGAAGAGGATTTTGACTTACGATTCATTGTAAACGACATCCTTAATGCGAAAGAGGTTTGGTGATCAATTAAGTGCTTGTTAACTGACCAAAGTGGCAAGAAACATTAGTTGATTTGTAAAGATTACTAATTATAACAGAATTGGTAAGAATGAGAGTGATTTGCGTGCATTTGGCAATAAGATTGTAAAAGTAGAATTTAGGTGTCTACATTTTTCCTGTTTGAGGTGAAGTTAGTAACTTCACTTCAAACATAGTAGACAAGCATAAACAGTAAATTTTTGAAGAAAATTTAGTAGGATGAAGGATGCCCCCTCGAGTGTTGATGGGGTGATAGAAGAATTCAATCGATGATCGAAAATATGATTTGAAATGGATAGAAGAAAATAGGTCAGAACGGGCATGAAACCCTTAGGTATTGAGAAGGAATAAGGATAGGGATAAATGTGGTTGTTTATTTCCCTGAGTGAGTTTTAAGAGAAAAATTAGTAATGGTAATAAATGATAATGGAGAAGAAATGATTAATGGAGAAATATAGGAAAAACCAAATCTTTACATGCAACCTTTCAATAAACAACTTGTTTATATCATTTTTCCTTAGGTCTATATCATCAACCTTTATTTAAAATAAACAAAAGTGTAAGATAACATGAAAATCTAAATTACTAAAAAAATTACTACTAAAAATGTGTAACTCCATGCAACATACATTATGCAATGCAATACAAGAAAGTAAAATGATGCTTAACTCCATGCAACATACAAAATGCAATGCAATACGAGAAAGTAAACCAACTAACCTAATAGAGAAACAAGCACAATCACATATACTCAAACAAACAATGTTCAAGACAGTTGTACCAATTTTTTTAATCAATATACGATTAACAAATATTTTGTTATAATGACAAGGGTTAAAAATGATTCCCCAAGCAATAACACATGCGAGGGAAAAACGGAGGACACAAGTAGTCCCATGGAAAGCATTCGTGCATTATGACACAATATCTAACAACTCATTGTTGCATGGGAGTACCAACATAATAAGCAGACCCAACTTTGTTAATGGAGGTAGATCATGATGATCCACATGTCATTTGAGACAAGAACAAACAAGAATGTCGAAAGATGGTTTTGTAGGACCAATTTTGATGTTGAGGATAATGCAGGTGATACAGGCTTCAATTGTATTAAATCCATTTAAAAAATGAAAAACCATATTTTTGGTAAATATAAATCCAAAATTAATTTTACCATTGTGTATATTTCTTTAATACCTTTCCAACGCAAAAAAACGGAGTTGTTTCAAGGTCGAGAGAAAAATTTATGGCCTGTGCTGATGTTGGGTGTGCTTGTGCACTCATGGGAGCACTTGTGCTAGGTAGAATTGGTGACCTGGGCACTGTGCTAGCCTCATTTTTGGATATTTAGGTTTTGTGAGGAAGCATGGTCACCTCTACTGGGCTCCTTTTTGGATTTTCTAAATTTTGTGAGGCATCATGGGCGCCTGAGCGCTTGTACTGGCCTCCTTTTTTATTTTTTAAGTTATGTGAGGTAGCATGGGCACTGTGCTGGTGCTGGCCTCCTTTTTTTTTTTGAATTTTTTGACTGCAGCATGGGTGCATGTTCTGATTGTAAGGGTGCTTGTGTAACACTAAGTGAACTACCTATCTTCTAGAGGTCATAACTTTTTCTCCCGACCTCAAAAGGACTCCATTTTTTTGCATTGGAAAGGAATCGAGCGATCTACAATGTTAAGATAAATTTGGATTTTCAAATTTATATTTTGTAAAATTAGAACCAATCAATATCAATCTTTGTGATAAGTAGCTCACATGGGAGAGAAGTCACTTACATAGGAGAAAAGGAGAAATGCAAGGGCACCTAGGCACCTGTGCGTGATGCGAGGGCACTGGGCACCAGTGCATGATGAAAGGGAACCTAGGTGCCTATATGGATGATGCAAGGGTGATTGGGTTCATGTATGCAGCTCTGAAGGGCCCCTATGCAACACTAAGTGTACTTCCTATCTTTTGGAGGCTATAAATTTTTCTTCCAACCTCGAAATGACTCTGTTTATTTTGCGTTGGAAAGGTATCAAGAAAAATACACAATGGTAAGATAAATTTGGGTATTTGAATTTTTTTACCAATTTTTTTGAGCTTTTTAGTTTTATTTACCAATTTTTTGGGTTTTTATGTTTATTTGAATGTTTTTTCTTTTTCGACTAACATATTTGAATGTTTTTATTTTTGAAACATATTTGAATGTTTTTTTATTTTCTAGAAGTTTTCTGAAGCTATGTACAAGAAATGAAGAAACGTGGATGCCCCCGAGTGACAAATGGGATGTACAAGGGTAGAATGCCACGCGTATGTGCAAGAAAGTGAAGATGTGAAATTTCCCCCAGTGTTAGATTGGAATATTCAAAGGAAAAATCTTCACGTGCAGAAGATGGATCAAGGAAAATATGGATAATTTCAACACGATGATGAACGTAACATAATGATGTTCTAGGAAGGACCAAGGATTCCCCCATCGTAAGTTGGCCAAAAATCACATGATATAAACAAGTGGAAGATTATTTTTGTGAAGGGGACAAAGGTACCCACACAAATGGAAAAAATAAAATATTACACACATGGATGTTCTTAACAAAGTAGAAGAATAATGTGAATTTGAATGAATGTATCTTAGAAGCCTCACAATAAAGAAGCGATTAGCCTAATGCAAAAATTATGAGACAAGATACATACTAGAGTTAGAATCTGAACAAGGTCCAAAAAAGACACTTGGTAACATATTTATCTTATTTTCTCATAGAGATATAGTGTGTGTATGTGGAAATTTATTACCTCTTGGAGGGATATTTGATAGACAATAAGTGAAGACACCCTAGCCTATGTGTAGGAATGATTTAATTTTCAAATTTGATGTTTTTTAATAGATTACGAAGAAGAGTCGTACATGTCTCCACTACCAGCCACACATCCATAGCCCCAACGAGAGATGAATTTGATTCTAATCATATCATTTCTCTCTGTCATTCAAGCATCCATAGCCTTGGTAGATATTATTAGAAATACCCCAAGAGAGAGTTATATATCAATTTTCTTTTACTTTTAGTGTTTTCTTTCAACTTTGTGATTTTTGATTTGATTGGTTCTTTTTCTTTCTAAAGACTTATTTGAGCTATCTTTTTTTGAAAAGGGGTTAAGAACCACTAATGGCTTGATGGAAGGAGGTGGAAGTGAGTGTGATGATGACATTCGCTAGTGTCAACAAATATATCTAAAATTTCTTCGAAATACGTTTTTTATATGTTGATTGTGATAGGATCTCTAAGAGGTTAGTCATTATTTAATTTACCAAGGTTATAAAATACCAAGGCCAAATGGATACCATAGAGATAACTGCAGCAAATTCATGTGAATAGGCTAACCAAAATATCACTAAAGGGATGAAAATGGTAGGAATAATTTGAGAATAAGAGCAAGAAAGTGTAGAAAGAACATCCATTTGTATGCAATACCTAATTGCAATGTGTGTTTGTTTACCTTTGACAAAAATTTTTTTTTTTTTTGCATTTGTGAATTTGTTTTTGAAAAGTGGGACCAAAAAGATCAATTGACGTGATAAGATCCAACAACAATGTTAGCAATTTCCTTAATAAGGAAGACTAGGCGTGTTTACTTATCAAGAGTCATATTATACCTAATCTCAATGATCATGGTGAGCTCATGCTCAATAGATGACTGTGTTTTATCATGAAACATGGATTTTTGCATGAGAGCTTGAGGTCCCTATCCAAATTTCTTTGCACTTTACACCATACTTGATGGTTGCGTTGATGTGAATTTTTGAATTGTGTTTGATTATGAAATTTAAGATTGTTTGAATTTTTGGGAGCCTTGGAGCTCTTGGAAGTTTTAATCATAGTTGGATGAATGAACCATTTTGGTTTTTAATAAGCTATAATGTGATTTTTCTAATCCCGAAAGTGGGAGAAAAAAGTAGACGAATACAATTGATGTGAGAAAAGATAGTGAGTTTGCCATAATCATTGATAGAAATAAAATATGATGAATGTGAAGGATACGGTCTAAGAATTGAAGAGGATGGGCTATCAGGATGTTTCCCATAGAATGAAGATAAATGACTACAATGATGTGGCCCTAAGATTGAAGATGAAGGACTACCTGGAGGTGTCCCATATATAGAAGAAGATGGGATACTAGGACGTGGCCCAAGAATCAAAGATGAGGGACTTCTATGACATGCCCCCAATATAGAATAAGATGGGCTGCTAAGAGGTGAGCCACATATAGAAGAAAATAGGCTACCGGAGGCGAGCCACACATAGATGATGAAGGGTGTTGTCCCTCAAAAATTTCCTTCATTATTTCCAAGTCTAATCCTAAATTTTTGAGTTAGCCCCCTTTGAAAATGGTCTAGTCTGAGTATTTTGAAATCTGGCACTTTCCAAGGGATCAAGGAGGTTTGGAACCTACTTCATCAGATGGGAAATTTCTTCCCCTTCCCAAAAAGGTAACAAAGTTGTTCTAACTCTTTGTTTTGTGCAAGATATGGCTCGGCGGGCTTAAGTTATAAATTTTACCCAAAATGGACTGGCAAGGCTAGGGAGATTTCTTTGCCACTTTACATTTTTGGCAACCAATACACTTGGTGATGGCAAATGCGCAAGACCGAGTGGGCGAGAGAAATAACAAGGATAGATCCCCATAACGAATAGGGTGTTGCTACATCAACAACGGAGTGCGGTGTGCAGCGAGGAGTTTGTGACTTCGGAACTTTTTCCAACAAAGGTCCCATGTGTTCTAAAAGAGGTTGTGACTCCATTTCCAGTCAAACCATGCCATGTGTCCTCTCGAAATGTCAAAGCGAGCTAGTGGAGAAAATCCTTCCAAATTTCTGAAATCCAAAAAATGTCATGAAATATGAAATGCTTGTCACCCTTGGCCACTCCAGTCTCTTTCTGCCACGTGGATGGCTCCAATTCAAAGGCACAGAATGCAAATCTAATGGCCCACATTTAATCTAACAAAGATGTAACCGTTTTAATCAATTTTCTGGCATTTACCGCCACCATGGCTATTTTTCTATGTTTTGGAATCCGAATTGATGCAAAATGATTGGATTTCAATTGTAACTATTGTTGGGCACCTTGGGAAGTTGTAACCACTCCTGAAATGTTATTTTATGTTCTTTACAATTCATTTCACGGGTTGTAATTGCACTTTTGAAAACTAGAAATGATTTTTCACGTACAGAGGAAAAAAGAGATAGTTGCCATTTCTTCTAATATGCTCTTCTCTGTAAATTTCTTCCAATTTCTTTCATTGTACGAGTTTACTTCTCATTTGTAATAAAAAATATGTATTTTATGCCCCTTTGATCAATGATTCAAGTGGTTCTTTGTGACCAATGCATTTTTGTTCAATCTTTTAGCTCCGTTTTGCAAATTTGTATTATTTCTTCTATAAAAATGCATGTTATAAAATTTCTAATCAAAGTTTGTAGGCCTCTGATTTGCTACCTCCACTATTGATTTCCTTTCCTTCATTCTCACTCCCCTTTCCCACTCTCAGACCATTTTTGTCCTTACAAGCAATTGCAGGCTTTGCCATAGGGTCAGTGGAGTGCCCTTGTGGATCTCGGTTGAAAAACCACCATCGAATTCACTTGATTTTCATGCATAATATGGTAGTTGCACCGTTATAAGTAGAGGGACTTAGATTCCCATAGTGTTGTTTTGAAACCCACAATTTTCCCTCGAGACAAATTTCCAAGCCAACAGTTTTGGTGCCCACCGTGGGGTAGATTTTGCAACATCTGCACCCAAGAAATGACCACAAGGTCATATAATACCATTTGAGTTTATTGAAAATTTTGAGTTTTCTTGTGATCCACATGGATACAAGTCATGGCCATTCAAGCAAATCTACCTATTGAGAGACCTACCTTGCTGTTTCATATTCAAGAGGATATTACTTGGACTAGAGGGGCTATTTGGCATAATAGGCAAAGTATAAACCATTATTACATTGCTTCAAGGATATTGGACCAAGAAGAAGAACTTGCTCGTGAGTTGGAGGAGCAAAGACAGATCTTAGCACCTCAGAGAAGACCATAAGCCTTCAAGTGACTGACAGAAGATATACCCGGAAATTAAGATCAGGAAGATTTGTTGATCCTACTTTTGGTGATCTTAAGGAAGAAGAACAAGAGCTTGAAAGAGAAGAAGAAGAGGTAGAGTTCCATTTGAAAGAGAAGAAGAGATTCGGGCTCAATTTGAGGAGATTGAAAGACTCAAGCAGCGGAAAGAGAAGTGTGGAAAGAGAAACGGAAAAGACAAGCAGACCCTACACTGCTCAAGAAGCCAGACAAAGAGAAAGAATGGCTGATAATGAATGAGAAGCACGCAGACCCAATGTGCCATGGGGAAGAAATACTAGTCCTCTTTCTCTCCCATGAATACTTCATGATCTGCCAAGAGGTTCGAGGAAGAATTTCCCCAAGTTCAAAGGAGATGGCTCCCAACTACCTGAGGAACATGTAGCATCCTTCATCACTGCTTGTGGTGTGTTAGGTGTTGAAGATGAAGATGTATCAGTCAAAATTTTCATGGAGTCACTCCAAGAAAAGGCTTCCAAATGGTTCTACATGTTGCCCCCAAGATCTATCACTGGCAGGATGATATAAGGAGTGCATTTGAACATAGATTCAAGAGCACTGAAGATTGCCAAGATCTGCTGGTTCAGCTGGTTCAAATGAAGAAGGAAGCTTCTGAGTCCATGAGAGATTTCATTGCAAGGTTTGATAGATTAACGAGAAGAATCCCAGAAGATATAGTCCCTCTTGATAACAATTTGAGGAGATTCTTCATCAGTGCCTTGCCATCGGAAGTTGGTTTCTTCCTCAGAAGAGACCAACCAAGAACATTAAGGGAAGCACAAGACTCTGCCATTGAAACTGATGATGATTTAATCCTTTCGAGGGAAGGTGAAGGGCCCAAGCGGAAAGCAAAAGGGTCGAGTTCCAGTTCAGTCCAAATAGACCCCATGTTTCAAAAAATGGCCAATGATTTGGTTGCCTTGAAGAAGCAACTACTACATAGATCACTATGAGGAACAATCCAAGAAGATCAAACTTTAATGATAGGTAGCGTATTGCACCTCCTCCTTGCCAGCTTGCTCTTGAAGCACCCCTAGTTAATGTGGCATGTGATGTAAGAGAAGAAGCTTTGAAGTTGATGAGCCCGAAGATGATGAAGAAAACTACGAGAGCTACCTAGAAGTGGAGGAGGTCGATATGCACAATGGGTTGTTCGAATTCATTGATGATGATGAAGAAAAGAGGAGGAAACACCAAGATTTTCATGTGTTTTTTCACTAGAACACAGTCCAAAAGAACACTCCATCCTCGGTGGTTGCAAGGGAGAAGAAAACCAAAGAAGCTTCCACTTATGAGGCACACCAAAGAGGATTATAAACAAGGGTTCTCCATTTTTGCCCTCCATGGATTCTGCTAGAGAAAAATCAGACCTATTTGTTTCCAAGGACCATGCCAACATTGTGCCAAGTAATTCATTTGCTTCTTCTTCTAGTTCTGCAATTATTAAAAGTAATTCCCCTTCCATTGGAATCTCTGTTAAAACACCCACAGTTCAGCCAAAGGATTGTATCTCCATCCTCTATTAAACCGATTGTTGCACCTTTGGTAGAAAATCCTCCATCCAAAACAAACAAGGTTCCTTCAAATCCCTTGCCATGTAAATCAAGTTCCACTTCAGGACAGCCTCCTCATCCAGTATTTCCCCATTTGATTTTGTAGAGCACGCAAGTAAAACCAAAGTCCAGCTCTCTGAATTAGAATACTTGCAAATGCACCCTCTCCAATTTGATAGATTTATTAATGCAGTCCAGGGTAGTAGCTCTATACCTTCAAGTTCCACTTCTAAAGGACTCCTTCCAACACCGTCCATACCTCCATCTCAGAATATGTTAGCTCTCAGTGCTGCCAAAACATCTAGAGTTGAGCCTTTTTATTTGTCTCTCCTCATAAATGGTTTTGAATTGAACAATTGTATTATTGATTCTAGAGCTTCTGATAACGTAATGCCTCTCAAAGTTGTAAATTCCCTTGGCCTAACTTTGACTAGAGTGAATGGAGCATGTTACTCCATGGAATCAAAACAAGTGCCGCTGATTGGAAGGATAAAAGATGCACAAGTAGCTCTAGCTGATTTCCCCGACAAGAAAGTGCTCTTAACTATCTTGGTGGTGATATCCCAACGCATCCTTTGGCATGCTTTTGAGTAGAAGTTTTTGTAGAGATCTAGGTGGAGAAATTAAAATGGACTAGTCCTCTGCTACTATCCCAGTCAAAGGTGAAATGAAGAGGTTTCTGCCCATTCGAAAGATGAAATTCATAGTTAAAAAGTCTGATGATCCAAGAGCTAACATACTTCTTCAAGATTCTGAGTTAGGAAATTACTTCCTTACATCACAAAAAGATGAAAACCTACCACTTCTCATGGAAGAAGAGGAAGATCAGATCTAGACCATGGAATTTGATGGCATCCATTCAAGAGCAGGTTCTAGAGCTGGTGTTGTTCTGTATTCACCTTCAAAGGAAATGCATCCATTTGCTTACAAACTACAATTTGATAACACAATAATACAGCAGAATATGAAGCCCTTCTTTTGGGCATGAGTGTTGTAGAGGATATGGGAATTAAGAAGCTAAGATGCCTTGGTGATGTAGAGGTAATAGTGAAACAAATCCGACAGCAATATCAAGTTAAGAACCCAAGGCTCAGACACTATAGAAACCGGGTTTGGGACTGCATTGAATCATTTGATGCTTTCTCTATTGAAGCCGTTCCAAGAGCACAAAATGAAAGGGCTGATTCTCTTGTTGTGGCAACCTCTTTATTGACACCACATCCTTCCTTTGGCAAGGATAAAATCAGCATTGAGATGGTGTTCAGACCGAGTGTACCTGATAATGCGGATCATTGGCAAGTCTTCAATGATGATAATCAGATTTTGAGCTTCTTAGAGCAAAGAGATAATTTCAATAATCTCTTCTTTGAAGGAAGTGTTCATCCTCATCGAGAAGTTGTTACTGAAGAAGAAGCTGATGGAATTGATGAAGTTGATGATGAGGGCGTGATCAGATTGAAAGGAAATAAAATTCCTAAAGGCTTGGTCTCTTTGGAAGATCTGTTTGACAAGCACGACAGATTCATTCAAGAGAAGGAGAAGTTATCTTCTCATTGTCCTTCTAACTTTGACAAAGAAAATATTGGTACTTGCTGAAGATCCAAGGATGGTAAACATTGGTAAATGTTGCTCGCCTGAAGAAAAGAGAAGGTTTGTTGCTCTATTAAAAAATTATTCTGATGTTTTAGCTTACTCTTATGAAGAACTTAAGTCTTTTCAGCCAAAGGAAATGCACCATTCCATTCCTTTGAAACAAGGTGCTAAGCCCTTCAGGAAAAAGCAAAGGCCCTATAATCCAAAGGTTGTTGATATCATTAAGGAAGAAGTAACCAAGATGTTGAATGCTAGAATCATCTTTTCCATTCACCACTCAACGTGGGTGGCAAACATTGTGCCGGTAAGGAAGAAGAATGGAGAGATAAGGATATGTGTTGATTTCCAAAATTTAAATCAAGCTTCACTTAAAGACAACTATCCTCTGCCAATCATGGATCATATTTTGCAAGTGGTCACTGGATCTGAGATGCTCTCTCTGCTTGATGGTTTTTCAGGATACAATCAAATAAAAGTGGCAGAGGAAGACTGCAACAAAACAACATTTACAACTCCTTGGGGCACTTTTACGTACAGCAGAAAATGCCTTTTGGCTTAATCAATGCGGGAAAACATTCCAAAGGGAATGGACTTGGCCTTCAAAGATCTAAAACATTGCATTGTTATTTATCTAGATGATCTCATGGTGTTTTCAAAGAAAAGAGAAGAGCACATCTGTCATTTGGAGAAGATTCTTGCAAGATGTAGAAAACATGGTATATCTTTAAATCCTAAGAAATGCATTTTGGGGTCACCGAAGGAAAGTTATTGGGGCACATCATAAACAAGCATGGAGCACACATTGACCCCAAAAGAGTAAGAGCTATTCAAGCACTATCTCTGCCAACAAGCAAGAAAGGAGTGCATTCATTCTTTGGAAAGGTAAATTTTCTTCGCCACTTTGTTCCTGAGTTTGCTGAACTGACAAAGCATATCACCTCCATGATGAAGCCTCAGGAAGTTTCAAATGGAGCCATGAAGGGAAAACAACATTTGAAGAGATCAAGAGAGCTATTGCTAAAGCTCCAACTCTTGTGTCCCTGGATTTTAATAAAGAATTCATTATGTACTTGTTATGCTTCAACAAACACCCTCTCTGTTGTTCTGGTTCAAAAAAATGATGAAGGTTTGGAAGCCCCAATCACTTTCATGAGCTTCCTTTGAAGAAACACGAGCTCAACTACAGCCAATTGGAAAAACATGCATATGCAGTGGTAAAGGCTATGAAGAATTTCCACTTCTACATTCTAAATTCTCACACTGTGGTGATGGTTCCTAGGAGTGCAATCAAATCCATTTTAACACAGCAAGATCCTAGAGTCAAGAGAGGGAATTGGATTACAAAGACCCAAGAATATGACCTAGAGATTCAGCCCTCTAATCTGGTAAGAGGAAATGGTTTATGCAAATTGATTGCTAAAGATGAAACTCTTAAAGCTCAGCATGTTGAGAAAGATGGAAATTGTTTAACTTTCCCAGAAGACTGCCCGCAAGTTCTCTTTGTAACCACTACTGATGAGTGGTATGTTGATATTGCTTTCTTGCTCACGTATGGAGAATGTCCCTCTCATCTAGATTACAAGAAAAGAAGAACTCTCAAACTAAAAGCAGCCAAGTATGTGATTTGGAATCACACGCTTTATAAGAAAGGAATGGATGGTTGTTTTCTTTGATGTGTTGATAAAGAACAGCAAGAAAAGTTGCTTAAAGCTTATCACGACCAAGCATGTGGTGGAAACTTCTTAGCAATGGTGACTGCCCACAAGATTCTCAAAGGTAGATATTATTGGCCTTCTCTTTTTGCTGATACTCAGAGTTGGGTTTCCAAATGCATACCATGTCAACAATTTGTTGGAAAACCACAGTTGGTTGCCTTGCCTCTCGGGCCTGTGATTATTGAAGAACCATTTCAACAATGGGGGCTGGACTTTATTGGTGTGTTGAATCCCCATTCAAGTGTTGGGCATACTTATGTGCTCACAGCCATGGACTACTTCACCAAATGGGTGGAAGCCATTCCAACCAAACAAGCTAGTTCTGAAGTGGTCTGCAATTTCATAAAAGAACACATCATTGTCCATTTTGGAGTGCCTCATAAGATTGTTGTGGAAAATGCCACATACTTCTCTTTAAGAGAGCTGACATAATTTTGTTATGGCTTTGGAATCTCTCTTGCACATTCTTCTGATTACTATCCACAAGGAAATGGTCAAGTTGAGTCAAGTAACAAAAACATTGTGACCATTGTCCGAAAGCTTGTTGATGAGAACCAAAAGAATTGGCACAAGAGACTCTTTGATGCATTGTGGGCTGATAGAATCACTCCTAAGAAGGCCATAGGAACATCACCTTTTCAGTTGTTGTATGGAGTTGAGGTAGAGATCCCTATCACCATTGAAATGCCAACTCTCAAATTGATTCAATCAGGTGGAAGATGGCCAATACAAAGACTCCATTGACAAAAGAATCCTTTTTCTTGAAAGGCTGGAAGAAATCAGATCTCAGGTGGTTGATAAAATCAAAGAACATCAGCTGAAAGTGAAGAAGCTCTTTGACAAAAGGACTAAGGCAAGAGAGTTCAGAGTTGGAGATTTTGTCCTTCTTTGGGACAAGAGAAGAGAACCAAAGGGCAGTCATGGAAAGTTTGATTCTTTGTGGCTGGGACCTTTTAAAATCCATGGAACTTGTGGTGAGAATGTTTTTCTCTTATCATACTTGGATGGAACTCCACTAGGATTGCCTAGAAGTGGGCAATATTTGAAGCTTTACCATTAGTGAAAGTGAGTTGTCCCTCACCTTGTAACATTTTTTTCTCCTTTTCTATTGTGTGTGTTTTGTTTCCCTTTTCTGTTTTGGTGTGTTTTTGTTTGTGTGTCCTCTTCTTCCTTCTTTCTTTCCTCAGAAGTTGTACATGACTCTACAAGGCCCAATGGATAAGGCATTAGTCAACGTTATATATGTTTTAAAAACTTGAGATTCTGGATCCTCATGCCATGTTTTCTCCTTGTTCAATCCATGTCATGTCCCCAAGTTAGAGCCACTGTTATCCCCTCAAAAATTTCCTTCATTATTTCCAAGTCTAATCCTAAATTTTTGAGTTAGGTCCCTTTCAAAATGGTCTAGTCTGAGTTTTTTTTTTTTGAAATGTGGCACTTTTCAAGGGATCAAGGAGGTTTGGAACCCACTTCATCAGGTGGGAAATTTCTTCCCCTTCCCAAAAAGGTAACGAAGTTGTTCTAACTCTTTGTTTTGTGCAAGATATGGCTCAGCGGGCTTAAGTTATAAATTTTGCCAAAAATGTACTAGTGGGGATATGGAGATTTCTTTGCCACTTTTCATTTTTGGAAACCAGTACACTTGGCGATGGAAGATGCACCAGATGATCGATGGAGAAGATAACAAGAATAGATCCCCGCAACAAATAGGGTGCTACCACGCAACAACAAGAGTGCGAGCCGGTGGAGGAGTTTGCGACTTCGAAAAAATTTCCAATAAAGGTCCCATGTGTTCTAAAAGAGGTCACGACTCCATTTCCATTCAAATCATGCCATGTGTCCTCTCCGAAACGTCAAAGCGGGCCGACGGAGAAAATCATTCCAAATTTCTAAAATCCAAAAAATGTCATGAAACGTGAAATGCTCACCCTTGGCCACTCCAGGTCTCTTTCTACCATGTGGATGACTCCAATTCAAAGGCACATAATGCATATCTAACATCCCACATTCAATCTAGAAAAGATGTAACCGTTTTAATCATTTTTCTGGAATTTTCTGCCATGGTCATTTTTCTATGTTTTTGGAATCCAAATCGATGCAAAATGATTAGATTTCAATTGTAACTATTGTTGGGCACCTTGGGAAGTTGTAACCACTCCTGGCATGATATTTTATGTTCTCTAAAATTCATTTCATGGGCTGGCAATTGCACTTTTGAAAACTGGAAATGATTTTTCACGTACAGAGGAAAAAAAGAGATAGTTGTCATTTCTTCTAATCTACTCTTCTCTATAAATTTATTCCAATTTATTTCATTGTACTAGTTTACTTCTCAGCTACAATAAAAATACTGATTTTATGCCCCTTTGATCAAGGATTCAAGTGGCACTTTGTGACCAATGCATGTTTTGTTCAATCTTGCAGCTCTGTTTTGTAAATTCGTATTATTTCTTCTATAAAAATGCATGTTATAAACTTTTTAATCAATGTTTATAGGCCTCTTATTTGCTACCTCCACCATTGATTTCCTTGCCTTCATTCTCACTCCCCTTTCCCACTCTCAGACCAATTTCTGTCCTTGCAAGCAATTACAGGCTTTGCCATAGGGTCAGTGGAGTGCCCCTATGGATCTCTAGTTTAAAAACCACCATTGAATTCACTTGATTTTCATGCATAATATGGCAGCTACACCATTATAAGTAGAGGGACTTAGATTCCCATAGTGTTGTTTTGGAAACCCATAATTTTCCCTCGAGACAAATTTCCAAGCCAACAAAGGGCTACTTGGAGTTTCCCCACATATAGAAGAAGACAATGGGCTACCATGTGGTGACCCAAGGTGAGAATAAAATAAGCTACCGAAGGTGAGCCACAAATAGATGATGAAGGGAAACTTAGAGGTGCCCCACATATAAAAGTAGATGATGGGCTACCAGATGGTGACCCAAGGTGAGATTATAATTGAGGAATCTTAATAGATAAAGAATGATTAGGTAATGAGAATATAAGTCGTGGATCAATATTAGAACCAAGAATTTCATCACTCAATGAAGAATGTAGATATGGAAGAAGAAGATGAGGATCATGTTAGATGATAATAGGGTCTTCCTCTATTTTTATGAAAAAGGCATCAATTTCTTCCTCCCAATACATGAACATGATCTTATGGTCTTCCTCTATTTTTTGAAAAAAGGAATCAATCTCTTCCTCCTAATATGTGAATGTATCAAGGTATATAGAAGTTTCTTTCTCACAAAATTCTAGAGGAATGTCTTCATGTACCCTCATAAATTATCTAATGGCTTCTTCATTCTGAAATGAATCAATCGGTTTGGGTATTTTTTCTACCACAAGAGGTTCATTGGATGAATGTGATATGAGAGTCGATGTGGATGATTTATTAGAAGGAATTTGAGTCGGAGAGATCTTCGATGGAAGAAGGGGTCATTGAGGTAACTGAGAAATGGGGTCCTACAAAGGTAGGAGGACCATGACTTAGGAGTCGTATTAGAGGAATAATTTAGATTGGAATCTTAAGAAGATTTATAAGACTTAGAATCATTGGGTTTGGAATCTTCAGAAGAATTAGAAGAATCAAAATCATACTACTCCATGAGTTAAAAATGGGGGAAGAGGTAATTAAACAAGTTCTTTAGTGCGAAGAATCAAAAAGGTCTAGTTGTGCTATGTATCCTTTGATGGGAATGTTGAAACCTAGGTTCCTTACTATCATAAGTATGCATAACTGCATGATAATGAGTCTTTTCGGCACATACCTAGACATAGATAGTCCAGGGGATATCATAGGGATTATTACGTTGACATGTTCAATAGGTGTATCTACACAACCAATGAGAACATCAAAATTATTCTCCTCATTAGACACACAATTAGCAGTCTTGTCCCGATTATGTTTAGGAAGAGCCTTCATATTGGGGGATTTTTAGAGTGGATGAATCCATCTTCACATCGCACTTTTGATTAAGTCATGGATGTAGTGTTGCGACTTCAAAAACTTATTTGTTTTTGACCTTTAATGCGGTAGAATTAGAAATATTCATTATCTCTAAACCATGATGGTTTAGGTGCGTTATCCTCATAAGGCATAGTTTCAGGATATCTAACCATATTAACTACCTCTAGCTGTTTTAGTATTGATGACATTGAGTCAAATAGAGGAGTGAAAGTATGATGCTTATACTCCATAGGCAGAGCTCCCTTTACAAGATTCAAAGGAGTGTTGTTTTGAATGGCTTGTACTTGCTTAGAGTCTACTATTCCATCACCAATGACATTTTTATTCTTATTATGAACAAACTTTGGTTTTTTGTTAGATTTTGAATCATTTTGATCATGGGAGAAAGGTTTTAGAGTCCCCTAGCTAACAATTCTTTTTCAATTTGACTCCATTTTTCGATTACCTCTTCAATTTGTTGCCACAATGCATTTTCAAGTGGAACATAATGTCTAGATGGAGGTTAGGAACAAATATATTGATTAACTACTTTTGGGTATGGCACAAGGAAAGCAGCTAGCTAATCCTCTCCATCCTTGTAAAAATGCAACAAATTTTTTTATTTCATTTCTTGGCATTGTAGAGATCTAACATGGTAACTTAATTTTCTATATTGAAAGAGAAGTTTCGTACAAATTTTTTTGCTAGGTTTGGCTAAGTTCATATGGATCCCTTATGGATGTGTACAAACCATTATAGCACTGTTGCTCCTAAAATTTGTGGAAAGAGGCACATAAGATAATTTTCGCTATATGTAACCTCTTGACATGCCATATAAAATTCTTTTATATGATCACGAGGGTCTCTTTTTCCCTTATTTTTATCAAATTTTGGAAAATCAAAATGTCTTAGGAAAGGTACTTGTAGCATGGCTTTGTCAAAAGGGTAGGGACATAACTCATCAAACCAGTATTTCTTGTTATTGTTACTAGTTTGGCCCTCTTGTAATGCTTGAAGGGAGTTCTTCATAGTTGACCACTCTTGATTAAAAAGTGGATCTTGCGTGGGTGGTATAGGCCTATATGAAGGATTAAATCTAGGTGTATTCCCACCTCTATTTTTTGCAAGAATCTCTTCATAAGGATATCTTTGTGGGTCCCATCAAGGAGTGTTTATTGGGAACTCATAAAATGAAGCTTTAGGTTTCACTTTTGGTATGCTTGTTTCAAAAAAATTGGTTGTTCCTTATGTATATGTGATGCCAAACTTACCAATTGGTGAGTGAGGGCTTGACTCTATTCTAACATCACCTATTTAATGGGTATCTCGTGATGATATTTGTTAGGAGGAGGTTGTGCATGATGAACATGGTCTTCATCATCTTCACAATGAACCCTAATTGTAGGTATGTGATAGTCCCCATCATTTTCAAAAGGCACCTCTTCATTATTTCATCGTCTAGAAGTAGAGGCATGACCTAGGTTCAATATTTCGTTAAGAGTGTGATGAGGGCAGTCTACTTCTTCTTCTCCCCGAACCATGTCGGTAATAAGAGAAGGGTCTACTATGGAAGGTAATTTGGCCCCTAGTTCCACAACCCGCATAAGAACTTCATGTTTGTTATGAAAAATGTAGTTGTCAAAATGGGTGGAATGAAGCTCTGCATCCACATGAGGAGAATATTCCTCTCCACCACTATGGTCAACCATGAGATTATCCTCTAAAATAGGGTTGTCACCTCCAAATATATTTCTTCTAACTTTTGTGACCCCATTCTCGTAGTAGGCATTACTTAGAATAGAAGGTACAATGCAAAATATTTCCACTAAGGTTTATTAACAAGGGACCCTAGTCAATTTTGTAGCGTAATGACCCTAAGTCATCACAAACAATGGTGACTATAAAATAGCCACAAATTCAATAGGTCAATATGAACCTAATAATTAAAGAATAAGACACCCTAGTAAGGTAATATATGACACAAGTTTTTTTAGAATAATACGATGATGCATAGTACTCAATTTAGTCACAACAAATAGTCTATTCCCTATAATTTATCTAGATAGATTTTGAAACCAAATAGTGACAACACAATATTACCATTTAGGTTAAGTTTAAAACATACAAGGCCTAAATGATAAGATAATGTTGACATGACCTTCTAACAAGATATACTAAAAACAAGTTTCTAAATACTAGCAAAGTTTAAGTCTTGTAAAATGCACGATACAAATGTGAGCAATGTAACAACGTTATTTAGACACGTAATCAAGATTTGCAAGAAAGTAAGATTTTAGTATCAAAATGGTGTTATAGCGATGTTAACAAAGTAACCTCAACACTTACAAAATTCAAGACAAGGCTAGGGTGTAAAAACTACGTCTAAGTATAACAAGGAATTATTAAGTGTGCGAGTAGCATAACGATACAATATAGAGATTTAGGCAAAGTTTCACAATGGAAACAATACATAAATGTTATAATTATATGGCTATAATGTAGGTAGCGTAACAACTCTAGAGAAGATAATGATAAGACAACCTAGCTACAATGATAGTAAGTCTCAAATATGGGTTTTGAGACACAAGGGGCTACTAGATCGTGAAGACATACCATTCACACTTTCAACTCTTGCATTCCTACCACAACATGGTCATGCAAGAAGAATACAAAAGTGGTGGACATGATTATATCTAGTAGGTATCCATGTATGTTTCTCCTTTTGTCTCAAAATGAGCAATAAGAAAATAAGGGGATAGACCAAATGGTGTTGAAATAAACTTGGTGTTATTTTGGCAGAGTTTCGCCTTGTCTTAAGACAAGTGAAAAACTAGGACAAAATGACACTAAGTAGATTTTGTGATGAAATTTCATGTGGTTTCAACTTTAAGAGATTCTTTCCCTTGTTTGAAAAACAAAAGTTTGAATCTAACAAATTTGTCACTTTGTGAGAGCACTCAAGTATACTATCTAAGACAAAAACAATGGCTCCAAAGTGGTAAGCTTCCTAGGTGGTTCTCTCTCTAGGTGTTACAAGATATCTACGGTGAGATCAATTTACCTTGGTTTCCCAAGGAGTATCTCAGCTTTACTTTACCCCGTTTAGTATAATTAACATCGAAGTACGTTTAGTTATACTTTCACTGGGGTCGTAATATGGATATCTTTGACTCTAATCTCACCAAGGCATACTAGACAAGTCGGTAGTGTGGAGCACTTTCCTATTTCATTCATAAGGTTCCCTCTTGCATGAACTAATTTAGGTTTCCTAGGACCACCCCCATTGTTGTATCTTAAGGCCTATGCCAAATGGGTTATGTCCTAGTTAAGCGGACGAGTCGTAGCTCTTAACTGAAACTTGTAAATACAATGTGATGATTGTGGTGTGTTTTTTATCTTGTATATTTAATGTGGTTTTTGTCACACTCCTTTTGGAAACCTACAATCACACGTGTAGTTAGAAAAATTGTTTAGGTCCTCCTTTCTTTGACTAGCATTAGGTCCTTCACAAAATGGTTAGTAGTTTCAAATAGATTCACAATATCATAGGAAAATAGCAATGAAAAATGCTTGTAAATCAAATAACTACCATAAAATTTGTAAAAATAAGGTTTATTCCCAATTCATCCAAGTGCTTTTTAATGAAAAGACTAAAATTGTTTTTGATTCTCAAGATCACACTAGGTGCAAGGAAGAGTATACACAAATTATAAGCTTGATTTTTTATTAAGTTAAAAATCTCTTACACTAAAATATCAAGCACGTGCAAAAATGAAGGTTTTTCCCCTTAAGCACAAAATGAATGATAATTTTTCCTACTTACTCCCAAGAAGAAAAAAATTGTTTAGAGGTGATTTTAATTTTCAAGATCACACTAGGTGCAAGAGAAGAGCATACACAACTCTATTCCAAACTTAATCAAAGTATGAAAACACAATCACTCCTCAAACCCTAACCCAATTTACTCAAAAATCCTTTATCAAATCATAGGAAAATTTTGTTAGGAATATTTCTCTAAAATAAATAATTTGACAAAAACAACATCTAAAAACCCTTAAAACTGATAGAATCATAAAATTGAAATTTTGGAATTTGAGAAAAAATTACCTTGATGCACAGGCACCCCTCTTAGTGTACAAGCACTCACAATCATGCACTGCACTCACAATATGCTAAGGCACTCACAATCATGCACAGGTGCCCCTCTGTCATTTTTCACATAGTCAATGATGCATGGGTGCTTCCAATGAGGCACATGCACTCACAGTCATGCACAGGCACCTTTTTCCTATAGGTGGTCAAAAATATCTTTCAAAGGCCATAACTTTTTCTCCCAACCTTGAAATGACTCTGTTTTTTTGTGTTGGAAAGGTATTGAGGATCTCTACACAATGCCAACATAAATTTGGAGCAAAAATTTACCAAGAATTTAGGGTATTCATTTTTATAAAACTATTCCTTTCTAACATATCTCAATGCTTTGATGAATGTTGTTTTGAGAATATTTCTTGAAAAAGGTCCAATATTTGGTATTTTGAGGGAATTTTGATAGGGCTTCACCTCCTTATATCCTACAAAAATCATGAAAACAAAACTTCTACCACTAATCTAGTTGAAACAACTTTTAAAAATGGAAATTGATCTATAAAATTTTAAAATAATCTAAAAAATTGAAAGTACTCTATAAAGCTTGAAAGTAAACTATAAAACTTGAAATTAATGTAGGAAACTTGAAACTAATCTAAAACTTTAAATGAAAAACTTTTAAACTAAGTTAAAAATCTTTACAAATTGAATGTAATGGGGTATGGTCCCACCAGTGCGTGCCAAAATGTGAACACCCTAAACTTTAATAAGCAAATTACAAAGCTAAATAAGGAAGGCTAACACCATTTCCACCTAGTTAGCTAAGGTTCTAAGTCTAGGAATGTAACATTAGGATAGAAGCTAAAAGGAATGCTTAACTAGTATGAAAACAATGCAAGATATAATTAAACATGTCTACTAATATGCTTGAATTACTAAACATGGGCCTAAATACACCTAAAAGGGCAATCAAACGGTTATAGTTGCTACTCCAAATAAAGGTGAAATGACCTCTCCAAATGACTTGTTAAGTCACTTTAGATTATTCATCTACTAACCTTGTCGAAAGTTTTAGGAAAGGATTAAACTTGGCTTATGAATCATATGTATTTTATGAGATTCAAATCAAAGAATGGTGTAAACTATAAAGGAATGAGGTGTACCATTTTTATAGTTTTCCTTCTAGGAGAAACTTCTATTTTGGTGCATATGGGACTAAAATCCCCAAATTAGATTAGAATTTCTAATCTTGATTAGGCCTTGTTAATCACAATTAGTGAATTACCAATTGATTAAGAGGTATGGAGTTTTAATCAACCACTTGGGGTCAACTAGGGGGCTAGGATAAGATTTTGAAGCTCACTGAGATGTTGTGGAGGTGAATGGGGTGATTTTTAGTGATTGGAAGAGGGGTTTGAGTCAATACGAGGGCATATTGACCAAATCAAGGAGAGAAATAGGTCTAATTAGCTTATAAGTGCTAATTGTTTGTTTTGAAGAGGATTTTGACTTGCGATTCGTCGTAAAGTGGCATCCTGAATGCAAAAGAGGTTTGGTGATCAACAAAGTGCTTGTTAACCGACCAAAGTGGTAAGAAACATTAGTTAATTAGTAAATATTACTAATTATAATGAAATTGGCAAGAATGAGAGTGATTTGCGTGCATTTGGCAATAAGACTGTAAAAGACTGTAAAAGTGAGTGAAATAATAATTTTTGATAGATTATGGACCATGGTTTTCTTCTCTACTAAATGTGAGTGCAAATGGTTGAATTTTGTTTTATTATAGCTAATATTGAGATTATTAGTACACATTACTTGGAATGAAAATTAGTCGAAATGTGTGTCTTCATTTTGTATATGAAATAAAAGTGGGAACTAACTCTTGGTATGAAAGGAAATAAAAAGATTCTACATATATTGTTTATTTTATAGATGCATTAACCTCCTACATGAACATTTGGATAATGATAATAAAATAAAGGTAAATAAAATTTGATGGTTCAGCTTGTTAAGTTTATTTCTTGTTAGTTTTATTTTGTCCCGAGATCCTCAGTGACTCGGAGGGTTGGATCATTTGATCCATACCTTTTCATTTAATGCATTTACTTCATTATTTGATTTAGATTAATTAATTATGCTTTCTAGAAAATTTTAAAAGTGGAAAATACAAGGGGAAACTCTAGCAAAATTTTGTCAGAATTCTATACTTAGTCATTTTTATGGAATAAAATTAGTTGGATGACTTTGATGGCTTGAGAAGTATTCTACGATAATTTTTGTTGCAAAACAGATGTATTTTTCCTTGAATGTTAGTTTACCTAAATTTTTGATTGGTTTGATTCATGTGATGTGCAAAGATAGTGGTTCCGATAAAGATCGGGAACCCGAAACCTCCGCCAATTGCATGGTTTGCGATTGAAGAAGTGGGAGGTTTGTATGCAAAGTGTTCCTTCAGGAATGCTTCACATATATACCCCACACCTCTTTCGTTTATAGCTATGGGACTGTTGAGGATTATAGCTCCCTACCTTTGGCAGAAGCATTACCGTTGCATAATAGTTTAGTTATGTGTGATGACTAATCTACTTTATTTGTCAAAAACATAGTTAAGTGAATAGATTAACTTCTTGTTAGTTCTTTGAACTGACACCCCCAAACAAAACAATGTTGCAAGTTTTGTGATGATGTATGGGCATTCTATCACCGGCTTGTGAGGAATGACGTTAGACTTGAAGATTTTTATCACGGATCATTGATCCTATTGTACTTGTATTTAAGGATTTAGAAACTTGTCTTGACAAGATTTCCTTTGTACTAGTCCATTTATGGACAAGACTCGTAATTTATAAATATGTTGGCTGATTTCTATATGTTCAAATACATTGTCGTTATATGGGTATTGGTAACTATATGGTATATTTGATAAAGTTAAGGTGCTCCTAGTTTACAATCTTATGGTTAGAATGTGTATGGATTGTGATAATAAGGTTATACCCCATATCTATTTAACTCTCTAAAACAATATAGAGATTATTATTATGGGTGAAGATAAAGAATAATAAGAGAGATATAATATTGTAATTGGAAGGGAAAAATGCATGATGATAGTCTTAACTTTTAAAGGATTAAAATCTGATCTTGGGTAACATATTGGTTCAATCTATAGTGATATGCAATGAGTAAATAATTGATAATAATCTGGTCAAGAATTCATAAGACTAGTTCAATAATAGGTATGAAGGCATCTAAAATAAGTATGATATAGACTCATCTTTTAAATCAATTTAATATCTTGTAATATTAAAAGGAACTTATCGTCCTATGGTAAGAAAAAGAAATGAATCCTAAGTTGAGGTTATCTCTAGCTTTAAACAAGATGTGAGATATAGTCCTAATAAAGCATAGATATGACTTTGATTAATGGATAAAGAATCAAGATAAACTAAGGTATGACATTGTAAGATTAATAAGACCTAGTGGAATCTTGACTAGGGTCTAACACACCTTTTCTATTAGAATGGTTAGTACGTATGGATAGGGCAACAAAGAGAAAATCACTTCGTGATCTTATCCTTCTATCCAAAGTAAATAGATGCGTAAACTATACTTCACTAAGTAAATGGACCAAGAGAGTTTATTATAATCCAACTTGGGTGGACATGACTTCGTTGATTAAGCCATGAAGGTCATGACCCTTGTAGGAACTACATAATCAATGCATGTTGTAGGCTATCTACGAGTGACCCATAGGTTGCTTAATATGGTAACATATTAAGTAGTGGATTGGCCTCCCGTAGGTAACCAATAAGGGAATTTGTGTTCCTTGTACTTATGAAGTTGAACCCATTAGGAATTTAGATAAGTTTTAATAGGTTCACCTACATAAGTTTAATGAATCTAGATAGTTTGATAGAAAAAATTTTAGATGTTATGTGCACTCGTCTATACTAAGAGTACATAGTACAACTAAGAAACTTTGGCCAAAGTAATGTGCTTATTGGGTACATTTTCTAATCACCGTGATTCCTCAAATCCCGAAGTGTAGGATACAGGATGGATTTTTACTAAATGAAACTCTAGGTAGACACTAGAGGATCAGTCACATGTTCTCACTACCGTAGTGTGGTAAAACCAAGCGAGGCTAAGTATGAACATTCAAACGAATGTTAAGGGTGATCGTGGAGATCGGGATAACTAACCCTTATAGTTGCACAAGGTTTATCACTATGTTATAGGATGGATTAATTTATTAAGACATGTTGCATAAACTAGCTTTAGCTAGTTACTTGATTTAAATATGCAGAGGAATGTCTACTTGTTATTAATTTAATATGACTTTCTGCATTAACTAGCTTTAGCTAGTTATCTAATTTATATATGCAGAGGAATTTCTATTTGTTGTTAGAAAAAAAATCCTACTAATTTGGGTTACAAATTTTAGGTTGTTACATGTTATACATGCGAAAATTTTCTTTTATCATCTGCGAAAAATAACTTAGTTTTGCCATCTTGAGGAGAGAGAAGATGGTAAAAATGATCAGTTCAAAATGAACTAGCATGAATTTTCATTCTCATCATCTTTGTTATTTATTGTGTTATAATGAGTATATGAAAACAATCAATAACGCACACATTCTATTTGAACCACATGAAGTAAAAAAGGAACAAATTGTAGTAGTCCTTAACACATACTTCACTATTTTAAAACAAAAGTAAATATCTTCACCTGTCGATTAATAATCAATGCATTACGATTGCATTCATGATCATATATGGTTAGTAATTTTACTTTTAATAAACCAATGCTAACATAGCTCAATCATGCACTCTTGCTTGGATTAATTCAAAAGAAACTTAATTCTTTTATTTAAAGTAAAACACATAAGACAATTAATAAACACAACTAATTTTACCTAGTCATTCATTCCACAGCAACAGAAAGGGTTGAGGTAATATCTTATTCGTCCCATCATAGATATCAACAAATAAATTAAACACATCAACAATACTTTAAAGTTAACATCTCATACCTTTCAATAGTGGTAGGTTTACATACAAGAGTATGTAAAATGAGATTAGTATTAAATCTTTAACCAAGAAAAACCATGCCAAAAATGATACTTTGACTTTATCAATAGTGATAACAACATAAATACCCATATTTCTCATCCAAAAACATTAGTAATTCCTTAGTTTTATCACACAATAATAAAGAAATTACCACAATTTTGTTAAACAAACATAATAAAATACCTTAACCTTATTGAAGAGTGGTATTAGAATACCTAAATTTCTCCGAACAATGTAAGTAACTATCTTAACTTTTTCAACTATGGTACTAAAATACCTTAAGAAAATAAAATTATCCATCCCAAATAAAAACAACAAGGAGATCTCAAACAATTACACATTTTTAAGAGAAGAATGATTTATTCTTTGAAACCACAACCCGCACCTTTTCTATCACCCGCCTCCATCTAATCACATAGTGCCACTTGGACCAACGAGGAAGGGGTGCAATTTTTGCACCAACCATCCCAAATGTTTGCGAAGATTTGGACAAAAAGTGCACCCATGTGAAGGTTAATAAAAAAACTAACTTTTTTGCATTTTTGTTGTTATTTCTTGCCCATGCACGCTCAAACTCTCAACTACAGGAAATATTTTTCTCCTCCATTGTTGCTACTTCCATCACCTCCATTTATCCTTACACATCCATTCCTCTTCCTCTATTGCTATTATATCCCCAAAACCTTTCTTTTCTAGCGGACACCATGCCTCGCTTTTTTCCGAATGACTCCATGCTTGAAGATGAAAGAGTTTGTGAGAATCAAATTAGAAATGATGCACCAAAAGTAGTTACACTCCAACGAATCGTAATGGCTCCAACGTAATCGCAGGATCGATCAAAATGGAATAACTTGCATAATAGAAACAAAGCTTTCTCATACAAGAAAAGACAACGGAGTGTCTTGAAATAATCTAAATCGGAATGAAAGGGTACATATAGGGTCTTTGAGTAACTTTAGTGCATGACACACAAGAAAACCCTAAATTTAACCCATGTGAGATTACCCTCCATATGTGTCCTCCACTCACATATGGAGGGTCATCTCACATGGGTAAGGTTTAGGGTTTTCTTATGTGTCATGCACTATGGTTACTCATCACCCTATATGTACCCTTTCATTCCCGATTTAGGATTATTTCAAGACACTCGTTGTATTTCTTGTATGAGAAAGCTTTGTTTCTATTATGCAAATTATTCCATTGTTGATCGATCCTTTTGATTACGTTGCCATTACGATTCCGTGAGTGCAACTACTTTGTGGTGCATCATTTCTAATTTGATTCTCACAAACTCTTTCATGGTATCAAAGTTGTATGATTTTCTGTCACACCAAAATCTCAAACTAATGGTGGAGAGGGATTTCATCATGTTAACCAGCTATTATGCCAACATAAAACATGAAATTCTCATATCTCACAATCTGGGATGCATATCCTTCCTCTAGGCCATCAAAAATAAATTCACGAAGATCAAATGATTCCCTAGATTATTAACTACAAAAAAAAAATCCATTTTTTCATGGCTCTCATTCTTTAGATTTCCCATTAATGGAGAGCGGTGATATCAAACCCTATATTTGATAATGAATTTAAGCAACAATAATTTTAGATTAACACATGAAAAAAGAGAAAACATGGAAACAAATAAAATATAGAGAATAATGGAGTAATTTCTATTGATTAGTGGAGGGCATTTTATACAATTACTTGCTTCTATAATCATGGAGTCAATTCTCATCATCTTATCCCCATATTTCTCCTCTAATCCCTAGTCTTACTTCCAATCCCAAGATGCTCTCACACACTCCTATCTCTATGAGTTGTGCATGACAACTAATTTTGCACTCTCACATATTATTTAAATATTAAATAATACTAATATTTAAACCATGTGTTCACATTATGAATAAATATTTCCTAAAATTCACCCCCTTAGTGTGAACATGGGTGAGTTCTATCTAGTACCTTCTCATGTTCTACAATCCGATGGTTTTCAAAGAGTACCATCAACTCCAACAAGTTTTCTAGTGGAACCATTAACCACTTTGTATGTGATTTTCTAATAGATTCACAAACTCTCAAATTGGTTTTCTAGTGGACCACCAACCACTTTCATAGAACGTACATGTTTCCCCACTCACATTTTACAAAAGGGAACAATATATAGGAAAATATGTTCCTAACTATGAACAAGAATTATCCTTCTGTTCTTATTACATCACACAATGAAAATTAAACACACAACAAAAAAATCCTTAAATTCATTGTGTGGCCCCTTCGCTTGCGGATGGCAGGAGGTCACTGATTAACCTCCTTCCTCTATTGCCTCCTTCCTCCATCGTGATGATGCTAACTCAGCCGAATTTGTCTTTGAGGCTCATTTTACAATTCTATTAGGTGTCGGTTTCAACCGATAATGCACCCTTACAATAATAATTAGATTTATATTTTTTAACAGAATAATTAGAAACGCTCAAATTTTTTCCATGATTTATATTAAAATATGAAATGGGTTTCTATAATTTTTGAAAAAAGTTTCCCATACTAAATAAACAAACCCAAAAAATCAAAAGATTTTGAATCTGGGTTTTTGAGAAAAATGGCGACATAAGCTTTAAAACTCTTAGATCTCGCATCCTTGAGGCTGCGCTTTTATCCTAAAATCACTCTCATAAATCTTACTACACTGCTCTGATACCAAATGATATCAAAACTCTATATTTGATAATGAATTTAAGCAACAATAATTTTAGATCAACACATGAAAATAGAGAAAACACATAAACAAATAAAATATAGAGAATAATGGAGCAATTTCTATTGATTAGTGGAGGGAATTTTATACAATTGCTTGCTCCTATAATCATGGAGTCAAGTCTCATCATCTTATCCCCATATTTCTCCTCTAATCCCTAGTCTTACTCCCAATCCCAAGATACTCTCACACACTCCTATCTCTATGAGTTGTGCATGACAATTAATTCTGCACACTCACATATTATTTAAATATTAAATAATACTAATATTCAAACTATATGTTCACACTATGAACAAATATTTCCTAAAAAGCGGGTGAAGCTAAAATTGTGAGCACAAACTCCAAATGAAAAACCTATCCAATAGTTTTTTTCATTAGAATCAAAGGACAAAAATTTTTCCAAAAACATCAGTGACTCCATTAATGGTTTCCATAGTAGCTTCATGCCCGAAGCTTCACTAGGTAAAATTTTTGTTTTTTATTTCTGAGCTTTCCAGTGAGTGAAATGCGGTGAAATTTGGATCACAAGATCCCGACAAAGTGATGAATTTGAAAATATCATTCCCATCACAAATTGAGGCCATTTTTTCCACTTACTAAAAATAACATATCCTATGATCTTTTACATGCCAAAAATAGCAATTCTTCCAAATTGCAAGTTTGATCACTCAAAACGGTCAAAAAATATGCAAAATTAAAGCCATGCAAAAAATGACAATTTTCCAAAAATAGCAGGCCCCCAAAAAATTGCCTTCTAAAAATAGAAATGTGCTTAAAAATAGTAATGCATCAAGAATGGAAGAGGATGGAATTTGTTAGGAGGTTCGAAGGTGAAATTGGACTAAAACATGTGATATTGATTAAGTTAAAATGTAAAAATGTAGCCTAATCTAAATGTTATAGCAGAGCAATGAATGAATAATTTATTAAGGATATAAATATACTCAAGCAAGTAAGTAATAAATAATGAAACCCTAATGTGCAAAGAGGGAGTAAGATGACTTAACTGGTTTGCAGTGAAATCTGGAGTGTACCTTGGTGATGACCAGGAGAACAAAATGACATGATGGTCGTAAAAACCCCAAAAGAATACGAAGGGGAGGAACATGCTTTGGATCGGGAACTTGGAAGGGATAGGGGTGCTCGTGGGCACCACGTCCCGATTCTAGGCACTCAGTATTTATAAAATCTCATAAAACAGATTTCTCGAGGTGTCGTGAGATGTTCAAAATTAGTCACCTTTTGCTTATGTGGCCACACCAAGTTCGCCTAGGTCACTCAAAACCTGTAATAAGGAATGGACCTAAAAAACCCTCAAATAGACATCAAATCCCAAAAATAAATATGCAGAATGAGGGTTCGACTGTCCTCATCTGTCATGATGGTGAACTTACAATCGAGTGTTGCACTACATCTCAAAACCAATGTAGTTATGTGTGTGTGTAAAATTATGCCCTAGGTTGCTCTTTTGTGTGTTGCACTTGGATAACAAGTAAGTAGCTATATGTAGAATGTAATAAATGTGTGCATGGAATAGAATGAAATTCCCTCCTATGAAGTTTGATGCGAAAACAATCCCTTTTGTCCCTTTTGATGGTGCTAGATGGATGTAATAGAGCTCTTAGATGCTTGATGGATGCAACCTTAGGTGGTGATAGCTAATGCTTAGTGCTTGATCCTTTATTATGATCACATAACTTTATATTTATATGATTCCTTTACTTGAATTTTGTAATTAACCCCAAAAGGATAAATAAAAAAAAGATAAGATACTCAAATGGATAGAAAGGACCCAAAAAGTGTGAGTAAAGTACAAAGGGGACAAGAGCACCTAGAGGGGATGAGGGAACCTAGCGTTGCATCCTAGTTGGGAACTAGTGTCGGGATGAAAAATGTCGAAGGATAAAAATGCAAACTGAGCAAGTAAGGGTGCAAGAGTGAAAGAAGAAAATAAAAGGAAATAAAGGTGGCCAAAGACATGGGTTAATTAGTACTTTTCTTAGGAATCATATGAATAGGAGTATGTAATTAGGACTAGATAAGTACCCAAAGTGCATGATTTTGTGTCTACATTTTCCCCCATTTTATGTTGGTGAGTGGAAAGCTCAAGAACATAAAATATAGAGAGATGTGAACCTAATAACCATATAGATAGATGTAGAAAGCATGTCGAGGGACTAAACAAAGTGTGGACTAATAAAAAATGTGAAGCATGGATGCTAAGGAGGATAAATCTCAAAAAAAGTAATGATGAAAATACACCTAGGGTGGAAACACATGTGTAGATGTCATGTGTGCTTGTTGTTGATGTCGATGTTGTTGATGATGTTGACTATCATTTCCCATATGAACATACCTTCAAAAAGAAACTAAAAAGTAGTCAAATACGCATGTATATGATCAAAATATGTAAAAAGTGTGTAAGAAAAGTATGTAAAAATGTTGAAAGTGTGAAAAAGTAACATGTGTACCTCATCCGTGATGAGGAAAGAGTGTAGAAAAGGATCATGTAGATGATTTCGACACACAAGTTTTTTGGGTGATCTCACACCAATGTAATGGAAGAAGTGTAGGGAGAATAGTCTGGTGTCATCCTCCGGACTTTAACTATTTATCGTAATGTATAACACCGATGCGATGGTTTATATAAATGCATGGATAAGGATTATTGTCGCCCTGTAAAAGCCATTGTGTGTAAATTCCCGCTTCTTAAGGACTCTCTGCTTTGTTAAAAGCTTCTATGACATGCCAAAATCTGTAATCACCCCTATTCGGGTAATCATGGAAGGTCATTGTGCTTAAGGACCCAAGTTTGATTTTAAGTCCTTTCTGAAACTGAAAATTGTGTTGTAATAGTATCGTGCTATGTTGTGTATAACATTGTATGGGGTGATTGATTCACCCAAATGATGCCCCCTCATTTGGGATGCATGTGACATCGTTGAAGGAGGAAGCATCCCAAAAGATGACCAACCATTGCGGTGAAATTTTCCCTATAGGGGGAAGGGAGTATTCTTTGTAGAAAATAAGGCACACACAAACAAGTGGCTAGGAAAAAATTGTTAGTATAATAAAACATGCATGTAAAATACAAGTGTAGACAATGTGTAATATCATACATAAGAAGATAATGTAAACACACAAGAAGACAACGTAGACTGCAAAAAGTGGGTTACAAACATGGGACATCACTCACAATGTCACAAAACAATCAAAGCCGTAGTGGCCACAAGCAAACACGTGTGCACACAAGACAAATTGAAAATCCCATATACAAGAGCAGCATAAAGAGAAAACAATGGAAAACAATGTAAAAATAACCCTAGAAACAGATATCCCTACATAAAAATATTACACATGAAGCACCCATTAGCATGTTAGAAAGATAAAAAAGTATTTCAAAGCATGTAGAGTCCAATAAGGTAGTGTGCTATGAAACAAAATGAAACAATAACACCTATAATGTATGAAATTGGATGCACCCAAGATCCAATGTGGGACTAGTACTAGGTCTTGTGCCAAAGCATCTATGTTGTGTGTATTGATCTATATAATCTACGATCACAACTAGAAATTGAAGTGAACGCACATGTGTGTTTGATAAATATAATGGCATACAAGATATATATCTAGCATGTGTAATAAAGTGAACATGTAAAAGCATAAGTAAGCAAGAGTAAATGCAACCAAGATATGAAGTATGTTGTGGATGAGGTAGAATGGAATGCTTGAGTGAATGATAGGAGCAATGTGCCCCGATTGGATGTGTATGTATGTAATGAGGTTCATTTATTTATGCCCCCTTAACAGTCAAGAATGAACTGTAAACAAGAGTGTGTCATCGGGAAATGGTTTGAAATGTGTGTAAGAAAGATGTTGATTATAGGTTGTCATGTGATGTGTAGGATTGAATGTGACAAAGTAAAATTGATGAGGTGGTAGAATGTGTGATGATTTAGCCTAAATTGTATATCACTAAACATGTGAGGAAGATGTCGAAAGTGTGATGATGTAGCACAAAGCGTATATCACAAAATGTATGGATGAAATGATATAAATCATGATGATGTAGCATAAAGTGTATATCACAAAATGTATGGATGAAATGATAGAAAGCGTGATGATGTAGCAAAAAGTTTATATCATGAAATTTATGAGTAAGGTGATCACTGAAAATGATGCATAGTGTGATAGAAGAGTCGATTGATTGGTTGATTTTGTGAAGAGGAGGTGAGGTTCAATTTAGAATTAGACCCTCAGCAATCGAGTATGAACCATGGGACTAGAATGCATCATCAGGTGGTATGTGCTATATAAGTTAGATAAAGGATGTGTAGAATACGGATGAGGAGGATATGTCTAAATGAAGTAAAGTGTAGAATGTGTTTTTGAAGATGTAACATTAAAAGGTACGTATTGAATGCTTTGAGTGTGATGATGTATAATGTGTATCATAAGATGTACAAATTATTTAAGTGTGGAGAGTGTAACGCGCATATGATGGATAGTATATGTAAGAATATGATGTGGAAATTGTGTAGCATAAGGTGCGTCTATTATATAGAAGATGATAGGAATATAAGATGTAGAAAGCACACAATATGTATAATGTGTAGGAAGAAGAGGATGTAGGATAGGCGTGAAATGCATAAAATGTATAGTAGATGTAAGAAAAAGATATCAAATATTTTGAATGTGTAGAAGAATGTGTTGTAGTGTGTATGTGTAGTGTGTAGTGTGTAGTGTGTAGTGTGTAGTGTAGTGTGTAGTGTGTAGTGTGTAGTGTGTGTGTAGTGTGTAGTGTGTAGTGTGTAGTGTGTGTGTGTGTGTGTAGTGTGTAGTGTGTAGTGTGTAGTGTGTAGTGTGTAGTGTGTGTAATAGTGTGAACCAAAGCATATGAGTCCTTCATTGGGTAATGAAGACATGAGTGCATGTGAATATATATAGGCTAGAAGTTAGGTGTGTAATAAGGTGAATGTAAGACATGTGTGTTGATGCGGGGAGAAAATAAGCTCAATTCCCCCCACGTGTGTGAAGGAAGAGAGTGATCAAGTAACATGCTCTAAAATATCATCATTCTCCGGATCAAAGCCAACTAGGGCTGCATTGAGACTTGATAGGCAATAATATGAAGAAGGTCATATAGAGAGTCATTGTGATGCAAAGTGTACACGTTCATTGCATACTCTTCATTAGTAAAAGGTGTTGATGGACACTCATGTGCATACTAACGAGTAATATTTTGAGAATGTCCAAGAGATGAATCACTACTAATAGAAATATTTCCAAATGGCATGGGAAAAGTGATAGAAGTGTGATTGGAGTCTAAAGTGCATCCAATATAGTCAAGCCAAGATTTACCAAGTGTTGATCGATGGAATATTGCTTAGAAGTGAAGACACATAAAGGATGCATGCACCGGTACAAGGCACATTTGAAGGTGCGAAAAAATAGTAAAACAAGTGTGCGCCATAACAAGTTGAATTCAGAACTTATCCATTTTTGGGTCCACACTATTTTTGGAGTTAGCATGTTGAGCACACAAATACATGAAGAATTTCGGTTCACGTAAGGGTATTTTGGGAATAAGCATCATTTTGAGCACCATACATAGTTTAGCCTAATAATAGGATTTCTACTCGAGTTAACTATAGGAAGTCTATTGTTAGAGTACTTGTATGTTTTGTATCCTTTTGTAAAGGTGGATGGCTATTATTAGCATGTAGCCTATTTTAGGAAAGTGCATGTGTGGTGAAGGGTAATTCCTCACCCTATATATATATATTGATTTGCACAGTTTTGAGAGTCCTAATTATTGTAGAGTTATGTTGTTGGTTTTGTCGCGCGCATGACTCATGACTCATGAGTTATGTTGGTAGTGTATGAATTTCCTGTGTTTTATAGTATTTAATACAATGTATCATATTGGTTGGATAATGGGGTTGAACATGACTAAATCTGGTTCTTTTGTGGTAAATCTTATTATAGTGATTGTTTAGTGTAACGTTCATGTATTCTAGATCTAGATCTAGTTTATGCACTTTGGATTGTTTACTATCGGTTATGAATCTGAATATATATATGCACCACCATGTTAACATTTTGTAAGAGCAACTCTAAAGAGGTGCCTGATCCTTTACATGCTTCGAGTAAGCACTCATCTCGGGTTGGGTGATGTGTCAACACGTCGAGATATTAATAGTGAATTCTAGGCTACATCATTGGTTCCATTTCTAGGACCTCTTTCTCAGCTATTTTTCAAGATATTATGTGATGAAGATGTACCAGTTGACTTTAACAAGTGTTAAGGAGTGGATAGTAGATCTGGAAGAATAATACACTCAAGATTCAACATTGGATATGAGTTTGACACATGTGCGTGGGTTGAGCAGAATCTGTATGACTGCTTATATGAGATCTTCTTTGCTATCTTTCCCATAGAGCTATACAGTGGCTGGTTTCTTATGCATCTAAAAGGAATTGGAGGTTTCACACACTTTTCTAGACACAAGAAAAATTTCAGACCCTCTATTATGCTAATCTGATTTGGACGTGCATTGTGGATACTTGGTTCTGGTGTTCTGAATAGCTTATATTTGGAATACTCAAATAAGACTTATTCTTGTCCTGGAGGTAGCTGAGTTTTAGTTTTTATGTTATCCTAAGGAATCATGATTTCATGGAATTCCAATGGAAATCAAGATCTTGATGGTAACCCTGAATTTGGAAGAGAAGTCGATGGCTAGCTAAACCCCACCATGCGCAGGGGTAGGAGTAGGTGTGGTGAAAGGTGGCGGACCTAGCGGCAAAAGAGGAAAAGAGAAGAAAGGTAGATTAAGTTCAATAAGGCATCTAAGAGGGATTTAGAGAAGCAATAGGAGGTTACAAAATAAAAGGTATTGTGGAGAGAGATGGATCATGAAGGATTTGGAGCTCACACAGAGGACGTGGAGCCGATCATCCGAAACTCCCCCATTTGGGAAAGCATGACAGGGAACCCTCCTCGGCCTCTTATGATAGTGCACTAGTAGAGATAACATGGGCCATGAGCGCGCATCCGAATCTACCCGAAACTTATCCCTTGCACTTGGTTTTCCATTTTCTAATACATCCAATAATTAGCAAGCTAGTTTGAGTAGTAGGGTAGTAAGAGGTAAAGTTGACTTATTAGCCGATTAGAGGAGTAAATAAAATAGAAATTACATTTATGGTTAGGAAGAATTCTTCCTTGTTATTTGAGGTCTCTGGTTGGAGGTGCCTTTTTAGGCACATTGTTGGCATAGAACATAGTTACGCGTAACTTTGGACTCACATCTGGGAGTAGTATAACTTCACAAATTGTGGAAGTTTAGTTTAGCACCACTATTGGGATGCAAGGTATTACATCCTCTGGATTAATTCTTAATATAATGGGAGGATTGAGAGGAACATGTGGCTTGGGCTCGTGGATCTCGGTGGATTTATAGGTGGAGGTAACACAGAGTTTATGGATCGATAGGCATGGTCCTCACCAGCCCCAAAATATTTACATGGAGATGTCACTTCATCTTTCATAGTATATAAGGAATAGAATATTTTGCTAAGCATGTGCATATGTGCGAGATAATGTGGCACGTGAAAGGAATTACAACTTTAGAGCGCAATGCAACTTAGTTTGGAACTACGTTGCAAGGACGCATGCATAGTTGGTATAGGAAGTTCGACCCTAATCGACTTGTGTGGATTATCTAGAATTATGAGATGTTTTCATCAAATAATTTTATATCCCCGAGTACGAGCAAAAAATTATAAGTGCACGTAATGATATCAAACAGGGCACTACTAAAATTTTTGGGAATATGATGCTCATTTTAAAATACTTATGTCTAAATTATCTTATGATATCCATGCAAGTTAGCATGCACAATAGTTCTTCGAGGCTTGATCACACCTTTTACAAGGATTCTCTCACATAAGACTTATACAGATCTGCGTGAGGTGCTTGAAGAAGCTTTATGCGTTGAAGCAAATCGGAATCATAGACAATGGAGTGAGCCCATTCTTGGAAGCTCGGATTACATAATGGCAAAAATTTAGAGAAAATATCAACCAATACAACACATGAGACACGCAGTGGAATTTTGTGCACATATTTTGAAGTAGAGGGCATAGTAAGGATTGTCCTCGTAGATTGATGTTCTCCTTGTTAGTGGATTTTGAGATATGTCATCTAGACCATGATGCGAGATGTTTCGCATTGTTGTAACGCATGTGATAACGAAGAACATGTCCTACTACTATAAGATTTATCGGTCCACAACTCACAATAGTGAATATTATAGGTTGATTGATACGATTCATGATGCCATTGATATTGGTGTACAATAGATTAGAGTTGCAAATACCTCTAAGGATAAAAGTGAGCAAGATGATCATGATCATACTCAAGGGTGTTATGATCATAATGAAGGGCACTTTGAGGGAGGTCATGGTAGAGGTCGAGGATACCATTGTAGATTCAAAGGTTGAGGCCATGGCGGTGGACGAGGTGAGTTCCCTCATGGATCATGTTATATGTGTAGATCCCCTGACCATTAGAGGTGTGAGTTCCTTAAGATCATTACTTGTTATTTTCATGGAAAGAATCATAACTATGAAGAGTGTCTGGATTTATATGAACATATGAGAAAGAATTAAAAATAGGATAATAAAGGTGCAGATTGGAAGTTAGCACTAGATCCTGAGATGGTACCTATGAAGATTACTACATGCGCTGAGGCTGTGCGCACTATAGAAACATTGTAACAAAATCCTACCATTACTAAGGAGGATGTTTTTCATGCAAATTATCCAGACCCTACACATCAAAAGGAGGTTTATCATGAAACCATGGAGGTACTCAAAAATTTACAGGGTGAAATATAGTGTTTAAAAGAACAACCGCAGAAGTTGGAACAGAAGAAGGCAACTGAAACTCTCTAGTTAGATGTTGATGATCTGAAAGAAGTATGTAAGATGTTACGTTAGGAGAACATTATTCTGTTATTAGGGATTTAGTTAAAGGGAAACACTCTGCGCGTTGGTATTGAGAATGGATGGCATATTTTGCATGTTAATCTCCCTCCTCATAGCTTGGATTATGACAAGGAGATCACTCTAAATGTTGTTGTGGATGGTTGGCTTTAAAGAAATATTTTGATTGACATAGGTGCGGAATTGAATGTGCTTACTTTAGATGTATGGTACAGATGGGTAGACCTCTATTACATCTATCTTCTAATGTATTGTTTATGAAAAATCAGACTAAGGCCACACCAATTGGAGTCTTGACGGATGTATCCATTACTATATAGGGAGCCAAGTTCACTAGGGAATTTGAGGTCTTAGCGCTTCTAGAAGTGGACAACTTCTCATCCCTAATTGGGTGCCCTTGGTGGTATTTAAATAATGTTAATCTAAATTTCAATAATGGATATATCAGTTTTGAGAACAAGGAGGAATGATTTGTTATCCCTTCGACAGATGGAAAATTTGTTCCTTATGTTGAGCCTTTAAGTGAAGAAAATATGAACAAAATTTATGTGTGCACCACTCGAGATCCGAAAGTGCTTGAGCCATCTAAGGAAGAAATTCACCAGTGGGATGATGCATATTCCATTAGTGATACTACAAGTATTTCTTGTGACAATTGGGCACATGGCACTTATGAGATGGTTGGGCGTGAGGTAAGAAGCGTAGCTACATGTGTAAGTAGGCCACGTTATGTTAGGAGGTTAGGCAACAACCTTGTACCTCGGTACACTAGTGAAGGAAACCTTAAGTATTCTTACAAGCCATAGAATTGTAGTGGAATGATCAAGTGGATAGAAGGAACATGTCATTTATACCTTATGCGGGATAACAAACGCTTTGGTGGATGGTTCATAGGGATAATATCATAGAATGGAGAGATGTGATAATTTCTCTATTAAAGCAAGGTTCTTGTGGGAAAATATTCTTACCAGTGTGGATGTCCTATAATTTTAACAAGTGATAGGGGCACTCATTTCCTTAATGAGACCATCGTGGATATTATTGGATGAATTTATGGTTGCGCACCATAAGACAACACCCTATCACCCTCAAGAAAATGGGACTGTTGAGGATTTCAACAAGATATTGAGCCAAACTTTGACAAAAATTTGTGATGTTGGAAGGAAATACTAGAATGACAAAGTTTTTGTTATACTTTAGGTATATAGAACAACCTATAAATGGTTGAATAAAGCAACACCCTTTTAGTTGGTGTTTGCACAAAAGCATTCTCCTCATGGAATTCATGTTACCTTCTTTGTGTGTATGCGCATGTAGGAGGTTTGGTTGATGATCGAATTGGAAGAAAAAAATTTACAAGTTGATACAGCTGGATGAGAGGTGCGTCATAGCATGATGGAGTCGAAGCAAGAAAAAGCCGGCGAAGGTATGGCATGACAGGCACATCAGGGACAAGAAGCTTGAGGTTGAGCATATGGTACTTATGTATGATTCAAAGTTTCTACACTACCCAGGAAATCTTAAGGTGCATTGGTTGGGATTGTATGTTATCACTCATATATTGAATTAGTCACTTGTCGATTAAATGTGCTTAATGGAACACGGTTTCTCAGTTACTTCAACAGTAGTAGGTTGAAGCCCTACTATAAATAAGCCTTTTTGGTGTTTGTAATAAGGTATTACTACTAGCTAGGTTAGATTTCCCTTAATGCATTTCCTTTAGATGTGTTTCCTTCATCGTTTTATGCTTTTTCAATTTAGTTCTTTGTGTTGTGTAATAAGTGCGCTTGTGCACCATAAGTTGATTGCAATATAAAGTGCTTTCATGCACATATGACTGCACATACCCTTAGTGTAGGGTGGTTGTCATCTAAATAGGGGTAGCATAAGGAAATAATTTTTAGGTGTTATCCTTTTGGAAAATGCAGATAGTATGGAAAGGTGCGAGATAGAAAGAAAATTTCTCCTCAAGACCATAGGTGGAAAAAATGAGCACACAATGTAATGTGAGGTAAGTTGTTGTAGTGAAAACTACTTAGAGGAAAGAAACAATAGATAAGTACTTCAAAGTGCATGGAAGCACGCGAAAGGATGTATGTAGCCAAGAGGTAGAAAGGTGTGCTAGAAGGTTATGACTATGGCACGCATATGTATAGTGCAGAAAATTTGGTAAATGACGAGTTAATGTGTGAATCAGTGGTAGGTGGAGGAGAAATAAATGTGATAAATTTTTCAAAATCTATATAAGGAAGGAATGCGGGTTCATTTTTACCTTTGTGATTATAAATATTTGAGTGAGTTATTTTCGAATGAGCTAACCAATATGTGTTGAAGTGTAAAGAGCTAAGAAACCAGACGTGAAGAACAAAATTGTGCACAAAATTGACTTATGTTCCCATTAGATAATGGTTTTAGCGAAGCATAGGTGTGTGGAGTAGAGAAATCAAGCACTAGGGTTTGAGAAGGAGTTAGGGCACGTATTTCCAAGCTAGCGCATGGAATTTTTGTCACACATCTCAAAAGGGGTAAAAATCACACCATTTTCTTACTATGGCACCAAGGAGAGCACCTGGAGCAGGGATAGAGGGGAATAATAAGGTAAAGGTTGAAGTTGAAGTAGAAGATGCCCCCGAAAGTAAGTAATCCGAGATGCGATATATAGAAGAGATGATCATGGGATGTGATTGGGATTCTCATGTCCACCGAAGTAAAGTGAGTGATTACAATCATCGAACCACTGATAACAAGGAGGATTTAGATGCGCTGTTGAATAGGAAGACCAATAAACGGATGTTTGATGACATGCCCATCTATGATGATGCTAGGGAGAAGCTACTAAGGAAGGTAGGGGTTTTACAATTGTATGAACTCCCTTATTTTGGAAAACCTGAAAAACTTTACCAATGGCTTATGAGCAGAGTCCATGAGGACTTCTTTTATTTTGTTGGGGGATGAATGAAAATCACATATACCTTGATTGTTATTCGCGGGGGTTAAAGAGTAAAGGCACAAACTTTAGTAGTGATTTAACTAATAAGGTAGACATCAAGCCACTAGCAAGGAGCTAGGTTATTCAAAGGGTCAACACGGCATGGACATCTATAAGTTGAGAAAGTATCTAGTTGTGTAAGAAGCCATGCATCTACTCGACAAAATTGAATGACCAGGAGATATGGTCACAAGTGAACACCATGTGGATTCACATTGCAAAGAAGATGTCATAAGGAGAGATATACAATTTGGTAGGATACATAGCTAAAATAATTATTGAAGAGGCACGCAAAGGTGAGAAGATAAGATTTGGTGCTATTTTATTATCCCTTATATTTTTGGAGATTGGAGTGCCCGATGGGCCAAAGAATAAAATTTGGGAGTATCCTACAAAGAAGAATTCTCTCATAGAAAGATTTGAAAAATATTTATGAAAAGGGACTATGAGTGGCTCGTTCAATAAAATGGCAGATGTGTCATACGATTGGCTCCGTGTGGCATTTGAAGAAGAATGGAGAATCCCTAAGGAGTTGCCCAGAGTAGTAGGCAAGTCGGTGCGGTTTGTAATGTATCAACACTTTTTCATCGTGTGATTTGTGATGAAGGATGGAACATGGAGTCCCTGGTGCAAACTACCCTACACATTCACAACACGGTTCTTCCAAGCCTCAATTCATATATTTGTAGATGTGCATCGGTTATTATACAATGCATATAAGGTAGATTGTGACTACCATATGTTGTGAAAGACTTACACTTTCCCAGGTAGGTCTGTATACATTGATAAGTTTATCTCTGATGATATAACCATGAGGCTAGTAAGCTTTGAAATTGGCAACAATGGGGCCGTGTTGGTTTACCTTCAGCTTAAGCCTAGGATGGAGAATGGTAAGTATGTGGAGAATGAATTCATGCTACCAGGCCCACCTAAGGGAAGCAGACAATCAAAAAATTGGCAGATGAAAAGCCTACTTCTCCCCTAGAAGAAGAAGAAGAAGAAGACCTACATGAGGATAGTGGTGGCTTAGTGTGTGGGGGTGGAGGCAGCCCACTGATAAGAAGGAAAGTGAGCATGCGGATACTCCTCTATAGTATAAATAAGAGGAGAAAGAATTGGAAACATATGCATCGAGACTTAGATACGAGCAATCCAATGAGGAATACCAATTCAAAAGGGTGTTCAGAAGAACCAGAATCAAGGCGTAGGATCATCACAACCTTTACGAAGGTCACCTCGGCTTTCACCTCAAAAGTAAGTGCCTAAAAATAAGATAAGATGAAAGTGAATCTTCGGGATGGTGAGGAGGATGAGTCCGAAGAGAGCGTGCCAAGACCATAGTGCAAAGCATGAGGATATAGAGGAGCCTCACGATGAGGAGATGAAGAATGATGAGGAGGTCTTAAGGAAACAGAGAGGAAATGGGCAAGCCATCTAGCGCGCCCCACCACACAAGAAGGTGAAGGACTAACTCCATATTCTAGCGCCTAGGTTCGGAAGGGAATAGATTGAAGAAATGGAATGCAAGCGAGGACTATGTGACTCCTATTATGGGGTCTGTAGAATACCCAAGAAAAATTATACGTGCCTCGATTTCAAAGAAATGTGGGGCCAAAGGACTTATATGGCTGGGAGTTGATTGATCCAGAAATGGCCAATGCATGTACTAGAAAGAAATTATTCTGGTCCATGCAGACTCATATGGATGAACCATATTTTTATGTATGTGAGGAGTTATGTGTCTTACGCAAGAGTGAAGAAAGCACCACACATCAAGCACATGATTGTTAAACCCTCGGTGATGTCAGATGAAGTGAGAAATGCCTTGGTTAAGGTATTTGTTGAGGTTGGGCAGAGGAATATTGATAAAGTGGAAATAATTTGAGCACTACTAGAGTACAATAAAGATAATACTATAGAAATAAAGTGTGTAAAATTAAAGAAGGAACAGGAAGAGGAAAGAATGAGGCTTTCGTTAGTATGGCCAAAGAAATTGGTGACTATATTCTTAAGGTGAGGCCTCATCTAGAAACTCAAGTTCCTCAGAAGTTTCCCTCTGCAATGCATTATCTACACACACTGGTGAATCTAGTTTTAGATGAAGTGCTCATTCGTATGCCCACACGAAAAGACCTTGCATTGGAAGTAGCATTAGCAAAGACCACTATTTCTAGGAAAGTTTCAAGTTATGAGTCTTTGCTACAAACCTTGAAAGATGAGCTGAAGAAAGTAGATCAAGCTCTAAATATGTGTGCAGGCGCGGGCGCAATAATAAGGATAAGAACTATAGCAGAAGATAATGAATTCCTGAAATCCATGAAGGATGAGACACTTGGGCACGTAGAAAGGTTGGCTCTGGTGAAACAAAAGTGTGAAGCCCTCACCGCAACCCAAGATTCACATAGGGACCGAATAAATGAAATTGGGAAGCTTATAGCTTAGAAAATGGACTTCATGGAAGGAATGGTGTCAGGTATGGCCAATGTTGTCCAAGTTTTGTAGAATGAAAAAGAAAAGATAACTCAGGATGAATTGGATTCCATAGTGATAGAAATCCGGAGAAAACAAAGAATGTGTTGATTAACCTGGTAGACATTGGCGGTGAGCATAAAAATGAATATCCATAGTTGATCCTACCTATAGAAGAGGGTATTATTGAGTTAACTTCATTCCTTTTGTACAGTTCTTAACTTATTCTTTCATTTTTTATTATTTATTGTTAGAGAGATAAGAAGGAATTATCCATTTCTAGGGTGGTAATGTATTTTAGTGTGGAGTAACATTGAGCGAGATGGAATATTACTCAGAGGTGAAGACATATAAGGGATGTGTGTGCTATAACAAGGTGCATTTGAAGGCATGGAAAAATAGTAAAACAAGCACGTGCCATACTAGGTTGAATTCAAAACTTAGCCGCTTGTGGGTCCAGGCTATTTTTGGAGTTAGTGTGTTGAGCACACAAAGACATGAAGACTTGTAGTTCACACAAGGGTATTTTGGAAATAAGCATCAGTTTGAGTACCATGCATAGTTTAGTCTAATAATAGGATTTCTACTCAAAGTTAACTATAGGAAGTTTATTGTTAGAGTACTTGCATGTTTTGTATCCTTTTGTAAAGGTGCATGGCTATTATTAGCATGTAGCCTATTTTGGGAAAGTGCATGGGTGGTGAAGGAAAGTCCCCACCCCTATATATATATATATATATATATATATATATATATATATATATATATATATATATATATATATATATATATATATGTGTGTGTGTGTATGTATGTATGTATTGATTTTAATGGTTCCGAGAGTCCTAATTATTGTAGAGTTATGTTGTTGGTTTTGTCACGCACATGACTCATGAAGATACTTTTGTAATGTATGAAGCTTTTGTGTTTTACAATATTTAATACAATGGATCATATTGGCTAGATAATGGGGTTGAACATGACTGAATCTGGTTCTTGCATGGTAAATCTTATTATATTCATTTTTAGTCTAACTTTCATGTATTCTAGATCTAGATCTAGTTTATGCACTGTGGATTGTTTACTATCAGTTATGAATCTAAATATATATATGCACCATCATGTTAACATTCTATACAAGTAACTTTATAGAGGGACCTAAATCCTTTGCGCACTTTGGGTGAGCACTTAGCTCAGCTAGGGTGATGTGTTAGTGCGCCTGGGATATTTATAGTGAATTCTAGGCTACATCACCAAGCATCAATGGAGAAGTGTGGGAACTCCGTGCAACAAAGACTTGATAAATAAAAAACACAAATACCATAATTAATCATAATGTGAAAATATACATGATAAAGATGAGGTGAGTGACGAGGTGGTAATATATCATTAAGTGTCAATCCAAGACTAGCTAAGATGTCATATGTGCAAATAGTTTTGGAACAAGTATGGTCCACTTTGAAATATAATGCCAATAATATTTTTTATTAAGAGTGTGCATGTGAAAGGAGGTCATGTAGATGCAAACTACTTTGGAGAGAGTGAAACAACATCTTAAGTATAGAAAAACCCTGATAAAGTACCATAGCATTAGTAGAGGGAGGGGTTTTAAATTTGTATTCACTAGGGCCATTGGCCATGAAAGTGTCATTGAAATAAGATTCATCTATATCAATAGGAGTGAAGTTGAGTTTTCCTAATGCTTCATCAGTAAGTTCAACATGATCAAATTCATCGTCAAAGTCATCAAAATCATCTATGTTTGCATTTTCATGTTGTATTATTGTATCAAGTATGTTGGTAGGTGGTGCACTAGATGTAAGAGGAGCGTCAACGGGTGTATTAGTAGTTTGTATAGGAGAAGGAATTGTGGGTGAAATGATAGCAATAGTATGAGTATAAATAACTGGAGTGTTTGGAGTGGTAAAAGAAGATTGTGAAGCACTAGATTGACCAATGTCATATGTATCGATACTACTATATGGAATAAGTTGTGTAGGAGGAATGGGCATAGCAATAATGGGGTCTATACGAAAAATTTGAAGGGTTTAGGATGCAGTAGCAATAGTATGTTCATATCCATCATAATAAAATTTAACACATTGGTGTATAGTAGATGGGACTGATTGCATTGCATGAATCCAAGGTCTACCTAGTAATAGGTTGAACTGAAATGAAGCATCTATAGTGAAGAAGTCTCGTGAGGACATTTTAGGCCCAAATCGAATATGCAATGAAATAGCTCCTAGGAATATGTGAGTAGTTGAATCATATCCCCAAATGAGAGTAGAGTTCTTAGAAATTAGATTATCGTTAATGCCCATTTGTTTTAGAAGGGAATGCACACATAGGTTGATGGTTAATCCATTATCAATAATAACACATTTAATGAAAGTGGTGCTTTGATAAAAGTGGTGATAAGCGATGGTGCACACCGATCATTATTAGAAAATTGTGATATGTCCTCATTAGTGAATAATATAGCACGTGAAATTTTTTTGATAGACTAAATGAGGTGTGTGAAGGATACCATGGAATTATCACTTTCTATATAAATAGAATAAAGAGAAGCCTCTAATGTTTGACAAAAATATGGCACGTAGTGCGTAATAAATCATAGAGAGATATTTTGACTAATGTATTCTTAACATTTTTAATGATATCATATCCTTTAGAAGAAGAATTAGTTGACGAGTAGCAAAAATAATAGGTGGTGGAATAGAAATGGGTGTATCCGTAGGAGGGTGAGTGCGTTGAGTAGTTATTACATTAATAGAAGGGTCGGCCATAGCATGACAAGGTGATTAGGATGTTGAGTACGAACTTGCATGAAATCAATAGAAGTAGCTGTTAACATTTTAATCTACCTTGAGAAATGGATGTCGAAAGTAGTCAGACAAATTTTTGAAGGAAGTCCTTTTTATGGAAGTTTTCTACAAAAGAAAATTGAAAATTCTCCATGTCCCGAAATCTAAAATTTCAGATTTCAGAATTTAGAGATTTTCTCTTTTGGAGTTTTAATGGCATAACTTTGAAATTGTGTTTTCAAATTTTCAAAGTCTGAAACCCCAAAAGTCTGAAATTCTAGACTTTCGGGCTTTCGGGGTCAAGGATTTTACTTAACAATTGGCAATTTTAGACACGAAGTTCCAAATTCAAAAACCGAAGGTCCGGAATTTTGTACTTTAGGTCTTTGGGGTTTGGAACTCTATGTTGTAGTTTTTGAAAACATCTCTTCTAAATTTCTGAAGTTTGAAACCTCGAAAGTCTATAATTTTAGACTTTCGGGCTTTCGGGTTTCATAACTTTTGGTCGCACTATTGGTTAAATCCCTTTTGAACTTATGAAATGCGAAAGTCCTAAAGTCTGAAATTTCAGACTTTTAGGTTTTCGGTTTCAGAAATCTTGAGGTCATTTTTGAGGTTTTCACTTTTGGACTTCCGAAGTCCGAAAGTCTAAATGTCTGAAATTTCAGACTTTCAGGATTTCCGGTTTTTGAACTTCCCATTGCCAATTCATATTTTCCATCTCCCAATCTCCGAAGTCCGAAACCTCGAAATTCTAAAATTTAATAATTTCAGACTTCGGGTTTTAGAATTTCGGAGTCCTTCATGCAATTAATTTTTCACCAACCTTCATATGGATCGGAATTTCACCATTAATATCGGGTTTTCTATTTAAAGTCACATTTTCACTTGTCATTTTCACCTGATACTTTTCTCTAACATTCATTTTCTTGTACTTTTCAACATTATTTTCAAGGTATTTTAACTTGGTTATTTTCCTTTTGGTTTAAGATATTTTGTTTTGTTTCCTTTTTGTTTGTTTTCTTTGTTTCCTTCTCTATATACCTTTTGAAATGACAAACTCATTTCCCACCATGTTTCTACGTTTGGAGTTTCCACAGGCATTCATAGTTTTCAAGGGATCCTCTCAAGTTTTTCAATTTACTCTCTCAGCACTTCTCATATTTCAGGATTTGGAGATTAGCATTTCTTGGTGAACCTTCTTCCCAAATTTTAGAGATTTGGCGGTTCATCACTTTTTCAGAGGTATTCTTTTCGAATTTTGAAAATCCTGTCTTCGGGATTTTGGAAGTCGATCTTGAAACTTTCATTTTGGAACTCTTATCTTTGGGTTTTCAAATTTTTCAGTCATTGGGAACCTTGCATTTCGAGCTTTTCACTTTAGAACTTTTAATTTCGGAAATTTGGAACTTTCATTTTTGGGTTTTCAAAGCTTTTCTTTTTAGGTTTTCAATTCGGGCTTTCGAAAGTCAGGTTTTTGGAATTTTGTACTTCTCTATTTCAAATGTTTTTGCTTCGTATTTTTGGAGGTTTACACTTCAGGGTTTTTGGACTTCTCTTTTTCGATACTTTTCAATTTCAGCTTTCAAGATTAAGAAAGTCCTTAGTTTCCTAAATACAGAGCTTGATGTCTAATTCTACATCAAAGGGAAAAAAATATGAAGTACTCATTTCTTGGAGTTGCTCCTCACTCCTATTTGTCTTCTGACTTTGGAAATATAGGGGACACCGACCTAGGACAAATTGATTTTCCGTATTTTTGGAAAGAGTAAAGGCTCCAAACAAGAAACCATGAATGTAGGCCATCTACGATGGTGGGCTCATCCTGGCTGCTAGTTTTCCCACATCCATGCATTTCTCGAGTTCATTTTAGCCGTGGCAGCCCACTTTGATGAAGAATCTATGTCGGTCAAAGATGATGATGATAAGGTGGTAATCCATTTGGACCCATGACTTCTTCAAAGATCTGTTCAAACTTCCTGATGTTGAATATTACGCCATAATTTTGTTAGAGTTAGAAATGGAGCATTGGGACAAGGAAGTGGAGTTATGTACGAAAGTCATGATGAAAATTTATCTGGCCAAGAGTGTTGCAAAATTACCAAAAACCATGTATCGGTCGGATTTCATTCAGGAGGTCAATGACATCATTGTGTTATTAAGTAGAGATTCGGAGTCTTCCTCGGTAAAGGAATTCTGGAATGGATGTTCTTATACATCACTACCATCAAGAAGAATAAAGATTTTATCATGTGGGGAACATATCAGTAGCTCCATTTGCTATCAATTGATCAAGGTGCTTTCCACAAAGAGTTTCTATATGACTTCTTTTTTGGTTTATGCGGCCGTTGTTATGGGAGATTTCATTGGGTTGAATACTAAAGGTATTCACAACACCTCCCAAATCTATGATTTCTATCCTCAACTCACACTGAATGAGGGGATCAAGCATTTTCATAGGGTCATGATGCCTTCTTTGTGGTTATCCTCTATATTTTTTATAAGGAATCATACAATCAAAGGATTTCCGATGAAGCCTTCAAAGAAGTGCAGGAATGGGGAGCTATCTACCTTTAATTTCCCACATTTACTTACATTCGGATTCCAAGCTTCATAGGTGCTCCTAGTAAATTGCCAAGGTGTCCCACTGATAAATGGGTTCTCCTTGAATTGGTTCGACAATTCTTGGATTATCATTGAATTTAAAATAAGTGCCACAAATCAAGAATGCATTTCCCTATTTCAATTGGTAGATACACCTGCCCGAATATTCATAAGGCCAAAAATGTGGATGCAGAGATGGCCAAAGTAACCTTGCGAACCTTTCATCCACGGACCAACTTCGATTATTGGGGTAAATTCAGTGAAACAGGTCTGTCCAATTCCCACGTGCCCCAATTAGAGGATATATGGATTCATTATCGGGATGAATACATCATCCGACAAAGGGATTATGAGAGGTTGACTGGATGAGGTTCAATAGTTTGGTTTGGCCAATGTCCCAAAAGATATGAAAGATAATGATGAAGTATTGGATGCAGCATATAAAAATGATAATATTGCCAATCAACCACTACCATGGATTGATTGGTATGTAGAGGAATGTTGCAATACAAAGGAGAGGGCGGGGCCCATTCTACAGAGAACTTACACTTAGTTGGTTATCTTGGGGATCTCACCCAGGGGATTGAGCCCCACCAACCATAAGCCAATTAGCACCTACAAAGGGGAAAAGGTCAACCCAAAAATCCCCCTACTATGCCAAAAATATTTCATTTGTTGTTGGCAGCTCATCTCTTTCCAAGTCTCTTGTTTCTAAGACCATGTCTCCTACAAAGACCTATAACGAAGTGGTTAAAGTTAGTGACTCTCCTAGTATCTCACAAGATCCACCATCTCTTCTTTCTCTTCCATTATCACTTTCAATATCGATACTTCCATCTTCACAATCATTTCTTCCTTCCCATCTCCTTCTATGGCACAAGTATTCTCATCCCTTCCAGTTCTCTCAGCTGGAGAGACTATCGAGCAGGGTTCATTTTAAGAAGACCCCTCTAAAAAATTACTTTCGAATCATTGGCATCGATTGGAAAATTTCTAATAAAATGTTTTGATGTAAAGGTGATTTCACCGAGCATTTTTTCCCTCGTTTCACATTTTTGGCCGGCGAGTTAGGCAAATGCGAGGTTGGGCGGCCGAGTTGGATGGGTGGGTTGGACGGAGGTTAGATGGTCAATGGTTGGATGATCAATGGTTGGATGGGTGGATTGGATGGTCAATGGTTGGATGAGAGGGTTGGATGGGTGGGTTGGATGGGTGGGTGGGTTGGGTGGGTTGGGTTGATGGGTGGGTTGGATGGGTGGATTGGACGGGCGGAGTTGGACGAGTGGATTGGACGGCGCGAGTTGGACGGGTGGGTTGGATGGGTGGGTTGGACGGGTGGGTTGGATGGGTGGGTTGGGTGGTTTGGACGGGCGGGGGTTGGATGGGAAGGGATTGGATAGAAAATAGTTGGACGAGTGAGTAACGTGGGTTGGATGGACATCGAGAGATGGGTAGGGATTGGACGGGAAGGGGGTTAGATGGGAAATGGTTGGTCGGGTGGGTTAGACGGGGTAGGAGTTGGACGACCAAGGGTTGGACATGGTGAGTTGGGTGGATGAGGGTTGGTCGGCTAAGGGGTGGATGGGTGAGTTGGGTGGGGGTTGGACGGGTGGGTTGGACGAATGAGGGGTTGGATGACTCTTGGTTGGTTGGTGAGTTGGACGGGTAAGTTGTTAGAAGGCTAATGGATTGGTTGGGTAACGGTTAGGGTTTGCAGTCTTTGGATGGTTAAGCCTAGAGTAGTTGCACGCGTGGGTTGGGTGTTGATACCAATGAATTTAATGTTCATTAATGACACCCTTGGGCCCTATAAATACCCTTTCAAGGTTCATTTTTTCACTTTTATACGTAAATTTCTAGTGCTCTGAGCTCTCCAATTTTACACCCAAATTTCACTTCTCCCAAATTTCAGCAATGGCCATCACCACATCTATTCCTACACCCTACACCCAAATTTCAATACAAAAACCTCATGTGCCCACATATTTTAGCTCTACTAAAAGCAAAAGATGCTCCAAAGGATTGGCTTGAAAAATCAGAATTTTTCAGGCTTGTGAACATGCCCCAATTTGACACTGATACATCAATCCTTGATTACCTTCTCGCCTCTTACAACGACAATGATGGAAAATTTTCCGTTCTTCTCGTGCATCCGAAACGTCATCAAATTTATTTTTCTATTGAACCCGAGGACGTGCATCGGTTAATAGGTTTACCTTTCAAAATAAGCCACCTGTTACTACAAAGGTTGTCCTTACAGATGAAGACAAAAAGTTTTGGAGTCTCATTACAATGTACAAGTTGATGGTAAGTTTATTATTTTCAAATTCTTTTTTCTTAACATTACTCGACCACACAAAGGCTCTAATATTTATTTTCTGTAATTGCAGCTCCTCTTAATCGTTCATCAAGAGGCCTTCTTCTACAAGGCATTACAAACAAATTCTTTATTGTAGTTGCTTCACTTTTTCAGGCCAGGATTGTATTATAGGGCAGATCTGCAGACATTCTATATTGGGTAGTTCAATATTTATTACGAGACACTAGCAAGTCAACAATTTGATTGGTGCAGTTATTTGTCCAACAAATAAAATCAAATATATCTCCCATGCCCGCAAACCCAATCAAACTGATAAATCCAAGACTGTATTCTCTTGTTGTAATTTTATTCTTGCTTTCTATTATGAAGCGTACTATGAATTGATGCAACATAAGATTCCTATTGCAATCAATGATAAGATGATTGGTCTTAGTCTCGAAGAACAATAGGTAACAGTTACTTTTACTATCTACTTGTTATAACGATTTCAATTTCAATATTTTGAATAAAATAATAATTGTATGATTTTATTTTGCAGAGAAAAATTATAGTTGCAGCATCACATAAGGAGGAAATTGCTAGAGGTAAAGCCCCTCCAGAGGTCTGTGTTGATTTTGACATGGATTCAACAGAATCAACACCAATAAGACCTCTCATCAAAAGCGACCTAGGGGGTCGATATGCACATCACGTTTACCATCACATTTAACTACAGGTATGAATAATGAAGTTATCTTTTTATATAAATTACAAATTCAAAAATTAATATAGATTATGTATTCTAATATTTCTACTGATCTTTTCTACATGTATTGTATTTAGAAACTACTGAGTTTGATGATGAACATCAAACTCATTCTGAGTGTAGAGATCAAAATGTCACGATTGTGTCTCCTTCTATGCAAGGTATATTGTATGGTAGTTTGATTTGCATGTTTTGTTTCCTTACAATTGTTTAGCATTTATAAAGCCCAAATGTTATATTCTAACAATTTGTTGTTTGCTTTATGCGCAGTAATATGGCTTAAGGGCATATTCCACTTGCAAGAGGCCACCAATTCCCCCAACATGTACAGTACAAACACAAAGGAGGACTTCTTGAATGAATATTAGGATTCTGTGAGAGTCGGCATGAAGTTCATCTTATACCACCAAATTTCCTGGACTATCACTAGGTGGTGTTTTAAGTGTGATAGCCACACAAATTTTCAACAACATCGCCCTTGACAAGGAGTATTTGGGCTTTGATAGTGGCGATGCAAACAAGGGTAACTATTTTGACACCCACGATATGATTCAATCTACTCCACCTCAACAACAAAATGTGCATGTAATACAGGCGGTGACTCTCCTCCTCCCCCAAGTGCTGCTCCACAAACAGATGATGAAAAGACACATTTTATATTAGAAAATATGATATCAGATAGTATGGGGGCAAATAATTCAAGAGGTTGTAATGTCTGATGTGGATTTGGTGCGGTCTTGGGAGAGGAGAGCAAAAATTTTGATAAAAGAAATAAATACAAGATACCATAATCATGCTCAAAGGCATTCATTGTTCACTTTGTCGTAGAGAGCCAACCAACATGGCAAGATGTTTTGCTAAACAAAGCTCAATCAGGGACAATTTCATATAGTAATGATTACAATGATGAAATTATAGACATAATGCTAAACAGGTTGGAGAATCTCAATGCTGAAGCATAGGCTTACTACAACAAATGGTCTAAAGACAAGACTAATGTTTTAATAGCAAATGTAGAAAAAGAGAAAGTTGTTGTGAGTGGGAATTTAGTTTTACGTGAAAAACCTAAATCTAATAGTATAATATCTTTTCATACTATCTCGATAGACTAAAATTTAATATTTCTATTTTGTAAGCAAAATGTGAAAATTTAAAGAAAGAAGTAGTTTTTAAGCACATTTGAAGAATGCCCGCAAAAGCCTGAATTCTTTTATACAATTGAAGGAAAAACTCATTGTTATTAATAAACAAAATAATACATTGAGAAGGATAATAAAGGAGCATAAGATGGATCCAAAAGTCTTACTGAAGGAAAATATAGATGCAGATGCAACACTTTTGTCTACATGAGATGTAGTGAGGGAGGAGCTGAATATACTAGAAAATATCAACACTGTAGTAGGAGATCTTCAGGCATCAGGAGTTATAGCAGCTAGCTCTATACAGATGCAATAGATTCCTCCATCTCTTACGCAAGAAAAAGAAAAAGCTTCACCTGCATCATAAAATTTGATAAGTTAGTAAAGTTCACCATGTGACAGGTGTGTTGTCACAATTCCGACACTGGCGTAGGAATTAAAAGATAGTGGCCATCCATTTTTAGTTTTTATTCTGTGTGGCAGATGTAAGGACAAACTATGATTTTGAATCATAGGCAGAAAAGAGGATGACCTCGTAATGTGTCCTTATATGACAGAACTTGTCCGGAAGCTTTGATATGTTATTACAACCCCTTTTTTGAATTGTATTGGCCAACAATGCTTTATGAATTTTTACTTTTTTCATAAAGTAATCCACCACATGAGAGATCGATTTCAAAAGAACTTTGGAAGTTAGAATTGTACAATGTTACTATATGTTGTTAATACAAACTATGTTTCTTTTCTATTGTTTACGTAAATGTTGCTTAAATTTACACTATTTTGTTTCTTTACGTTTCTGAATTGTTGCAAATGTAAAATAAATCAATTAACAGATATAAAAGACGAATGTGTCCTTATTTTAGTTTGAATTTGAAAACCAAACATATAAAACAAATGGCATAATTGAAACATATAATGACATTGTTCCAATGGCAAAGGATCAAATAATGACAAATATAATATTGCATTTATTGAAAGTTGTAATCTCTGAATGAAATACATAAGTAGTCTCAATAATGTATAGAATAAATGAAATCTATGTGAATTCAAATAGTCCTGGAGAAACACTTTAATTTGTGTCTTGGAAATAAACTGTAGCATGATTTTTGGATGTGTCTCGATCCCCTGGGTCAACTAGAATATTACTAACTCCTCTTCTTTCTACTAGTGAATTCCATAATGCCAGTGCTCTATCATAAGGAAAATACTCCACTGATTAACTTGATACATACAATCTAAGAGATATTTCTAGATTCATGTCCAATCTATTTCAAACTTTTGACTTTAAAAAGGATAGTGCACTGAAAACCCTCTCATCTTCCACAGAACCCAGAATCATTGTTTGACATAGCTCATACAGCTTAATATACTCACTCAAATCTTCACTTAGAATACTACTAGAATAGATATCCTTCCAAATCCTTCTCATTTCAATGTAATCATGTGGGTTTTGTAGAAGTTGAACTTGTTGTATCATAGTATTAGCAGAATCCATTGATTGTGAAATAAGTAGTTTTATTTCCAAAATTCCTTGTACATAAACTCCATTTATCTATTTTGTCTTACAGAAATTGATCGGTTAGATCACCCATGTTTTTGAAAAATATAGGACTAATAGATGTATAAGGTTTTCCACCCAGAAAATTCCAAAACTACTGATTTACACTCCCATTGCTTCAAGTATTTTATCATTTTTAATCTTTCTGGATCTCTTTAGCTAACGATTCGAGATCTTTCTCAACTTATTCCTAGTTACCATTAATATCGCATCATATAAATTTCATGTCACTTTTACTTTTTCTATTTCGAGTTAGCCATATCAATTATTTTTTAGTACGTATGAAGTGGAATCTCTCTTCCATGTGTTGTTATACATAGATGATCATCTATATTGTACTTTAAGAAGCATATGGAATTTTTCAAATCTATCAATGCATTATGGTTTTCAAAAGCAGCACCCTAAAAACTCCCATCAGAAATATATAAACTTTCTAGACTCCAGCAAACACATCTTCTGAGTCTTATAAAGTATGTAATGTAGAAACACTGATCTTGAGCATGCTTCATTAAAATATTAAGCTCCCTCAACATGGGAAAAATATCATAAAGTGTGAGTAAATATTATATGTCATTTAGACGCACAATAGATCTTTAGCTTTATCTACATCCCTACGGTATTTAAACATAAATCATGTCAGTGAAGGATATTCATCATATATTCTATAAGCAGGTTCGTAAATAGATATCCATCTAGTATCTACATCTTTGAGAAGTTTTTTTCCTTTGTCAGTCCAATAGAAAAATTTGAAATTCTAAAAATCTCTTAGGACTGCTAGAATAATAGGCATGCAGATCACGTATCAATTCCTCCACTTTAGCTACATTTTCAAATGTGCTCACAATTTTGTAGGTGAGATTCATTCTGTGAGCCATGTAGTGGACAAAAACCATATACGGAGAAATAGTTGTCTAAATTCTAACACACAGACCATTTCGGCTCCTTGCATTACAACTACACCATTGGTTCCAAAACAAACTAATTTTGTTACAATGGCAAAGTCATCCATTCTAGCGATATCCTTCAGATTTGACACCACCAATTTATAAATATTTTCAGAATTGCAATTCTCTGTCATTTTATGAATTTCCAAGAGGTGTGGAGTCCTTATTTCATTAGAAAATGTGTAAACATGAATACATATCCATGAAATATTATTGAATGCAGAACCTCATCTAAAGAAAGGAAATATACTTTTCCTTTTGAACACATAGTTTCAAATCCTCCTTCACTACCAGAGATAGACACTTTGCAATCTCCCATCCCCGCTTTATATCTGACCAATGAGATTGAGGAATGTTCTTTACACCAATAACTTGATACAACATTTTATTTTCTTCAAAATATGACATCGGTCTTCCCCTTTTCATTATATGAAATATGATTGCAAATTGAATACCCTTTGCTTGCATTTCTGCCTCCATAGCTTTGCTCAATCTTTCTACTATGGTCCCACCTTTTTATTTACATATTTGATACATTTTTGTTCCTTTTCATACTCTTCTTGCGTATTTGACATGTAAAAATATTTTGCATCTTTCCATTTATATGTTCTGACTATGTTGCCATCCTTAAGATTTTGGGAAATGTATATTTTCCCATAGTGTTTTTCAATTATGTCCAGTTTGAGTTGCATCGTGTGATCCTTCCCTTATTTCTAACCACATATTTTGCATCGACATTGTGTTGGAACATCATTAGAATTTTTAGTGTACACAAGTTCAATAAAAGGATATTTTGCAGCCCATTTGAACTGGAATTTCCTTCCAATTATCCAGTTTGCCATCTTTCTTCTAACATATTTTCTTTTTTCCTTGGGATTCAACTTCTACATCTGGGTCACATTAGCATAAATATTTTGAATCTCATGTCTCCTTTTTTTGGAAATAGACCTTGAGTAGAAGCTTCCTCTGTTGGTGTATCCTGAGAATTTGATGAATTTTCTTGTACTTCTATTTCATCAAGGGACGGAATGTTTACCTCAACATATAATGGATCATCAATATCTATAAATTGATTATTCTGTGAAGGAATTTCTGAAACATCTCCCAGCAAGATGGAAATATTTTTTTATAAATTGTTATCTTATATAGTATTAATCTTATCTATAGTTAAATTTTTAAAGAGTACAAATGTCAAAGAGTTCCGAAACAATGTATTATAAACATAATTATTAAATTACGTAAGATAAAATAACCAAAGAAATAACACTTGCCACATACTAATATTTTTAGGCGATGAAGAAACCGATTTCATTTTTGTGATTTTCCAAAATAGCCAAGTAAAGTATTGGCACCCTTTTTTTGAACTTGCTGAATTTGTAATATTTTTTCCCCGACTGATTTCTAGTATCCATGACTCAAGTCATCTTTGCTTAGGCCCTTAGGGGTAGATCTTATGTTCAAGGCTCGAGAATGGATGGTAAAGGGTTAGACGGCTAAGGGTTGGACGGCCAAGGGTTGGATGGATAAGGGTTTGATGGCTATAGTTACTCACCCGAAGTGCGTAAAGGTACTAGGTCCCTCTTTAGGGTTGTTGTAGCAGGATGTTAGCATGATGAAGTAGTAAAGACATATAGCTATCTTAATCCATCATTACACGAGTGTATAATGCAACCATCTATGAATGAATATACTTAAGTGTTAATCATGACTGAATCAATAACATGCAATGATCAAAACATATAGAATAATACTCTGGTTCAGCCAATATCCTTCATATATTAATCATAACAATAACACAGAAGCTTTATACAATAACAATAATCATATCATCATGCGTGCATGGATCTGATACAATTATCTAGTCACATACACACATAAATCTATCTCCATCTCTATCTCTCTATATCTTAACTAAGTAATTCAACTCATATATATAGGGTGGGGACTTGCCCTTCACCACTTAACTACTCCAGAAATAGGTCGCATGCTAATAATAGCCACGCACCATTTACAAACATAGCCACACATGCAAGTGTGTTATCTATAGATCTCTTATAGTTAACTAAGGTGTTGAATCTATTCTTGGATCACCTCCATGCAAAAGCACTTCGATCCGATCCTCTAAAGATAGATGATGTGTGGCGCACAAGTCTCGGCATTGTTTGTGTGTTCCACACACCAAGCTCCTAAAAATAGACTTCATGCTCCAAAATGGCTAAGTCCTGAATACTGAACTTGCCTTCCATGCGTGGGTTATTCCTATCCTTCCGCCTTTGAATCTATCCTGCTCTCCCACGCGGACTCTTTTGTGTGAGTTCTGCTAAGTATTTTCTCTTATCAACATTACCCCACACTAATCTCATTGTCACCCTGACAATGGTTATGTCCAAAACTGAATAAAGAATGTGAATAAAGAATACACAAAGAATTTGAAAGAATAAAATAATGTCTCATGCTTCAAGGCTCTTCTCTCCACCCTGAAGTATCATTTCTGGATACTCTTCTCTTATTTCAGCCTCTAATGTTTTCCAATCGGTGAGTGCCTTTCCTGCTTGTTCTGGTGTATCCACAACAATGGACTCCAGTTCATCTTGTGTCACTTCACCCTTTTCATTCTTCAATACCAACATAATGTTGGACATTGAAGTATGTGCTTCTTCCAGTACATCCATTCTCCAGGGTGATGAGTTTTCCAAGCTCATCTAACCTTTCCTTGTGGTAGGTTGTTGTGCTGCTGCCAAGGCCTCGCGCTTTTGTTTTACAATTGTTAACCTTTCGGCGTGGCCTAAGGTCTCATCTTTCATGGCCCTATGTACTTCTTTCTTCGTCCATAGTTTTTATTTGAATCGCGCTTCCGGGGCTGTGCAAATATTCAAGGCATGGTCTACCTTTTTCAACTCTTCTTGGAGTGCTTGCAGTAGGCCCTCATATGTTGCAATTTTCCATGCCACTTGCAGCCTTAGCCCTTTCCGCATCTTCCTCAGCATTCTTTTGTTCTAGTATTCTAATGGTTTCATCTTCTAATACCAGTTTTACCAAAGTGTTTACATAATGCATCGCTGAAGGAAAAGACTCTGGTACTTTGGACTCCAGATGTGGTGCGCTTTGATCACATAATCTCCAATTTCTTCCGCCATGCTTATGAAAGTGTCATACTTTCTCTGGTTTAAGTCCTTCTCTTGTTGTAAGTGTTATATTCTTTATCCTTCACCTTCAGCTCTTCACACATGCGCTTTGATCATGGCAGCCTTGTCTATGTTTCTCCTAGCCACTTCTTTGATACTTTTACTAGCACATTACTAACCTGTTCATCCGACATAACAATAGTTGGCTTTACTGTTATGTGCCTGGCCTGTGGTGCCTTCCTTAGTTTCCTTGATACACATGATTCTTCACACACATCAAAATCAGGCTCATCCATGTGGGTATGCATTGACCATGACAACTACTTTCTGGTATGCACCATTGCCATGTCTTCATCCATGAGCTCCCAACCATATAGATCCTTTTGCGTGATTGTGCTCTGAAAGTGGGCTCGGACAATATTTTCCTTATCTTCTGCATATCCCAATGATGGTGCACTATGTTCCTCATTGTTCTTCCTGTCCTTGGCCCTTTTGGTACTCTGGCCTCAAGGTTAGGAGCCTGTGTTGTATCAAGTGTTGCTTCTGATTTTTCTTTTCTCCTTCTTCATCCTTCATCTCCTCATTTTGGTATCCTCTTGTTTTTCTTCTTCCATGTTCTGGGGCTCTGCTCTTCTGTCCCATGCGGTGTTGGAGATGCATGTGCTCTCCCCTGATTCCTCTGCCTCCTCATCTAGCCTCAGCTTTCTTCATCTCTTCTTCTCGGTAGGTTCCTGTGTTGGTGAGAGGCATGGTGACTTTCTCATAGTCTGAGGGGTTTGCATCCTTGTGCATTTAAACACTTTCTTAAATCTTTGATCTTCTTGCCCCACCTCAGTGTCTTCTTGTTCGTCCTCCTTCCTTGGTGGAGTACTCACGCATTAGCTTCTTTCTTGCCAGTTGGTTTCATCTCCTCTGCACTAAGCCTCCACTTTATCTTCATGCTCATCCTCTTCATCTTCAACCTGAATGGGCTTTGATGGCTTTGGTGCTGGAATGTTCTCCAATGTATGTTTTCCCCTTGGCGGCCCTAGGAGTGCAAACTCATTCTCCACATATTTATTATTTTCTATCTTGGGCTTTAGCTAGATATACACAAGCGCTGCCCCATGTGTCTCCCACAATGAGACTTACCAGCTTTATGCTCAATACTTCAGAAATAATGCTCTCATTGTATGCACTCCACCCTGGATACACATACTTTTCCGAAAGTGTGGTAGTCACAGTCTACCTTGTCTGCATTAAAAATCAACCTTTTTGTGTCTGTGAACCGATGGATGGATGCTTGAAAGTACCTTGTTGTGAAGGCATAGGGGAGTTTGCACCATGGGCTCCATGCTCCATCATTCATCGGGAAGCGTGATGATGCAGAAATGCTGATAGACAACAAACTAACTTGCTTTCCTAGTACTGAAGGTAATTCCTTGGGTATGCACCACTCTTCTTCGAAGGCCGTGGAGCCTATCATACCACATCTCCACCCTTTGTTTAACGTCATCCATCATGGACCCTTTGCATAAATATTTGTTGAACCTTTCAGCTGGAGATTTGTTCTCCATGGGGTATTCCCATATTTTCTCCTTGGGTCCATCTGGTACCCCGATCTCCATAAACACCAATGATAGCAGGACAACACCAAAGCTTATCTTTTTCCCAGTGCGCACTTCCTCTACAATCTCCTCTACAATATAGCCTGCAATATTATATACTACGCCCTCCGACATGCACTTTGTTATATGCAACCACATAGTGTTTACCTATGACCATCGATCTTGGTCATTCAACTTCGTGACTAGGTGCGTTGTTGCCTTCACTACCAGGATAGTTCTTTAATTTTTCAATGTCCATTCCACGTGGACCCTTCATGTACCCCAACTCCTAATGGGTCTCCAAGATAGCAACTTTATCTGCTAAGTCATTCTTGATATCTTCTCTGGAGGCCTTCAGTCCTGTAACTGATGAGATCAGCGCGGATGAAATCCTGACCCTTCTTCCCACAAAGTAAAGAAATCCTCATGGATTCTGCTCATCAACCATCTATACAAGGGCTCATACTTCCCAAAATATGGAAGCTCATAAAGTTGATAGACCCCATTCCTCCTTAGCAACTTCTCTCCTGCATCGTCATATACCGGCATATCATCCACCGTGTGCACTTGTTTCATCCTTGTTGTGAGCAGGGCATCAAGTTCCTTCTTATTATCTGAAGTCCTATGATTGTATTCACTTACTTTTCTCTTTCTTATGTGTGATTCCCATTCTTTCCCAACAATGACCCCTTTCGGATACTTGCATTTCTAAAAAAATTACTTTCGGGGCCATTTCTTCTTCCTCCTCAACTACTACCTTCTTCTTTCCTTTTGATCTTGTTGTTACGGCCTTCTTGGGAGCCATTTCTACCTTGCAATTGTCTATCAAATACCTTCTTTGTACTTGTTAATGGTGGAATCGAAACCCTAGCTCGATGCAAGCATTCCCTAGATCAAATCACGAAACCACATGCCCTAGCTCTTCTCTTCTCTACTTCCTTCAAACCCTTCTTCACCCAGGGATCCAAGCTCTCAACCACACAGATCTTCCTCTCACATGTCTGGTTTCACGCTCTTCACACCTTGAATCGATCACTCGGCTCTTCGCACTTAACTCTTTTTTGAATACTCTCAATTGTAAATGGTAAAAATGAACTCGCATCCCATCCTTATATAAATTTTCAAATTTTGATGCATTAATTACTCCTCCACCTACCAAATATTCCTCATTTATTGTCCAAATTTTTCATTTCCACATGTGGTACATCTTCACGCCATAGCTATAACCTTCTAGCACGCCTTCCTACCTTCTAGTCACAAACTTCTCTTCAACACACTCTAGCACCCGAGTACCTCATCACTGCACCTTCTCCTGGTAGTTATCATGGCCACCGCTTACCTCGCGTTATACTTTCCTTTCATTCATCTCCATCCTTGGTCACTTTTGAGAAGCAATCTTTTGTGAATCACCCTTAGCATCTTACTTCCTCAACGTCCACAACATTATAGCTTCCAATCTCCACAACATTATACCTAGGTATCACCAATAATCCACCCCACACTAAAAGTATGTGCAGTCCTCTACGCATCAACATGCTTCATATTGTAGTTAGCTTCATGCACAAGCACACTTATTACACAAAAACAAGAACTAAATTGACAAAGCATAATGACGATGAAAGAAATACATTAAGGAAATGCAAAATGGAAACCTAATCTATCTGGCAATACTACCTTATTACAAACACCAAGAAGACTTATTTATAGTAGGGCTTCAACCTACTCCCGTTAAAGTAATCAGGGTAGTGTGTTCCATCAAGTGCTTCTAACTGGCAAGCCCGAACTCAAGTATGTGAGTAATAACATATGGCCCCAACCAATGTACCTTAAGCTTTCCTGGATGGCACAAAAACTTAGAGTCATAAAGAAGTACCATTTGTCCAACTTCAAGCTTCTTATCCCTTATATGTCTATCATGCCATGCTTTCTTCCAGATTTTTCTTGCTTTTGACTCCAACATGCTATTGCTCGGCACTCATCCAGTTGAACCATCTTCTCAATCCATTCTTCCAAAGCTTTCTCATCAGCTAGACCTCCAAATGCGCAATGAATGCGCAGAGAAGGTAACATGAATTCTATAGGAAGAACAACTTCCCCCCAAACACCAACTGAAATGGTGTGGCTTTGTTCAATCTCTTATATGTCATTCTGTAAGCCCAAAGAACAACTGATACTTTATCATCCCAATCCTTTCTTCCAACATCACAAATCTTGGTCAATGTTTGGCTCAAAATCTTGTTGAAAGCCTCAGTAGTTCCATTTTCCTGAGGGTGATAGGGTGTAGTCTTATGGTGTGCAACCATAAACTCATCTAACAAGAATCCTGATTGTCTCATTCAAAAATGTGTGCCCCTATCACTTGTCAAACTTAAAGGACATCCATACCTTGTAAGAACATTCTCCCATAGAAACCTAGTTGTTGTAGCCATTGTACAGTCCTTCGTAGGTGTTGCTTCTTCCCATCTTGTAAGATAATATGTGCAAGTAATGATATAGCGTGATCCAGTCCTATGCGTACGCTGGTGAAATAGGTCCTACAAAGTCAATAGCCCATTTCTCAAATGGTTCTACACTTGTAATTGGTCGTAAAGGCATCTCATCCCTCTGTCCTGGTCTACCTAGATGCTGACAATGGTCACATGCCTTGCAATACTCTTTACAATCCTTATACAATGTTTCCCACCATAAACCAGCAAGTAAGATCTTTCGTGCCATAGCATCACCTGCATAGTGGCCACCTGCAATACCACCATGTGCTTCCTCCATTATATCCTTGCGTTCATGCTCTAATACACAATGGTGTAACACTTCATCTCTACCTAACTTGTATAGGTCACCACTAATCAACATGAATGGTGTCACGCGCGTATAGCAAGTTGTTTCTTTTCCAAAGCCTTCATGCCTTTCTGGTGCGATACCAATCCTTAAAAAGATAACAATGTCCTCTAATTTCGATGGTGCGCATTGTAACCTATACAATTGTGCATCAAACATGGTCTCTTCTATTGTTTGTGCTTCTTCACCTGATTGAATTCTAGACAAGTGATCTGGTCCAAAATTACTTTTCCCTAGTTTCACCACAACTGTAAAGTCAAACTCTTGGAATAAGAGTATCCATCTACATATGCGCCCCTGTAAGATGGGCTTGTTCACCAAATACTTCAATGCCATGTGATCTGTATAAAACAAAAATGGTGTGGCTAACAAATATCTTATCGAATTTTGCAAGGCATATATCATGGACAAAGCTTCGCGCTCTGTAGTTGTATAATTCTGTTCAGCAGGGGTCAACTTTCTACTAGCAAAACAAATGGGATGATCTACTATACCTTCTCTAGGTTGAGCTAACACAACGCCAATGGTCATGCTAGAGGCATCCACATGTACATGAAAAGGTTTATCCCATGAAGGAAAACATAAGATAGGCGTGGTAGTAAGTTTCTCCTTCAATATCTCAAACATGCGCTGCTTGCTACGATTCTCCCCAATAGAATGTACCTTTCCCCTTGAGTAACTCTTCCAAAGGTGTGGCAACTTTGGCATACCCTTTGATGAACTTTCTATAATATCCTGTGTGACCCAAAAATCCATGCACCTCACTTTGACTGACAGGTGCTTTCAGGCCTAAAATGACTACAACTTTAGCTGGATCAACCAACAACCCTTCCTTGTAGATTATGTGCCCTAATAGTATTCCAAAAGGTGTAGCAAAGATGCACTTCTTGATATTCAACGAGATACTCAACTATCTACATCTTTCAAACATTAAGCGTAGATTGTCACAATGATCTTTAATAAGCCCATATATTGTCCAATCATCTAGATAGACCTGTAAGAAGTTGTGAATAAAATCCTTGAATGCTTGAACAACTATCTCGTGAGAATACAACAGGTGCATTTTTCAATCCAAAAGGCATCACAGTATAGGCAAAACTACCCCATTCAGTAGTAAATGTTGTCTTTTCTTGATCTTCCAGACAATCCTAACCTGATGATACCCTGAAACCCATCTGTAAATGAATATATCTCACGCCCGGCCACTCCTTCTAATATCTCTTCTGTGAATGGCGTAGGAAAAGGATCTGTAACACATGCTTGCATTCAACTCCCTATAATCTACACAAATTTGAATCCTACCATCCTTCTTGATACTTATCACCATAGGACTAACCCATTCTGACTCATCCAAGGGTCGAATGATTCCAGATTTCAACATCTTATCAATTTCTTCCTTTACTTTCTCACACAAATTGGGATTCATTTGATAAGGTCTCTTTCTAACAGGTGCACACCTTCCTTAAGCTTTATCTTCATTTCTCCAAGTGATTTATGCATGCCTTTAAGTTCATGGTACCCTCTAGGGAATAAGTCCTCATAGTCTCTAAGTAACTCTATGATCTTTGCCACTTCTGATTCTGACCAGTAGTCTCCAATTATCACTTCCTTAGGTTTTTTCCGTTCCAATGTTTACCTTCTTTGTCTTCATGGGTTCATGATATGCACGTATCTACATCTGCACTATCTAAGACCTCACGTGCTCCATGTGAATGATCAACATCCAAGTTCTCAACTTCCTCATCATCAATTATGTAAACCAGCTTCCCTTTTCTTTCTCAAGGCAAGCGCGTTCAAGTAGTATGGAGTCATCTTCTTCTTCTTCAAAACACGCTCCTGTCTCTATCTCACCAAATAATTCTTGAATAAGCTCCTCCACTTTCCCACTATCTCCCATAGTTAAGTGCTTGATAAAGCTCAATGCCTTGTCCACTGGTGGTTTGGTCGAGAAGTAGTCAAAAGTTTGGATCATCCCTGCAGTCAAATCCTGCCAATTTCCAGTTTCTCTATGTAGTTCGGCATATACATACCAAGCGCGTGTGCGTAACCTTGTAGAGTAGAATATAACCGATGCACCCAAAGTGAAGGTGGTAATGCTTCTTTTCCTATCTGTCCAGAGTCTCTCACACTGTTGAATGTGATGCTTTGAATAGGTTGATCACCATGATAAGTGCAAATCTGTGTAGGTGCATTGTTCCTTAAAAACCTAGTAGATAAGGCGGTTCCAATCTCTTCCCATTCCAGAAAGATTATCCTTGTGAACCACCCACCAACGCTGTTGCCATCCCGCACAAGGTATATGCTAACATATCTCTTCTTTTAACCTGGTCTATCCATTTTACCTCCATGGCTTGTAAAAATACAATCAAATCTTCCGCTCTAGTATACAGGTACTGAGCGACCTATACATCTGACAGAGTGAAAACCCTTCTTACAAGAAACCGCACACTTCACCTCGCCCCCACTAGTTCATAAGTACCGTGAGCCCAATTATCACAAGCAATACTTGTAGTATCACTGAGAGACTGAGAATCTTCCCAATGCAAATTCCTTCCTTTGATGGCTCATTGACCTCTGGGTCCCGAATAACGCGTATATAAATTTTGTTCAAGTCCTCTTCACTCAAAGGTTCTACATATGGTATGGACTTCCCATCTGTCAAAGGTATTACAACCCTTTCTTCCTTGTTCTCAAAGCTTATATACCCCTTGTTAAATCTCAAATCAGCATTGTTTGCATAACACCAAGGGCGCCCAAGCAAAGCTGGAAAGTTATCTGCTTCCATGAGTGCCAATACTTCAAAATCTCTTGTGAACTTGGCCCCTTGTATTGTTATAGATGCATCCTTCAAAACCCTATGGGAGTAGCCTTAGTCATGTTTTCCATAAACAACACATTAGATGATGGCTGCAATGGAGGTCTCCCCATTTGTACCCATGCATCCAATGTAAGTACATTTACTTCTACCTGTATCAATCAAAATGTTGCTCAACAACCAACCATCCACAACAACATTCAAAGTGATTTCCTTGTCATAGTCAATGCTATCAGGAGGGAGATTTGCATGGAGTATCTGTCTTCTAGTCTCAGTTCCCACACATGCAAGAGTATTCCCCTTCAACCAATTCCCCAATAAAGGAATAATATTCTCCTGGCACAACATTCTACATACCTCTCTGATGTCATCAATATCAGAAGGGGCCTTTTCTGTCTCCTTCTTATGCTCCATTTTCCTAGACTACTCTTTTAAACATTGTATCTCACCCTGAAGATTCCTAAGAACCTCCATGGTCTCTTGATAGACTTCCTTCTGATGAGTTGGATCTGGATACCTGGCATGCAAAACCTCCTCCCTAGTGATTGTCGGCTTCTGGTGCAATGCCTCTTTTGCGTGCCTTCAGCTCGTGTGGTAATCTTCACTATTACTACCTCGGGTTCTAGTGTTAACTTGGGCATCCACTGATTCTCTACCACACATTGGATCCTAACCATCCTGTGCCTTTGTTCTCTTGTTTGTGTTGCTTACTTGAGATGCTCATACAAGTCTGGACACTCCTCATAACTATGTCCCTTTCCACAAAATGAACAGAGATATTCTCGGGCATTCACGCCTATAGTGGTCAGGTGATCCACATGTATAACATGTTCCACGAGGAACTCACCTCTTCCTCCACCTTAGCCTCATCCTCCATATCCACCTCGATACCCCATCCTCTTCCATGACCTCCTTCAAATCACCCATCATTCCTGTCATAGCGCATTTGATTATAATCCCGATCCTGGTGCTCATTCTTACCTTTAGAATTATCAACCACACTTGTTTTTCAAACCCCAATATCAATGGCATCATGGATCTAGCCAATCAATCTACAATCCTCAGTATCATGGGTCGTGGACCGAAAATTTTACAAAAAAGAAGATACATTCTTCTTCGATCACGCGTGTTACAGCAAAGGATAGTGACTAGCATCATGATTCAAATGACAGATCTCACAGTCTAACAACAATGAATGTACAGATCTGCGAGGACAACTATCCTTGGTGTGACCTTCCACTTCACAATCTGTACACCAAATCCCTGAGCGCATTTCATGAGCTGAATTTGCTGATAGTTTCTCTAACTACTTCACCATAGCTACTATTTGTGCCTCTAAGAATGGACTAACTCCAGTGTCAATGCTCCCAACTACCTCAGCATAAAGCTGCTTCCAATGCTTCACGCGGATCAGTATATGTCTTATGTGACATAGCGCCCTTCAAATGGTGTAATTAATCCTCCAAAACCATTGTGCATGTTGACTTGCATGTATATCATAAGAGAGCTTTGATAAAAGTGTCTTAAAATGGGCATCATACTCACGTACACTCTCAGTAGTGCCTTGCTTAATATCCTTAAGTGCACTTATACTCTTCTGTTCAAATTTTAGGATATGGAATTCTTTCAGAAAAGCATCCTTTAATGCTACATAATCAATGCAGGTTTGATTGGGATCAAACTTCCTATACCAGTAGTGTGCACGCGCACCTGTAATGTAGTAGCAAATTGACTTGCCTTGCACTCAGAAGCCATGATACCTTTCACGCGCCACAATATTTCACACATATGAACATGTTTAGCAACATCTTCGATACCTCTATACTCTAGGAGATGAAGGGACATCTCCATATAAATGTTCTGAGGTTGTTGTGGGCCTTGTCCACCCGATCTAGAACCTCCTTGTATTTCCTCTACCTCCAGAACCACCAGATCCACCGGAGAACTAGAACCACCTATACCTCTTGATCCTCCACCTAAAGTTGGAATAGGGCCTATAGATGTACTTCCCTATGTCCCAACAATAGTACTATATTGAACCCCTACGTCTATGAAGTAGTTCCACTTCAGAGGTGAATCCGACTTTCAACACCATATTCTATGTAGAAGATGCACCAAAAATGTACCCCCAAAATAATGAAGTTGTATGTCCTACCATTGATGTACTTACTTTCTGACTTACTCCCTCTCTTACTTCCTAAATGAAAGTGTTGTCCACCTGTTGTACTAGATACTGGAAAACCAAGCGCAAGGGCTAGGTCATCAGGTAGGTTCAATGCGCCCATGGCCCAGGTCATATCTGTTGGCGTGCTTCCATGTGAGGCCGAGGAGGGTTCTCTGTCATGCTTTCCTAGATGGGGGAGTTCCTAATGCTCTAGCTCCACGTCTTCTTCGTGAGCTTCAAATCCTTCACGAGCCATCTCTCTCCTCAACATCATCTGTTATGTAATCTCTCGTTGCTTCCATAAATCCCTCTCGCACGCCTCATCATACTTCAGCCACCTCTCTTCCCTCCTTGTTGCTATGCTAGGTCCAGTCTACCATCTTTCACCAGTCTTGTTCCTGCCCCCACACGTGGAGGTTTTTAGCTAGCCATAGGTTTATCTTCCAAGTTCAACGTTACCATCAATATCTTGATCACCAGTGGAATACCTTACAAATATGTCCCTCTAGGATACCGTAGAAACTAGAATTCAGCTACCTCCGGGCATGAATACGTCGATATTGAATACTCTAGAATATAGTTGTTTAGAACACCACGAAACCACGTATCCACCGTGCGAGTCCAGATCAAGTCAGCATCATACAATGCTTGAAATTCCTCTTGTGTCCAAACAAGTGTGTGATATCTCCAATTCTGTTTAGATGCATATGCAGTCAGCCACTCATACAAATCTACTGGAAAGATAGCAAAGAAGCTCTTGTACAAACTATCATACAAATTCTACTCTACCCAAGTGCGTGCGTTAAATCTAGATCTAGTGCTAAACCTTCATGCGTATTCTTCCTCTAGATCATGTATCCACTCTTCAACACTTGCTAGAGTTAACCGGTATGTCTTCATCACGAACCATCCTAGAACAACTGAAAAAGAGGTCCCAGCAATGGAACCAATGATGTAGCCTAGAATTCACAGATACAACCTAGACACGTTGGCACATCACTCAGCATAGGCTGAGCACTCACCCAAAGTGCGTAAAGGTACCAGGTCCCTCTTTAGGGTTGTTGTAGCAGGATGTTAGCATGATGAAGTAACAAAGACATATACCTATCACTAATCCATCATCACATAGTGTATAACAGAACCAGATCTATGAATGAATATACTTAAGTGTTAATCATAAATGAATCAATAACATGCAATGATCAAAACATACAGAATAATACTTTGGTTCAGCCAATATCCTTCATATATTAATCATAATAATAACACAGAAGCTTTATATAATAACAATAATCCTATAATCATGCACGCATGGATCTAATATAATTATCCAGTCACATACACACATAAATCTATCTCACACCTACATCCCTACATCTAATTAATTCAACTCATATATATATATATATATATAGGGTGGGGACTTTCCCTTCACCACTTAAATTATTCCATAAATAGGTTGCATGCTAATAATATCCATGTGCCATTTAAAAACATAGCCACACATGTAAGTGTGCTTATCTATGATCTCCTATAGTTAACTAAGGTGTTGAATCTATTCTTGGATCACCTCCATGCAAAAGCGCTTGATCCAATCCTCTCAAAGAAGATATGCATGTGTGCACGCAAGTCTCGATGTTGTTTGTGTTTTGCATGTCAGCTCCTAAAAATAGACTTCATGCTCCAAAAATGCTTAAGTCTTGAATATCTTGACTTGCCTTCCACATGTGTGGTTATTCCTATCCTTCCACACCTTTGAATCTAGCTTGCTCTCCTGCATGAGACTCTTTGTGTGAGTTTTGCTAAGTATTTGAGTTGACTGACTTATAGTTGGATGGCTCAAATTTCGGTGTTAGCGGTGAGGATTTTCTTATGTTTACTTTGGTGAATATGTGCACGATATGATTTGAAATGGTGGTGAATTACATTCATAAGCTCTTATATATGTGTAAAATCTAGGTGAAATGAATAGTATAAGGGACATGTCACCGATTTTTTGGCAAATAAGTCAGAATAACATAATATTCACCAATTCAACATAAACCTATTCACAAGTTTACAAAAATTTCCACTAAAATTTTCCTCGATTTTCACAAGTTTATTATTCAAACATTTCCATTTCACTAACATCATTGTATCAACTCCCATGGTTGTGATTACATCCACCTCATCCATCATTGTCACTTCTACACAAATGCCAACTAATGTTTCTAGTGCTCTTGTCATAACTAATGTTTCGAATATTATATCTCTTTGCTCCATCTTCATCAACATTAGTCATCCCAAAATGGCTATTTAGGCGAATCCAAAGCAAAAGAACAAGGTGCCTGGGGAGATGTTATACATCTCGGTATATTGGAGCATACATCGAAAAAGATAGGCCAAGAGGCCAAGGACTATTTCAAGTCTGACAGTGAATCCATCTGGGGCGAATTGTAGAGGTTGCTTACTCCGTTGAGGAAAAACTAAGGAAACAATTACAGGCTAAAGATTATTGGATTTCTAGGTTTTCATGGGAAAATCCACTCACGAAGGAGCCAAACAAGTTGTGCACACTTGCTCTTGGGGGCTCTTACGGAACAATATGAGAAGGATAAGGCTACAAAGGATGAGCTCAATGTAGATCAAGGATTTCGCATTACTTTGTTAATGCACCAAACTAAACACAAAACCCCGAAAACTCCAATGAAATTGATACCGATGAAGATGTAGGCGGATGAGGAAGCCGATGTAGATAAGGCGGCGCATGCGTAGAATAGATCCGAGTAACACCGCAAACACCGATGCTTGTGAAAAAAGACCACGTTAAAAGATATTTAGGTGGACTGCCCGAGAAGTGGGTCCGGGAAGCGATAAGCTTCCTCGGCGGATGTCAGTCCACGTTTTCAATTAAGAAAAGAAGCATACATGATAAAAGATGTAAGTAAAAAGCTAGATTTTCTGATTGCAGTAATAAGACAGAATCTAAACAGCAGACAGAAAATACAGAAAACAGGGAACTATGAAATAATGCTGAATTTGTGTTACCTATGTCCTTTTACCTGTCTGCAGGGAAATCGGCGTCGACTGGGTAGAATCGGCGTCGACTGATGTGGTCGGCGTCGATCGAGACGAATCGGCGTCGACTGGGTGAGATCGGCGTCGACTAAAGGCAGATCGATCAATCAGGGACTGTGCGATAAGATTCGGGAATTAGAAGGTGAATGTGGTCTGCTGGATGTGCCGAAGTTGGCGAGATACTGGAACAGAGTCACCAGATGATAGATGGTTGTGTGCGATGTTGACGTGATGTGGGCAGAGTAACGGTGCTCCTCTCAGGGATTGATTGAGACAGGATCTGCCCTAATTTGATACAATTGATGCTAAGAAGATCTCTCTTTCTCACAACCTGTATCTCTCTCGCTCTCTGTTCGTGCGTAAGTGCTTCCTTTTTCGTCTGTTCACTTTTTCGCTCGTTCGTGGTCTCTTTTTCGGTCCCTAGAACTGAGTTCTGGACTTGCTTTTATAATCGGCGCCGCTCCTAGAAAATCGGCGCCGACCATATGGGTCGGCGCCGATCGCGGAATAGACTCCGAGATGGCCAAAATGAGTGATTTCAAGAAAGATGAGAATTATCCCGAATACGGGAAATATCCCGCTTAGGGAAGCGGAAAAATAGATGTGATACATAGATAGGATAAATTTGGGGTAGATAAGTGATTAAGATGCATGGGAAGAAGCGTAATTAAATATTTAATATTTAATCACTCATGGGTAAGATATGATGGGGTGAATTAAATTTAGAGTAAGTGATTAAATCACAAATTGGATAATATCCCAAGGGGATAGTTGGTGACGTAAACGTGCCCCAGGTTACCTAAGCAAGTAAATGGATGAGAGGGACACTAAATTGAGTAACCAATTTTAAGTGTCTACATTTTGCCCCTTTTTGTCAAGTAACTTGCGATAAGCAAGGTTATGAGACAAAAACAAAGGGATGGAAGAAGGGAAGAATTTGTGATGATGTGATCCCCCTCAAACTAGGGATGGGATGGATGATAGAACAGATGATCCCAAGTTTGAAAAAGGTAGATGAAAAATGCAGGATGCCCCAGTCGGATGTCTGGAGTAGATCTGATCATTGATGACGCATACACATAAATAAAAGGCAAAGAGAACACTAAGGAACTCACATTGGTAGGGCAAACTAGCCGGTCTTCTCATGAGACGACGTTAGTGCCTACAGACCCATGAGTGTAAGGAGAACTGCAAAATGGTCAGCATCTAAAGAGAGACACATTGGTAGGGACAACTAGACGGTCTGCAAAGCAAACGACGTTAGTGCCTACAGACCCGTTTAACTCTAGGCTGCCAAAAAGTACGAGTGTCCCACGCAAAGGGAACAAAACTCGAAATAGACAATGATATCGAAAAGATGTGCCGAAAGGCAATATTCAGCACACAACAATGATCAGATAGATAAGTAAGCCAAGCATCAACACTATGGCAAACAGATATGGAAAATCGGCGGCGACCAAACTAATCGGCGACGACTAAAACAAACGGCGTCGACCCAAAAATCTGGCGCCGACCAATCCAGGAACATATAAATATGCGAACGGAAAACGTAAACGATTTATTTTCAACGTGACGATTGATTCAGAGAAAGCCAGATTTTTGATTTGAGCACCATGGAAGCCTCTGGGAGCGGTCAGAAGCGCAGGAGGACACGACCTGGGGTAAGTGGTCATTCTTGAACCCATTGTTCTTATTTATTTATTTTTTTTCGTTTGATTTTTTTTTGCATGGGAGGCCAGGGTCCAGTTATGTCCGGACAGGCAGTCGGCGCCGATTGTTGTAATCGGCGTCGATTGCTGTTAGATCGGCGTCGATTGGTATTAATCGGCGCCGACTTAAATGAACGACGTCGCTTTTACCAAATCGACGCCGATTGATATATGTTCATTTTTTTTGTTATTGTTTTGGAGGATGTGATTTGGGGAAATAAGAGACTAATTATGTTTTTGATGTCGTGGATGCAGGCACGAGAGGCTCTTCATATGAGGGATGCCATTCCTGAGTTATTGGAGACTATTCTCCCTGATGTGACAGAGATGCACGGCCGGCATTTAGAAACTAGCCGGGCTCGGGGTTTCGGTATTATAGACGAGTGCCACGAGATGTGGAGCTCATGCGGGCACTAGTGCGACGGTGGGACAGCCACACGTGCACTTTTTGGTTCAGGACGGGTGAGATGACTATCACCCATGAGGATATATTCAGGATCCTGAGATTGCCGATCGCTGGGGACCCGATTGAGATCACACCCGGAGCAAGCGGCGAGAGGCCCTAGGTCGGTTATACGAGAGATAGGCGAGATGACTCGGAGATAGTGTCTAGGCGCGTGAGGATAGCCTCACAAGTATAGGCGAGATAGCCCTCGGAGCGAGATGGATAGTCTTGATTCGATGGCTATATCCTATTTTGCCTTGCGCTGAGATTCGGGAGGTGGGAGATTCCCATTATTCTTTGTTAGGCTGTGTTTGCGACATCTGCTGATGCAGATAGGAGTTTTGCCTTGGCCGATGCCACCGAATAGCTCAGATATATCATGAGCTATGGATGTACACCACTGGCCGGAGGACAGGGATTGACGTCAGTTTTGTGCTCCATTGCTGGGCATATGAGCACATAGCGGTGATCAGGCCATCCGGGCTTCCTTGGATGCCAGCAGGAGTGGGAGGGATTGATTATGGATTTCGGAGATGGCGGGCTGACATGGCCGCAGGGGATACAGGTAGATCGGCCGAGTGGTACTCTGAGCGTTTCAGGACGCTGACACCAGATCAGGTTATCTGGAGGCCATATCGGGCATTTCCGACATGGGCTGGTCAGGATGCCCACTTGGTAGCATTGAGACGGAGCCGGGTGGTCAGGGGCCGTAGGCCGGATATGTGGAGGCGAGAGTCCCATTCATGCGGATACTTGAGATAGTTCGGCCTAGTCAACATGAGACAGTCCGACCACCTACCGCCATATAGGTGGGATAGCGAGAGAGGCAGATTTGCCCGATTTTGATCCCAGCCGAGACCCATTGAGAGAGCCCCACCCTCCGCGAGCGTGATGATGATGCGGGGGTGGATGAGGGCTCTGCGGCATGGTATGACACAGGCTTCCACGACATCTCCCGCCATCTATAGATGCGTGAGAGGAGGACATAGCTGCTATCTTTAGACGAGGCCCAGAGGTAGAGCATGCCACCCTTACACAGACACATCAGGTAGCTCTGGAGGAGATCAGGGCTTTGACAGAGGAGAGGGATGCCCTGATTGTGGAGAGAGACACCGCTCGCCAGGAGCGAGATATAGCGATCCAGCAGAGGGATCGCTACCTTCGGCATAGGGAGGCCCTCAGGGCCAAATATGGAGAGACCGGTGCCACGTCGAGTCCGGTACACAAGGCACGACCCTAGGAGGGCACCACCGGCGCGGCCTTGGCAACACCAGGCACCATCGTTACGAGCACCGGGTACTGTGAGCCTGAGCACATACCAGTCTCTCCTCGCTGAGGTGAGATACTATGAGGATGCCCTAGCGCAGCATGCCCCAGATGTGCCTCGGTACGGGGCGAGAGGAGAGCAGCGACGGCTACAGCGAGCGGAGCCTCAGGTGGAGGGAGTACTGGGAGAGATCGAGGTGGGCCGAGACCTCCAGCAGCAGGTGCATCGAGCTCGATAGGCGGCGGCCAGGAGAGACAGCCAGGTGCAGAGGAGGGTGGAGGAGATAGTGTCCTCCATGCGTCGGACTTTACTATATAGAGATTGATAGATTTTGTATCTGTATAGTGATGTAGCCTCGATTGGAAGGCATTGTATAGATGGCTTGATTGAAAGCCACCCATTTTTGTACAGACACCCATGTATATATAGATTCATCATGTTATTTGTTATATGATTGTACTCATGCTTTTAATTTTGATATACATGGATAGATGGATATAGATATAGACTTGATAGAGGATAAAATAGATGTGGTTGGATAGATATAGACTGATAGATGATAGAAATAGATGTGATTAGATAGATTGATATATGGATATAACTTTGATAGATGGATGTGATGTAACTTAGATGTACATGTGTTTAAATGTTTTGATGGATAGATAGACAGATGTGTTTGATGTATGGATGAGATATAGATAGATGTAATGTACCTTGGATGTACATATTTTTAAATATTTTGATGGATAGATAGATAGATGTGTTTGATGTATGGATGTAATTTTAATGAGAAATGAATACAGATAGATGTTTTGATAGATAAGATGAATTTTGATAGAAGATAAATTTTGATTGAATTAACATGTGAAATGTCAATTTAACTAGATGCAAGACAAAGAAATGGGAAATACTCCTTGCAAGAGCCAAAGATGTAAATGGAAACAACCGTGACTTAGAAGAGAAGATACTCGGAGAAGGAGAAAAATGATAAGTCGGACTTCCAACCGACCATAGATAAGATCCAGATAGGAAATCGAAAGACCAAGCATACAAGGCCCTATATAAGATTAAAATAAACCTGACACTAACTAGTCGCAAACCAGATCTAGGATAGAAACGGAAAGAAAAGTAAGTATCTTGTCGGAACTTACAAGGGACAGAATACATGTCCATAGTAGGGAAACAGGATTCTCCATATGATTGACAAAAGGTCCTAAATCTCAGCTTCATGATTTTGGCAGAAAAGCAAACTGATCAATGCGGGAAGTTTGCTTGATATGGAAAGACTGATCGATGCGGGAAGTCTTTCAGTGATGCTAAAAAGTGTATAAACTGACTGGAAGGCTGATTAATTACAAGAAGCCTTGAATATTTCTTTGAAAACAGGCCGTCCTTGAGGAGCGATGCAATATTTTGAATTTTAATGATAGCCATCCTTCGAGGGTATGGTCTATATTTTTAGAATTTTTGATAATAGCCATCCTTCAAGGGCATGGTCTATTTTCTTTTTGATTCACTTGATAATGTATGGATAGCTGTCCTTCAAGGGATCAGTCTATCTTTTGGATAGCATCCTTTTTTTTTTTTTTTTTTTTTTTTTGAAACTCTTCTTGGAAGAAGCTGAGTTTAGACCTAGATAGATCAGATGGAGGGGAGGAGAACAAAGAAGAACATGCACTCATGCCCCGAGTAGATCCGATTAAGATAAGTACTTGGGACAGATGAAGTGGTGATTAAGGTATTCCTACCATGAGGAGGAACATATCCAAAAGAAACGTGCAATGAGTAGAGCCGCGATACTCATATTTAAGGTAAACGAGGCAATAGGCGGAGAACCACACAATTTCGAATCACCACGAAAGTAGATGACTGGTTATTAGGACGGATGAAAGATCTGTGTTGCGACTAGATGTGTGTAAGATAGATTTTAACAATAGAAGGGCCGTAGATGCAAGGCATTAAGAGGTTCCGCTTCAGGTATACCATCCATGGAAGATAAACGATAAGCCCCAGACCCATATTTATGAGTGATAATGTAGGGGCCCATCCAGTTGGGAGCAAACTTACCACGTTGACTTCTTTCGAGTGTAGTGACATTTTGATTTTCCTTAAGAACAAGGTCACCAATTTTGAAGTCACGATGCTGCAAATGCTTGTTATAAGCACGTTTGACACGCTCAAGATAGACCTGATGATGCTCAAGAGCGTTGAGACGCCGCTCATCTAATAATTCAAGTTGTGCTAGACGATTTTGACGATAATCCTCATCGGAGACAAATTCTCTGAGAGAAACACGGAGAGATGGGATTTGGACTTCCAAAGGAAGGACAGCCTCAGACCCATAGACGAGAGAGAAAGGAGTAGCACCAGTAGGAGTACGAATGCTAGTCCGATAAGCCCAGAGAGCAAAAGGGATATGTAAATGCCAATCCCTACCAGCTCGACTAGTTACCTTTGCGAGGATATTACGCAAAGTTTTATTGGGCAACTTCGGCTTGACCATTAGCTTGAGGATAGTATGGAGAAGAAAAGCGAGCTTGATATTGAAAGCGTTGCGAGAGATTACTGCAAATCAGCGTTCTTGAAAGACTTACCATTATCATGATTAGCTTGTGTGGAACGCACAAAGCGACAAATGATGTGTTGATAGGCGAAATCAACTATGGGTTTAGCCTTTGTTGAAGAAAGAGGGATAGCTTCTACCCACTTAGTAAAGTACTCGGTGGCGATAATGATAGAATGATGGCGCTTTGTGAAGAAGCGGGATTGATGAGACCAATAAGATCAAGACCCCACTGCGAAAAAGGCCACAAATCCGCCGCAGGTTGCAAAGCTTGACTAGGGATGTGCGTGAGATTGGAATGTTGTTGACACTTGACGCACTTCTTAGTGTATTCACAACAATCTTGATTAAGAGAAGGCCAATAATATCCCAGACGTAAGATGCGCTTAGCTACAGCTAAGCCACTAAAATGTCCACCACAGATACCGTCGTGGACCTCCTGGATAGCCTTAGATGATTCATGGGCTTTGAGGCATCGAAGCAAAATACCATCAAGGCCACGTTTGTAAAGAATCCCGCCTAGGATAGTATAGCGATTAGCGCGTTGGATAAAAGATCTTCTACCATTGGAAGTCAGATCTGGGGGAAGCACCGAATGAGATAGATAATCAATTATCTGTTGATACCACTCATCCTGAGTATGGGTTGTGACAACATTGATCGAAGTTAGTTGCTCAAGATGAGATGGTTGATCTAATCGTTGCAATGTGACCACATAAAGGCGAGTCTTCGGTAAAAGGCGGGATAAGTGAGGCTAATGAGGCCATTGTATCTGCGAATCGATTTGCAGTGCGAGGAATGGCTTGGATGGTGAACTTATCGAAAGATTGGAGTTGAGCAAGAACGATGTCACGATATTTTTGAAGGATATCATTCTTGCATTGATAGACACCGTGACACGATTAACGATGAGTTCGGAGAATCACCGAAGATGTCAATATGGCGAGGCAAGAGATTAATGGCATTTTGAAGACCTAAGACAAGAGCTTCGTACTCGGCCATATTATTGGTGCACTCAAAGTTTAATTTGTGTGCGGCCCAGGGATAGCGTACCCCAAGGAGGAATCATCACGAAACCCGCACCTCCCCACTTGCTGGCATTTGGATCCATCGAAAGAAGAGCTTTACTTTAAATGGAGATAGACCAAAATCAATTTGTTGGATATATTCATCGGGGAATTGAGCAAGGGGTCTTGAGTGTCGGAAGAGGAGCATCGGCTAATTGATCTGCAATAACTTTGACCCTTGATAGCCTTTTGCGGGATAAACTCGAGGTCAAATTCTCATCATGAGCATAAGCCAACGAGGTGATCGATCATTATGATAAGGCTTTGCATGAATTGTCTTAAGTGGATTGACACTTGTGACAATGTAAGTTTTATGATTAAGGAGATAATGGCGAAGCTTAGAAGTTGCGAAGAAGAGCACAACATAGTTTTTCAGCTTCGAATGCGTGTCTCATACTCATGGAGGTGCGGCGATGTAATAGGCAGCTTGTTCTTTACCACAAGTGTCCCGATCTGAGATCATGGCTCCCGAGCATGGTCGATCACGAGAGATATAAAGATAGAAAGGCTCCCCTCGCGTGGAGGTGTAAGCACGGGTGGAGAAAGAAGATAAGCTTTGAGATCATCAAAGGCCTTTTGGCAATGCTCATCCCATTCAAATGAACATTCTTACGGAGAGATGGTGAAAAGGTTGACAACGGTCCGAAATTGGGAGATAAAGCGAGCCTTGCCGATTGAAGACGTCCTTGGAAGCTGTGGAGTTGCTTCAAGTTAGATGGGGAGGCATCTCAAGGATGGCTTTTATTTTTACGGGTCCACTTCAATACCCACGATGGAAATGATAAAACCTAAAAGTTTACCGGTGAAACGCCAAACACGCACTTAGATGGATTTAGACGAAGACAAAAGCGGATAAGCCTCTCAAAGAGAGGTGCGAGGATGAAAAGATGATCTGGCGGCTTTGGATTTACGAGGAGATCGTCAACGTAATCTTCCACACGATTTTGTAAGAGATCATGGAAGATGTAGGTCATTGCTCGTTGATAGGTTGCTCTGCGTTCTTAGCCAAGACCAAAAGGCATGACACGATAACAAAAGGTCCCCCAAGGAGTTATGAAGGAAGTCTTATGTTGGTCTTCTAGTGCGATGAGAATTTGATTATATCCAGAGAAACCATCCATAAGAGAAAGCATCTCATGACCCGCAGTTAAATCTACGAGTTGGTCGATATTAGGTAGAGGAAAATCATCTTTTGGACAAGCAAGATTAAGATCCGGAAGTCGGTACAAATTCAAATTTTCCAGGTAGCCTTGAATTCTTGGTACTACATTGACACCCATTGTGGATAATCGATGGGTTGGATGAAGTTAGCCGAGAGCAAAGCGTTGTAATTCTTCTTTAACAAGAAGGGCTACTCGAGGGTGCATTTTACGTAATTTTGCTTAAGCTGGTTTGATGTTGGGAAAATAACGATATTGTGGACCACAATATCGGGATCGAGAATCTGGCATATCCTCATATGACCAAGCAAAGGCTTGACGATGTTTGGAAAGAAAAGTGGTAAAGTCCCTAATTCATGTGGATTAAAGGGATTGGCCACCTTAATGATGCGAGGGTCTTGAAGTCCCTATATTAAGGTCGATAGTGGCTTCGTTGAGAAGGGTAGACGTGTCGAAGGAATAGTCTTGGGAAGATATGAATCCTCTCGCTCCCCGAGATAGGTGAGGACGGAATCGTCATCCGCGACGGTGATGGATAGTGTTGATAGTAGGAGAGTCATCTCCAACTATTTGAGGAAGATTAATGGTATAGAAGCGGACCGATTGTTAGTCTCATAGGCTAACGGCCCTAAGAAATGGTATTGATCAAAAAAAAAAAAAAAAGATTAGGTGGGATGGAAATGTCATCGTCCACATCAAGTGATGCTTCGACTTAGTGGGGAAGATGGTTCTTGATAGGAAGAGGCTCATCGAGAATAGTGATGGTGGCTTTTGAAAGGGTTTAAATCCTAAACCAAATTTCTGATGTGGCATGAGAGTAGGAATGGATTTGAGGTCATGTATACCTTGTTCATATTTTCCCCTGAGGCCAAAACCTTTCCACGCGCATCGATATAGATAAGTTTTGCAAACATGGATTACGTAGATAATCAAACCTGTTGAGTAAGGTTTGGTCCTAGGAGGAGAATCGGGGTGATAGTGAGGCGTATCAAGACCACCGTAGATGAAATTAGTCAGTGATTGGGCGGACCAATGGTGACATGCGGCCGAGACCTGGTTGATATTCGGAGTTGTTTTGCAGTCTACCATACTCATTAGGTTTGAGATGGGCATCAAAAGAAAAGAGAGGAAGCTCTCTAGTGAGAAAGCAGCTGCAATGTCTCTTCTAGATTTTGTAAATCCGTAGTTTGGTTGCGAGTATGGAAGAAGATGAGGCCCTGTCGAGAACATGCATTTTCTTTTAAAGGGCGATCTTGTGGTCATGTCGCATTGTGCGGAAGGAAAAGGATCTCTGGATGAGTATATATTTTGCCCTCATATTGATATTTTAGGCATCGATGGAGGGTGGATGGGACCTGATACGTTGCGCGAATCCGAGGAGCGTCAGAGGATCATATTATAGTGGAATTTTCCTTCGACAATGTAGAAGAGTTCATGAAGCGACTTCTTACCTACTCGAATGGGTAAGACCCACGATTCCTAAAGTAGCGCTAGCTGATCGTTAAATGATCGAAGGCGAAAGGCGGGGTGACACTACATTCTTTGGTAACTTAAGTTGCTCAAGCGTGTGCGAGGAGATGACGTTGAGTGCAGCTCCACTATCAATCATAACACGTTTTAAGGTAGTGTTATTGATTTGGGTGTGATAAAGAGGGGAGCCTCAAATCCTCTCGAAGAAAGAGAAGGAATTTCCCGAATCTTCAAAGAAATGGTGGTTGATGGTCTATTCAATCCAACAACCAACTCGTAGAAGGGTTGGGGCTCATCTGAATTCTTTGCGATGTGACACGGATTATCGATTAGAGCTGTGGCGATGTTGTGGAGAGGATTGGATGAGGTCAAAAGAGACATTTTGGCCGGAGCACTGGGTGAGTTGTTTCATAACACTCTCCTCAGCGGACACGGAACTTGAGCCCGAGTGCGCACGAATGGAGACCTTGGGTCGTGGGGCTGATGAGGAAGGAGAAACGCCTTGGGGGCTGCGAAATGACAACCGTGGTCGAGATGTTGAAGATGAAGATGGGTTATCATAGTGTTGGGTTCTAGTGGCGATATGGATTGTGTCAATTTGAGGAGGAAGATCAAGTGGAGTGGGACCACTAGAGTGCGAGTGGATGGTTGAGGCTCGGATGGGGCTAAGGGTGACAGAGAGTACTTGTTCCTCCTCCTCCTGCAAAAAGGTCACTTTCTTCCGAGAAGGTTCTTGACAACGGCTTGAAGAGCTTTACATCCCTCAGTGTCATGACCCGGAGTACGGTGGTAAGCACAAATCAGATCAGAGTTAAACCAGGTAGGTTTAACTCCTTTAGGGTTATAAGGTTTAATCGGAGGAAGGGTTATGGATGAAGATTGGATAAGTTGATGAAGGATTTCGGTGTAGAATCCGGTAGACGAAGAGGAGGATGGAGATGATGAAGGTGGTTCTTTTACATTAACCGCTAGAGGTAAAAGAACTTGCATGTTAGGTTTAACATCTTTTTTAGGATCCTCTTATTTGTTTGGACATTTGGAGGAGCAGTCTTGGGTACTTGGGATGGGAGTAAGTGAGACATGATTGACTTTGGTGGAGGAGGAGCCCCTAAAATAGATTTTGAAGATGATGGATATGTGACAAATTTTGCGGTCTTTGGAGACAAAGGGGGTTGCTTGGTCGAATTTACTGATGATTTAGATAATGTTGATTTAGAAGAGGAAGAAGCTCCCAAAGTAGGTGTAATCGGAGGAACATAGGGTGCCTTGGTTTTTGGTAGTGAAGATGATGATCCTGATAGAAGAGGTGACGTCTTTTTAGTAGGTAAGTCAACTTTTCGGGGTATTGGTGAAGAATGTGTTGTAGAAGAAGATGATGGCTTTGATAAGTGTGTAGAAGAAGACGCCTTCTCAGCGGGCAAATCCAATCGTTTATGAGGCGTAGAGAGAGATTTTTGTGGAAGAGCACCAAGAGTCTTGATGGTCCGAAATATGGGCTTTCCTTTTTCAGGGATGGTGACAACTTCAACGGCATAAGGTGATTGTAACCTTTTCGGAGGAAGCAAGTGGGGAGGTACTGATGGTGTAATGTTAGATTTTGGTTGTCTCGGTTTAGGTTCAGGAAACGAGTGTATATGTGTTAGTGTTACTTCTTTTGATTTTTCTTTAATAGGTGAAGTAACATTAGTGATGGAAGAAGGGTGATGAAGAAGGAGTGCCTTGCGGAGGACTACTTTCCCGATGCGTAATCATGGGTGAAACTACTTTGTAGGAAAAGAGATAGGAAGGGTCAAAATCAAGATGCTTCCATCGAGGTCGGCACAATTATAGATACGTTCACCAAGGGCATAGTTGCAGGCGGGAATGGGAGCAACGAATGAAGTAGATATGTCGTAGTGGAAACTCGAAGGGATGTGATTGCCTCGAGTATTGAAAGAATGTCGATGATGAGACAGATGAGGATGACCTTTGTCTTGGGGTATGGATGGAAGGTCGGACGAAAGGAGCGGAGAGAGATGACTCCGTGCTTAGTAATGTAGGAATATTCAAAGGCGGGATATCCGAAGATGGTGAAATTCAGTGATTGATGAAGTGGAAGGAGGTTCGATTCGATTGATGTGTTTGCAGATGGCTTGGTTTTGAAGAAGATTCTTCAAGAGAGATGAATTGATAGTATGGGTGTTTGGTTTTTGAGACTCGAAGCATTATGGTTCGGGCATGATTGGGAAAGGGTTGTTTAAAAACGTCGAGTGCCTGATTTGGGGAGCATTTGGGTTATCGAGAATGAGCTCGCCTTTATCAATGAATTTTTGGACAAGATTTTTGAAAGTCGACATCGTTGATGTCATGACCCTTGGTTCTGATGATAAGGACGAAATCATTTTCCCTATACCCGAGAATGGGCGTTCTCGGCTTTCATCAATGTCCCTAATGGGGGAAGTTTGATCATGCGAACTTCCAACATTTTTCTAAGATAGAGGCATATGATTCCCCAAAGGGAGCGAAGGATCGAGATGATGAAGTCCCTTTTCGAGAAGATGAGGGGTCTCTTCGTGGTGTTTGATTAGAAGTACTTTCGCTCGTGATGCTTTTAATACGATAGTATTTGTGGATCCTTGATTCTTATCTTTAGGAGGGGAAGAATTTGGTTTGGTAAACCGAGAAAATCGGGTTTAGACTTGAGCGAAGTTTTAGCTTCCTTGCTTGATGATAACATGCGAGATTCAAGTTTGCGTGCCATCGTGAAGGCTTCTTCAAAGGTATGAAAAGTTTGGATCCTTAAAGTAGAAGAAATGTGATTAGCACAAGATCGAGTAAACAACTCGATTTGTTGGGATTGAGGAAGGGAGAAAGACGATTGGT